>CM023481.1:310649482-311124810 GCA_013339685.2 Hyalomma asiaticum
AAAGTTGGCACATTTTAACTGATTATTCGTATTACTGTATTGCCCAACAGGCGTCGACCTTAATTGCGTTTGAAAGAAGATTGATTGGGTAGCCGACATAATAATCGATGTAAGAAGAAAGAAGGGACATTGGCAGGCCATGTGATGAGAAGGCTAGATAACCGATGGACAGTTAGAACGAAGGAATGGATACCAAGAGAGGGTAAACGTAGCCGTGGACGACAGAGAGTAAGACGGGGTGACGACATCAAGAAATTTGCAGGCATCAAATGGAATCAGCTCGCGCAGGACAGGAAAGGATGGAGAGCATCGGGAGAGGCCTTCGTCCTGCAGTGCACATGAGGGATGATGATAATTATGAACTCATACAGTTCTAATAAATTCCATTCGTTTTGTTCTCAAGTATCTCATTAGCTCGATCACAGCTCTTTACCAACGAGCGGAGTAGGCCACCGAACTCATCACAAAAATAAAAATGGCTCTTTTTCCAACACTATATGTCCAATAAACTCTGTCTTACGGGTAGTTGACTGCGCTTTATGACTGCTGTAAACTTCCTGATTACCTCAGAACACCGACTTCTCAGCCAACCCCCCTCCGCCGAGCTCCACTCCCTTCTCTCTTCAAGCGCTTATTTTCCCTGAGCCCATCCTGCCGCTCTAATGGACCACCGGTTATCTTCCGGACGTATTACGTGACCTTTCAAGCGCTATTTTTCGTGCTTGTGCAGGAAGTTAGTATACCAACACGTCTTGCTAATGAAGGATGTATCTTGTATTCCGTTAATAACATTCACGCTAACCTATTACGCTGTGTACATGTAATACATGCATAGAGAGTATATACAGCGGCTCAGAACACCTACATGGTACACAGAAGGAGATAAGGCGTAATGAAAGGGAAGGGTGTAAGTACAGCCTTGAGATATATATGGCACATATATCGTGCAAATTTAAGAATGAAGAGTGGGTCCGCGCGTGCGCGCACATGTGATACTGATCCGTATTTCGCGCGCACGCATGAACTAACCACCAAAGTGCACGTCTGAATTCTCTTTTCTAATCGTATAGACTAAGAGGTTAACTTAGTAAGAGGGGGGAGGGGGGCTCTTTCCAAAATGGAGTCGTCAATGCTTGAGACCTGTCACCCTCGACATTTCGGCGTCTGCAGTGGCGACAGTGAGTTGAATTTACTACCCTGTTTTCCGACGATCGCTTCGGCTGAGATCCACGAAAATTAAACGTCCGAAATACACCGGACTTGTCGTGGCTGCCTTGTATGACAACTGCCCATAGCATCCGCTGACACAAGTCATCGCGTGCGGTATGCTGGTGCCACAGTTCGTAGGAGCTTCGCTCCTCACAGGTCTGCGTTTGACACAAAACCAGCTTCTTTATTGTTATTATTCATTCCCCATAAGAAACAATGTGTTGCACGAGGTAAAAGGGCAACGACCGCCGTATGACAAAATGGACCACTTCCATATATCGCGCTGCATCGAACGGTTTGAAGAACGTCAACTGGTATATACAGCGAGTTAAATAGCGTTAATAAATAAAAGCGAAATGTTCTCGCTCGCATCGCTGTCGGAAAGGTCTGACCGTTAAAGAACAACACCCCCTCCAAAACAGCCCAAAGTATTCGCATATATGCATATTCTTCCTGACGTTGCGCAAGAAACCTTCGCCTGGTTTATCCAGTGGTCTCTCACAGCCTCATATCGTTGCTTCTGGAACTTAAAGCCTTATGAATGAATCAATCAGGCGGCAGTTTCGCATTTCATCAAGTGGCCCGAATTCTCTCGCTCTCTATAGTCGGGACTTGCCCCAGATTTGATCTTGCTTTCAGACAAAGCTCGGCTGGTTATGCTCATGTCTGCTCAGTTACGCTTCCAAGTTGAGCTTGTCTGTTTGTTCTCTGAATTTAAGGCAGCCGACGAGGTAGTTGGTACATGCGCGAAGATCTTGCCGGGAAGTTGAGTGCGCCAAGTAAGCTATTAACTGCAAACTTCCATGCAGTTCCTCTGGCGAAAACAGCTCACTCTAAACATATATTTATTTTTCTGTTGTGTCGTGTCGCAATATAGCTCCAGTCAGCGTATTTCAAAACGCGCCAATCTCCAGTGAGGCTTAGTCGGCTTACGACACAGGCAGTGACGCAACGAAGCCCACTTTCAGCGACAACAGACCGGCCATAGCGAAGCGCCGAAGCGTAATGTGGGGCGCACGTTACAAACGAAAAAAATAATAAAAAAAATAAAATCTCGACGCCGGGTTTGCTGTCAAAAAGCGACTAAAGTGCGCATTCGTGTTTTGAACGAAAAGTACTTGAGACTCGATGACCGCGCATTCGCTTGCAAGCGGTCATCTCTGCAGCGTTAGTTCGGACAGACAAGCGAGTTCTCACACTATGAATTGCGCAAACCGTAGTTCAAAGTTGTTCTTTTTGAATTTGAACGAGGCGTTAGGCTATCAAGTGAATTATTTGTAAATTTATGCGAATCAATTGATCAATCATTCAGCTTTCATAATATTTCCAACTCTTCGACAGCGTTGAACATCACGGAGTACATGTTGTGAAACCAGGAGCGCGAACTTTGTTGAGCACTCGTCTGCATGTGCTATATTCACGCGTTTTCCACAATGAAAGCCCCCAGCGATGAATTCATAGGAAAGACTCGGATACGTGAATTCAGTAACGGCTTATAGCCGCTGATCCACAATATATATCCGGCATCTGGTGAATTTCGTGCGGATCACTTTGAAACGTTATTTTTATTACGAATGCTATCTATTTCCGCATCACTTCGGAATGTTATCTTCACCCCAAGCATTTCGGATGTTATCTTTATTTGTATCCTCTAATTTTATTCGATAAACTCAGTAAGATATAATGAGGTTTTCATTAGTGAAATGGGTAAGCACGTCAATCGACAGAAGGGGTCGAAGGGCGGTCGATAATGATTCGTGGTGTATTTACAGCACATTTTAATGAAAATGAAGCAACTTCGAAACGAGCAGCCGATGAACTGACACCTGAACAGCAACCGTTCGCACTGGCGTCTAGCGGGCATCGCCTGCAGCATAACGCATCATGGCGCGCTTATTTCCCCAAATTTTGCCAGAAATCTTGGTGCGCATGTAATGCGTGAAAACAGATGCAACAACCCTGAAATTACGCGCTGGCGTTCAGAAAAAGGAAAGAAAGAAAGAAAGAAAGAAAGAAGAAAGAAAGAAAGAAAGAAAGAAAGAAAGAAAGAAAGAAAGAAAGAAAGAAATTATACGAAAAGAAGAAGACCAATTTCATGAGCTACATGATTAGTCAACACCCATGTCTTGAAAGTAAGAATCGATGCAGCCAGCTAATGAGCTAAATATAATGACATTATTTTATGAATAGTGATGAGAAAGACAAAATAAAAATAAACGAGCTTGTCCTTGGCAGTTTTTTTTATTCTTTAAAAATTAATGTGCAATGTATTCACGAATGTCATCGTACTTGGCGCTTATCGACCTTTATTAAATCCCCTCGTTACGAGTGGAGACAAGCCTGTACTGACAAATTAGCAAGTCCATGTCCCACTTTTGAGGGCGAGTCGGAATTAACGACTGTTGTACCAAAGAGACGCACACACACCGCTCACGCCTGGCGAGCAAGCGTGCTTACGCCATGCCAACATTTTCCGCTGGTCCCCCGATCGAGGTTTCCAGACATTTGGCGCTTTTATTTCTTTGCTTCCTGCTTACTGGGTAAGTCATTTTGTCACCCAAGGATATCTTCCCCCGCTCTGGCTCGACGGCCTTAAACATTTGCAAGCCGAGTTTGTTTACCTTCGGCAAATACATAAGCCGACAGGAAGAGCCGAAGGTTTCCCGAGACGTTCCGGTGGCGACGCCGAACCGCGTCCACTGCGCTACTACGGTCGCGAGCCATGCGAGACGCAGCGCGTTTGGAAAATCCGCGCTGGCGGCTCCGTTGCGACCGTTCCCAGCGGCACGAGGCCGCCGATTTCGCCGCGACTCGCCCGAAAGTCAACACCACTGGCAACAGGGTCGTCTGCCAAGTGGGAAAGCATCTGCCAAGCGAGAACGTCTCTCGCGTAGTGGCCCCATCCTTTGTTTTCCTGGCTCGCGACACGGCGTTCGGGAGAGGCGCATGCAAAGAGGAGGACGGCCAAAGGCCAAGCACGAGGCGCGCGTGCCGACGCACCGCGGCGCTGCGTTACGGGCGAGCGATAAGCGAGCCCACCGATGGTGGAGGAGAAGTGCTCTTCCCCGGCGCAATTACGGCAATGCATTGAAACATTCTTCTTGGCACGCCTGACAGGGACACCAGCCGCGGTGACGTATCACACCGCGGCGGCGGCCAACTGTCAGCGACTTGAGGGCCGCCGAGAGCGTGGAACCGAGGCCGGGGAAACTGCGTTTCCGGTCCGCCGAGGCGGCGAAAAAGGGCAGCCAGTGCGAACCTTGGGGCGAACTTCCCGGCGCTGCTGAGCGCTCTTGACCCGTTTCCGCGCCAGGGTTGCCCGGTCCCCGCGCTCGTCCTGGTCGCGCCTGCAACCGCGGTTCCCCTGGGGGCTCGCATGGGAGACCGACGGCTGACCGCGCAATCACGGCAGCGAGGGCGTGCGATTCTGAGGACGACGTGCTTCATCAAGTACACGCAGCGGCGCTGCCTCGACCACGGAAAGGGGAGCGGCAGTCTTTTTCGTTATGGGCTGCACACTCGGATCCGTCAGGATCGAATAAGGTTCCCGCTATAACGAATCGTTCGCGGCTCCCTCATCAGCGAGCTGTCCAATTCCGTTCAAAGTGAACAAAATGAATAAAGACTGCCGAGCAAGAAGTCTCGCCAATGCATGCGGAGACCGTGTTGACGCCTCAGGCGGAAGAGAGGCTATACTGCTTCCCCACGTCTATTCTCGGCCAAATCCGCATCTGGATGATAGACTAGAAATACGCGACAGTGTCGTCATACAAAGCTGTTTACTTCTATGCGCACAATATACGAAACCTATGTTGACAAAAAAATATAGCTGCACAAACACGTGTTAAATCATTCGTAACGCTAAATTCTAGGAAGCCCAGGAGGAAGGAGAGGGGTGCTAAATGTTTGTTTTTATTGCAAGGGTTTTACAAGCCCTCTACGTCGTATACCGCATGAACCAGCTTCACGCATGCGGACACGCATTCCTACGAACATAGCGGTTCCTGTCACCCACGCATCTATGCTTTACTTCAATATACATAAAGCCATTCCCTGAGGCTCCAGAAAGACCTCGAGCTCTTGCCCCGAACGTACTTTCAGAGGCATCAAAAACAAGAGCGAAGCAGGGGTCACCGCCGGCGTTCTCCGCGCTGACTCGTCGGTCGGAAAACCGTTGCGGGAATTCGTCAGCGACAGCGGTGCGGCGACGCCTCGGCAACATGCAAGAGTGCGGCATGAGGCATGGGTCGTTAGCTATTTCGGGGGCACGAAAACACGGCGACGGCAAGAGCTAGCTAGCATTGCGGCGCACGCGGTGTTGAGAGGGGGGGGGTCCCACGCAGATGCGGCAACGCGAGACTCTGGCACAGTAGCCGCTGCTGCGCGGGGGATCCGGTGGCCGGATGCTCGGAGCGCCCACGCGCCGTCCTCGCGGAGCCGTGAATCAGCCGCGCCGATTGTTCGTCACGGACAAAGCAACCAACGCCGCGCAGCACGGCGGCCCGACAGCGACGTGATCGGGCGAAGCGGAAACCCTTGAAGTTCAGCCTCGGCTGGCAACGCCTAAGGCGGGACGGCGCCAAGTCCCCGAGGACAACCCTGGAAGTGCCGAGGTCTTCCGTGTGCGCGACCGACCGCACGCGTGCTCCCGCTGCCACAGAGACTGGCAGCACACCAGCAGGACGCGGCCGAACCCTTGCCTGACTCTCTCAGTTGGTCATCCATGTTTGCTTTTTTTTTTCTCGTGAAATACGGTTACATAACGTTACCGCACCTGTCCCGACTGGGCAGTGGCTCCTAAGTACCGCTCGAGGCGCGCAGGTAACTTTGCCATGGTGATAAGCAAGGAGAAACGAGTATTGTTGAGAGGGGGAAGCGGACCCATACCGCAGATAACGTAACTGTGTCTCGGCCGAGGCGGCCACTTACGGGGTCTGCGGAAGGCGGACAATGCAAACGAGGCGGAAAGAGACAATGGTTATAAAAACTGGAGCTGCTAACGCATACAGCTACACGGTCTACAAGCCGCTCCGGTGCCCGCATTCACAAAAAAAAAAAAAAAGCTTTTAAACCACAATTATGAAGTCTAGAGTTGGACGGAATTCCGTTGGACGTAATCTCGTGATTACATCAGAATTGTTGGTACAAGCGAAAAATCCACCCAATAGTGAGGCTGGACATGTTATTAATAGCGAAGGCAACCGAGCAGTCTCAAATAACCCTTATAAACGAATATTTATGGTGCAATATATATACGAAAAAAAAAATGATTTCGCAGAAAATGCAAAACATTTACACGCACACCAAACAGGGAAAACAGAAATTGCTCGTCCAGAAATCACCTCGATGATTGTCGATGCATAAGCTAACCAGCACATCTGCAGCAGTACCACACCAGAGAGTACCGAACAGATGCAACAGTTTGCACTCTGCGACGAACGCGCCCCAAGACAACCGATTAAACCAATATGTCGCACTTCCTCCAGGATAGGCTTATTTTCCTCTGACACTAAAGGTGCAGCAATGGCTGCAGGTTCGTCGCACCGGCTACGGCAGCCTACCTATGAGATTGCAATGGGACTTCACTGGTGTGATTGAACAAGCAAGCGCAGCAAGCGAAAAACCCCGGAAAAGAGGGCATAGAAGGATGTCATCTGTTAATACAATTTTTCTCTTCATGACATGTTTTTGAGGCGAAAGCCTGCAGCGGCTTGTGAACAGCGGAATACGACCGTCCGCCGACGTCGACGACAAACATATGGTAGATATTGATTGATTTCTGGTGTTTAATGTCCCAAAACCACGATATGATTATGAGAGACGTCGTTGTGGAGGGCTCCGGAAATTTTGCCATCTGGAGTTCTTTAACGTGCACTGCCATCGCCCACCACACAGGCCTCAACATTTCGCCTCCATCGAAATGCAGCCGCCGCGGCCGCGATTCAATCCCGCGACCCTCGGATCAGCAGCCGAGTACCATAGCCACTAAACCACCGTGGCGGGGCCTGGAATTGACACTGAGATACAAATCAACTGAGGGCGTAAGCCGTTCAGTGAACCACCGCTGCTACCCAAGTACGCTAATAGCTATAGTATGGAGACGACAGGTGGTTTGCAAGTCATGGTTCAGGTAACGGAAAGAACGTTCCATGTAGATTAACAGCGTATATGCGGCATAGTCGAAGTTCACCGCGACCGTCCGAGAGCGTCATGCTGCTGAAGCCTCTTGTCATGATGAAGGTCAAGAACTATAGTCATTGAGACCGCGCAAGACAGAGGAAAAGGTTAAGGAAAGACAGGTTAACTAGATGAGATAGCCTCCTGTTGGCTACACTGTACTGGAGAGGTAACCGCAAGAGTAAACTGTGTGGTCCTCGATGATGTCCTTGTTGGTGTACTCGCTGTTGTACTTGTGTAACTGTTATGTTGCCGCTCATAAGGCGATCGTACAGAAGGGACGGCGTAGCACCGTACGCTATACAAAGCTTCTTTCTCGGCTCTCTCTCTGCATGGTCTTTGACAGCAATTATCAATGGAAAGCAAACGGCTCCCATTGAGCGGCTGGTCTCCCACGCTGGCCCCCAGGGGTTCCTGGTACGAGACCCTTCCCTTTCGCTGAACGTCGCTCGGGGGGGTCGCGGCTGCGCGACCGTACTTGTCCCCTCAGTGGCCGTTTCGGGGAAGAGCAGCTCGGACGCGTAGGAAGAGAATGCATGAGAAGTGCGCCGTCGCTCGAAGCGACAATGCGCTTGGCCCAACCAATTCTTTAACGACCGGCATGCGCTTTCGGCGCGCCGACTGGAACGAAGGGTTGAGTCGCAGCAATGCACGGTCCGAACTGCGGGAAAGGCGAAGACACGCAGTGTTTCCCGGAACTCACTTTACGACAGGGTTCGACTGGATGAGCCTGGGAGATGGCGCGAATGCCGCAGGGCTGCTACGATACCGATATTTCGACTGTGAGAATATCTGAGAGCGTGGGATAAGGAGAGGGAGAGCCATGATGGGAAAGAATGCCAAAATACCTGTGTAAACTGCAAAGACGCTGCTGTCGAGATTAGGGACAGCCCACTAGGAAGTGGCTTAATCTGAGGGTAAACAGATTGGATAACAGAAGGTTGAGGCGGACCAGCAGTGGCCACCTCCCCTTTTCTTTGTTACCGCAAGGTACTAAAGACTGGACGGGATTCGTTCCCTTCAGTCTAGGCTGTAATCACTTAACTGATCGATCAGTAAGACTCCGATGCAACTTCTGTCTGGGCCGTAACCACTCGGTGGTCGAACAGTGAGACAAGGTTCGTTGTATGTAGTAACAGTGTTCTAGGCTCTAACTTAAGAAAAGTTAAGTAGAAGAGTAAGACGCTGTTGATGTCTATGTTATCATCAGTGTGCTTCGGCAAGATGTACATATGACTGTAAATATTTCGCTGCAATATACCTTCAAGTTCATTACCTCCAACCTGCCTCCTGCTTCATCGACGTCGATCATCTCCTTGACGGGACTTCAATCCACATCAAGGAGAAAACGAACAAAGAAAAACATAACTGTAACTATGCCGCTGCTGGAGTCCTAAGCTATTCAATATTCAAAAGGAGAATATCTCAACAGGCGTGCAACAATCGCACTTACAGGGGCAACACGGAGTGTGAAGATAGCAGTTAAGAAGTGGAAAACTGAATTGCAGTTCCGCTTTCTGCATAAGACAGCCCAAGCGGCACGCAGTAGGTCGACAAAAACAGTTTCTTGACTTCACAAGACCGTTATCCCGATGAGTTGGGGTGAGTTCGTAGGAGTCACAATAAACAGGTCAGGATATCGTCTCTGATGCCTGAGTAGGTGGGCGATCCCAGTGCAGCAGATCATCCACGGTGACGCCGTCAACAGGGTTCTTTCTTTTTAGGAGGGAGTAAATAATATTCAGTCATTGTAAAATCTTGAAGTCTAGAGTTGGACGGAATCCCGTCTGGTCGGGCAATAACATGAAGAGCACACAGAACCGACCAAAGTAAAAGTAAATGTATTCGTAAAAGACTTCACCTTGAATCTCTGTTCATCCAGACTATACGGCGCAGACGCTTAACAAGAACAGCGGCAATCTCCCCCCTGTATATGCTTGCTGCCTAAAAGATGTGATAGGACGAACTTATAAATAAGTGATATTGTCATTCTTGCCTCATTGTGAACAAGGCTCCCGGTGCGGGAGCCGAAACGTCTTTTACGGATACATTTACTTTTACTTTGGTCGGTGCTCTGTGTGTTCTTCATTGCAAAATCTTGTCCACTTTGACTTGACGAATAGCAGATGACTGTGAGAGTCACAGAATATCGACAATGCACCAGCTTGTATATAGTTGAACGACATATGTTTGAAAGCTGGTAATAGAGCGGCCAGCTATATAGCAGTGGCAGTGGCCTCGTGGATTCGGTTGTCGTCTATGCACGTAGAAATTTCATCGTTGACTTAATAAGTCACTAGGGAAAAAAAAGGGCAGGGTGATTATTGGGAAATTATTATATTTTGAAATTTAATGCCCAGCACCTTCGCAAACATATATATATATATATATATATATATATATATATATTTTTTTTTTTTTTTTTACGGGCTATACCAAATATATGGGAATATCGCTACCGTCATAGATTTGGAGGGACCAGTGCAACGGCTGCCTTAAGTGTGGCTACCAACCTTGACAGGAGCGTTGGGGTAAAACCGAAACACCCCAACTCATTACAACACAAACGTTACCGCAAATATCTACAGCCAAACGCGTCAGCCGCCCACCTCGGGCGGTTTTTCGTTAGCACATAATGGTAAGGATTTGCCTGAGTAGGTCAAATACGACGAGCCCTTGTCAGCCTCATTCTCAGCTCGGTCACCTTCAACGATATTGGGCCAGGAATGCAATCACGTAAGACCGAAGCCCGCGCTGTTGTCCGCAAGAAGCTGTTGCTCGAGTCGGAGAAATCATTCTCAGGGTCTGGCGCAGCTCCAGGCTGCGATTCGAGCGGCCCTATAGCGGCGCCGCAGCCGCCACATGGTAGCATGCACGAAGCATACAAACTCGAGCACTCCGAGTGTAGAACAAACAGGAAAACCGCCGAGAAAGGAGCAGCGCAATTCAAAAGGGTGAAACAGTAACGTCGAATATAGACGTTGCGTTCGCTTCGGCAGAATTAGCACACCCACTTCGAAAGAATTAACACACACACAGACAGTGGCGCCAGCCATTACTGCTGACGTTGAAGGGCGAACAAGGAGTCCGCTTTCGAATCCCGTGCACTGTGGAAGACGTATGAAAGGATGGAAAAAAAGAAAAGCATAGTAGTAATTTCTGGGGCCTCCCAATAAAACCACGATACCAGTACGAGACGGCCTATACAGTGGAGGCCTCTGGAAATTTCGACCAACTACAGGATTTTTTATCGTGCACTGACCTCCCGCAGTACACGGGCCTCAACAATTCGCCTCCATCGAAATGCAGCCGCCGCGGTTGGGATTCGATCCCGCTACCTTCGGATCAGCAGCCGAGTGTCATAGCCACTATGGAACAGCGGGCCGGGGTGGATGAAAAAGAAGAAAGAAATAGCTAACGCTTGTGTTCGATGCGAGGCCAGACGCGGTAGCTGAGTCCTCTAGTGCGATTGTAGGACTACATATTAAACGATGTGTTTTCAGAGGAAAAAAAAAAAAGGAAAGAAGCTACAAACGCGCGAAGATTCAGCATGTCCTCTGCTCCGACTCAGAAACATGGCGCTTTGCTGCTTGGTATGAGGTCGCTGGTGCCAGCAGTAATAGTTAGCTAAATAAATAAATAAATAAATAAATAAATAAATAAATAAATAAATAAATAAATGTATGGGACCGAAAGCAAAAGCTCTAATAGTACCTCGTCTGAGCGCGCAGTGTATACAGAACCACAGGCGATGACATTAGGTCCAGGGACCTCTGCAATGTTTCTTGAAGCCTGTGTACCACGTTAAACGAATAAATGCATTGCTCAAGCAAGCATTTAATTATTGCATGCTTTGGCAGAACTCACAACGTTTCGTAACACATACGTTACACCTTTGTAACACGTATTTATTACGCAAGAACACGCCTCAAGCGATTGCGCCGCATGGGCGCCTCTCACGGTCCTTTCACGCTGCTCTCTGGCTGATGGAACTTAAACTGTCTGTAGCAGACCTTCACTCCCTATAATAGCCGTAGGAAATAAGTCGTCTACAGAAAAATAAAAAAAGAACAAAAAGAGAAGAAGGCCGGAATGTCTTTGCCTATAGGTCGTTTGTACTTCATCTCAGAAGGACGTAATGTAGAAATCGATTTATCTGACAATATTGGAAAGCTCTGTCATTCGCTCTTGGCTTTTCCGAAACGTTGTGCTGTGAAACCATGCGAGCATGGCACGGAGAAGCTGTAAGCATACTCGCACGCACGCACACCAATATTTCAGTATTTAGCGTCGACGCCTTTGAATCTGGGACCAGCGTATGCATTCGTCATGTATGTAATCTCTCAGTTTCATTAATCACGAACGACACGCCAATTATAGTTATATTTTTCCCCCATTTACATTCTTTGATGCCGTAGTCTCGTGCTTTCGCAACGAAATTAGCTTCAATTAATCTGACGTCAGCAGCTCGAACCGCGCTTATGGAGTGCTCAATACGTCATCGACAACCCTTTATCAGGCCAGTAGTCGTGTAAACACAACTCTTTCTTTGCTATTTTGAGAAGAAAAAGCTGTTTTAGCGTCTACACAGAGTAACCCTGTTTCTTTTTTTGTGCATGCTTGAATATACATCCACAATGAGCCATCTGACGGATCAGGTGCCCTCAAAGCGTTTCAAAGTAGATAAAAGCGTGGACCAACTTAGAAAAATATGTTATGACAAACTGACACCAAGTTCCGCATGCATGTTGAATCGGCATAGCGTAAACAGTTGTCTATTTTGTGCTAAGCGAGTGAACTTTTCCGCTTGATAACCAACATTGGCAGGCCATCGACACGGGGGCGCTTTGCAGACATGCCTTATCATCGCCAGCCACGGCATTCCCCGACTTGACCGATTTCAGGGCGGTATTTCAGAAGTATTTTTTTTTTTGTTATTCCTTTAACAAAGGAAAATTACGAATTGGCCGATAGGAGGGCCACAGCTGCTAGCGATCCGTCGACAGTTCGTGCACCTTTGTGTCACGTAAACAAGTCGCGGTGACACACATCTTTAGCTCGCATACCATGGGAGCAACTGATAGGCGCATATGCAACTGACGCCGAAATTTGTCTATGTATTAACGCAGTACTGAAGCCTGAACAAATATTTTTCTTATGGTGAAACGGCTAACGTTGGGTACGAAAAATTTGTCAATCACTGCTTCGCGCCACAGCGACATATCCGTTCCTGCTGAAACGGAAATGCGGGTTCACTATACGATATATACGAATGTAAAGAAGACGTCCTGGACGTATTCGTGAAATTACAGCAAAGCCAGTAGCGTTGAAATGGCACACAGAGAGACTATTTCGAAGAGGACAGTACATAATAATGCAATCGAACTAAGCTATACCTTCATAGAAACAGAGCCAGTCTGCTTTATTTTGTACACAACTTCGTATGTGGATATGTGAGATAAGGCTCAAAACTCTCGTCAAATCGTCAGTCTCCGGAAGAATCGTTACGATATCTATTAACTTCTGCTTATCAGCGTAAGAACAAGGTTGTACAAAACTGAGTCTACAGCGCGGTGCATATTCTACATTGACGCGTTGCCGCCCATTGACGACCGTCGAAGGAAGCACTTTCGCCTCCGCGTCTCGAGATTCCGTGTAGCATCGCAGAAAACTCGAAGCTGGCTGCCTATCGGTTGGTGATGTCACCTTGACTCGATGCCTACGCTAGGATTCCCAACGCGGCGTGCAACCGCCAAAACCTGCACTTTTGTTTCCTCTTTCTTCGTCGCGGAAGCGAGAGAAGCAAAAAAGAAAAAAAAAAAAGAATTAAAAGAGGAGAAAAAGAAAGAAAGAAAGAAAAGAGCAAAGCCAACGAGCCACGTTAAGTTAGAGGTGCAAGACGGGCCACCTCGCTGGCACCGTTGGCCCTTCGAATGCGCGTGGCGGACGCACCTGTGCGAGCGAGCAACCTCGCCAACCAGCCGAAGAAGGACAACCTTCTTCTGTCTTTGCGTCCTTTTTTTTTCTCTCTCTCTCTCTTTTTATTTCATTCTCATCCCAAGGTGCATGGCAAGCGTGCCAGCACGGCCGCCACGCATTCGAATCATGTATGTACTAGGTACAACGGTGATCGCGTCACGCAGTCGCTTGCAGGAAGGAAGTGGCTAATCCATGTGACGAGATATCAACGATACCGCACGCCTTGCTGTTCAAGGGCGATGCTCGGCGACTTCCGCTTTCGTTTGCCCCCTTCGACAAGATCTTCGGAGAAACGACGCTGCTCTCCGTGAATGGAGTTCCTTGGACTCAGTTATGATTTGTCTTTTTTTTTCCACTGCGCGTTCAGTAACCCGCACGCACGCGGCTGCGCGATAACGATGAAAACGAAGAAGAAAAAAAAAAGTGAAGGGATGAATAAAAAAAGCGAACGTTACAGAGTTCTAAACAAGCCTGGCAGGAGCGAAGGGCGGCCGTTCTAAGGCTGCGCGGAAAAAAAGCGCGATATCTACATATCCCATCGATGCATAGATAGATCTGGCATAAGGTCAAGATAGAAAAAGAAAAAAGCGCACACGGACTCACGTACAAATACAAACGCCCGTAGAAGGTACGATCACCACATCTACAAATAAACATACGCTTACGCGCATACGTGCACAATCGTATACGATTCGGCCGTCACCGTATCGAACTGTATATCAACCGCATTATAAACGAAAACGAATATATGATACATCAAGGATATAGGAAGAAATATGCGCCGGCTGCTTTCGCTTTCATCGGTTTCGCAGGAAACGTTCACTGGCGAAGCCAACAGTAGACGGAGCATGGTAACGTGATCGCACCGAATTTGTGCTCAACGAATTTGTAGTGATTCAATAGCGGCTTGCGAAACGGTAAAAATAATCCGCTTTTGCGCGTTCTTTATGTATACTGATGCGACGAAGCGCAACGCACATATATAGAATAGCGAAAGCTGTATAGTTTACCTGGTGCTGTTTAACGTTCAACAAAATGTAAGTCGACAAACGCCGTAGAAATACGCCCTCACCGAAACACAGTCAGCTGGGAGACGAAATGCGGAGGGCGGAAAAGGGCAAGCGTGGTTGTTTGGCTGCGCGCATTTGTCTACCATCTGCTTTTCCTCGTCCTTCTTGCACACAGAAACGTATACTCTTATGAAACGCTGTACCAGCTCACCCAGGTAAAATCGACTGAACTTTGGGATTTTAAGCAGCGAAAGTACGTAATGACCATGGGGAAAGCCGTACTGGGGGACTCCGGAATAACTTTGACCACCCGTGGTTCATTAACGCGCACAAAGGCACGCGGGCTTTCGTGCATTTCTCCTCTATCGAGATGCGGAGGGAATCGAAATCACACCCCTGAGCTAAGCAGTGTGGCACCTTGGCCGCTAAGGTATACAAAGCCGGGTAGCCTTCATTCACTTCTCACAATCACGTGACCTGCTGAACTTCTCACAATCGCGCGGGGCAGTATGTAATTTATGCAGTTTTCTTTCTTCTTTAAAGGCGACAGCAGCGAAGGGCTAGAAATGTGATTTTGTCATGTCCGAACTTTGCCACAATCGCCAAAGGGAATCGAACTCACATCGGCGCGGAAGTGCGCAGTTGTGTTGTGGTAACGGTGCCGATTCGAAACCCATGCATTTGGAGGGCGCACCCCAGCCCTGGCAACGGCACGTCAAGTACACACGGAGCTCGAAATTGAGCTCAATTTTCAACCGGTGGTGAAAGAAATGCGGGTGACGTACGCTCAGGGCTGACCCTATGCGCGGACCCGCAGCTTGGGGCTGGCGCAGGCGTCCCTCCACGGTCGCAAGACTCATGTACGCGCTTCCGCTTGTCTCGCTAAGGAAAACATCTCGTACGCCGCTCCGAACGATGCATCGACAGACTCTTCGTGCATGTCTCGGCCTTCCATCCTAATCAGGCTGTGACGCGACGCCCGCAGAAGCAGGCGTCCGGCCAATCGGGCTCCTTTGCCAACAATGAGCGCTCAAAAATATTTACGGGATCCATCGGGCACCGGACGGCGACGCCTTCGGCAGCTTCGTAACAAGGCTAATTCACCAAGGGTAGCACACCCGACATTTATACACTGCGATATCCGTCAACGGTGCAACGCTAACCGGCAAACGGATGCGAGCTTCGTGTTCTATCTTAAATTACGAGAATGCCTGGGTCGCTGCCCATCAATATTTTCAAAGAACAACGCAAGCTGACGTGGCTAACACGTTGATGACGCTGCCCGCCAGCTACGCTGACGTGACACGCAAGTTTGTAACACTGATGCGGAGAGCTTGTTCTTGTGCGAATGTGATCAAAACAGGTGCTCAATAAAATAATCCGACTGTTCATCTTCAACCAGATCTCACTACTTGAAGATGGACTTGCACTACCGCAACTTTACTAATCTAGTTGCGGTATACGACTTCGACGAGAAACTGCTTCAACCATTAACGTTCCCAGTGAGTTGTTGGTTAAAATGTTCCGAAATCCCCATGGTAAAATTTATATCTACTACAGTTAAGCTATGTGCAGGTGCCGTGAACTTATAATAATTTATTTTATATTTGCAACTTACCTCTACATAGTTTAAAGATCAAGTATAATTTTAAAAAATTCACAGCATATCCACGGAGTGAATGATGATGAGTGGGCGAAGCTCCGGAGGCTCATCGTAGATCGTGCAGAATTCCGTATTAATTTAGTTAACGCGCACGCTACGAATCCTTATGGTTCAACTACGCACAAGTGAAATCTCCCACCGGCACTTCATCGCAAGTCAAGATCCAGTGCCTATATATATATATATATATATATATATATATATATATATATATATATATATATATATATATATATATATATATATATATATATATATATATATATATATATATATATATATATATATATATATATATATATATATTATGGGTGGCCGGTGAACGGTTCTCCAGCGCGAGCAGTCGGTATTTTTCAATCAAGAAACTCGCTAGAAGACGCTGCCTGCGTCAAGCTTGTCTCTCGCGGGTGAGGGCGCGTTCTCCTTCTTTGCGAGCTGGTAGCGCGTTCATCGAAGAAAGAGCGTTTCCATAGTCAACGCGCGCCTTTCGCTCTCTCTGTCTCTCTCTCTCTCTCACAAGACAGCAGATGGAAGAGTGAGAGAGCTCGCGCGCCGGGAGGCACGCGCCGAGGGCGCGCCTCCCACACGCGCCCTCCTATATAGTAGCGCGTTAGGTACTACAACGCGCTGCTACAACGGACGGACAGACCCAAACCTTAAGGAGCTACGCCTCTAAAAACAGATTGATCGTACTTCAAGGTTTTGTTAATTCGAAATGACATCAATTATTCTTCAGTAGTGAAAACTATCCATAATATCACTTCAGTTCTACTTGGCTGCAAATTTGTCGCTAGATGTCGCGCCCTTGTTTAGCTTGAGCTCTGGCTCCTTTTCATAATAGTTGCTGGAGATCAACGAGCCAAAACCGCAATAGGATTTATGAGGAACGCGCAGCTCAAGGCTCTGGGAAATTTGACCACCTGGGGTTCTTTAACGTGCACTGACATCGCACAGTATACACTGGTCGCTAGCATTTTCACCGTCATCGAAAATGCGACTACGGCTGCCGGGATCGAGCCCGTGGCCATCGGGTCAGCCGCCAAGCGCAATAAGCTTCTGGCTCCATTTCAAACCTGCCAAACGGCAACACTGTCCGTGTACAGACGACATGCTAGTAAAACTTGCACTTTCTAAAACTTCTCACCGGAAAGAAAGCACGCACTCTTTCTTTGTGTATGTCTCATTACATATTCAAAGGGGGGGGGGGGATGAAATATTGAACACATTTGTGGTTGGGATCCCACCTCTGTCACCAGGCCTTATACTTGGACTTGGCCCTCGCGGTTTGATTTACGACGTCAAACGGTGCGTAATCGCTTCGTGTATTAGCCAATGGTTCGTAAAAGGCTTGAAAGCATCGTATTAGGCAATTCGCCTCATGTTTGACCAAGCACATGGGACAAATCTTGCAGGGATCATGCCCATACCCTGTACACAGTGACAGATACGCAGCCATTGCACCACAAGCCTCCCTGCGTTCGCGAAACACTTAAAGCGGCCTTGTAATATTCAGCGTTTCTTCGAAGTGATACATTCGAGGGGAGTTCGGAAAGCTCCTGTACTCCCGCTTCGAGTGCTTCGAACCTTTTGAGATCTTTCACCGATTCCGTTGCGTCACGAAAGAAGAAAGAGCCTCCATTTACCGCGCACTCTCCTTGCTCGCGAAACATTTAGAGCGTGTTCCCAAGCACGTCGTCTGAGAGGACGATAAATAAGGCGCGGCGTGGTTGCGTATCTTCGGGCCTTACATCTGGCGGACGACTCACGTATTGCCCCCATGTTCGCAAATGGGCCTTCCAGATGAATTCACAACGACGAGAAAACAACGAAAGCGTCGTAGACAAAGCGACTGCAGATTCCACGAAAGCCGCTTCGAGGATATCTTGGGGAAAAAAAGAACGGTAACCTTGCCGCGACAACACGAATTGGCAGACATGCATCCAGTATCCCTACACACATGCTGCTGTGCAAGTGCTACATCGCGAGGATTTTTGTGGCATTTTCCCCCTTTGCCTTTCGCAAGTGTTCAATCTCACAACGTGTACGATAAGTACAAACTATTACAAGGGCTCTTTAGGGAGGGCTTGCTTGTTGGTTCGCGAACCTTACTATGGTAGAACAGCACAGACTGCGGGACAGTGAAACACGCAAGACACACCGCGCCGTTGTTTGCGCTGTTCTGCCATGCGATAAACAATAGTTTTTCCTCAGAAAACACCCGCTCTGAAGAAAATGATCTCAAAAGAGCCGAGCTCAGGAATTGAGAGAGATAACGAATATGCGCGAAAGGGTTCGCCGCATGTCTGACCAAGAAAGCGTCTGGTTCACAAAGGATAGGGCAGGCGAGAATATAAAATATGAGAGACAGAACGCATGAAATACTCATGCAGTGTGCGATGGTTTCTTGAGATTACGTTTCCTCCTCCTTTAGTCGGAGGTGAAGCATAATGATTTGTTAATGGGTGTTAAATGTTTCCGTCAACGTTATCTTCTACATTTATATCTAAACCGCTTGGATTTTTTTCATGCTTATCCTACTCGAATTTGACGTTTAGACTTCACTATGTAACGACGTTTAGTGCAACCAGTATGCGTTCGTGGACACGAGCTAGGAATTTGATCGATTCTGTCTTTCAGGCCGCTGCATCAATCATCACAACGAGTCGCAGTGTAGAAGTTATCGAGAGATCAGGAACATGTTTCAAAATTTTTTAATGTCCTACTACCATGTAACCACCTTTCGCGTCACCATGTCCCGATACAGCATAACCTCTGGTGGCGAAACACAAAGTGGCTCTGGAAATGCTGTCGTACCAAATTATTTAGGGCGCTCGAAGGCTTGGCAGTATATTTTCTATAGCCTTGATGTCTCAGACTTACGTTACCGCTGTAAAATGAAAGGAAAAAAAATATCGTGTCGGTACTTCTTTCATGTATGGTGTTCTTACGGCAGCCACCACTCTTGTTCTCTCGTGTTCTATCATCAATTCATTTTAAAATTTGTGTCTGAACCCACCAGAACTCGGGAACAAATCAATCGCTATTACGACATTTTCCCGCTGCGTCCTTTTTTCAGAGGAAAACTATAGCGCCACTGTTAAGCTCTTCAGTTCCTCTGTATTTGTATAGATCGTAAGGAAATGAAAAATTATACCTTAATGCTGTCGCTACATTAAGTGGTTCAATTTCACAAAGGCAATCATTTGTTGTCCTCACTTGCGCTGGCTTAGCTTCTTTCTTCAAGCGTCAAGTCGGCGTTGAAAGGCCTAAATTAGACTACCTTGACGTCCAGTGTAAGTGTCCCAAGCTTTAAAGTACAGCACTAGAAGCTATTTTATAGCGTCATTACTTTGTATTGCTCGTGTGCACATTGAAAAAGGTGAAATACGACAAGAACGCGGAACAATGTTGTGTCTTCGCCACATAGCGCAATTGCATTAGGCAAAGCCAACACTCAAGGATATTGGTGTCGTGGTACGGCGGCCGGCTTTCAGGGGGGAAATCCTATATTTGGGAGGAGGCTGCTCGCACGTACGTACCCGGTTTGCCTTTCGCTTGGCTACACCCATGTCATGGTGCACTTAACTTACTACGGCGAACTGAAACAACGGTAATCTAAGGAATCGAATCAGACGACTTTTGTCACAAATCTGGAGTAACGTTTTGTCGCCTTGCACTAGAAGACAGGATTCGCCGATTCTTTGCTTCGAAAAACGACAGTGCATAGAAAAATTCAGTAAAGCACAAACGCAGAAAAAAATCGCAATAATTACGCAACTAATGATACAACGTGAACGTATAAAGACCGCAACATAGAATTGAAGGTTATCGTGGATGCACCAAAAAGCACGTGCTCCTATCCTTCCAAAATCCCAGATAAGCGACGCATGAAATTTTCGCTTTCGGTTGTAGATGTTCGAGCCAAAATTTCAAAAATAACAATAAGAGAGAGATCAGAGTTACGCGGAAGGCGGCGAGGTTAACTATAATAGAACTTCCAGTTTTCTGCTGCGTACTGGGGAAAGGGTAAGGGGAGATGAAAAAGTAGGAAGACAAAGAACGAGAGAACAATAAAATTGCACATGCATGTCACCCCAAGAGACACACCACTCGTTTAAACTCCGCCCGCCATTCGACTGTAACGCAAACGATAGTGACTGCATGCGGCACTGTTTACCGCTTGTAACAGGGGGAAAAAACACAGAAAGATATTGTACGTGGTATTTACATCTACGAAAAGACGGCTAACTTTATGTTACGGGATCCGTAGTTACGTTATGCTTCAAAAGGAATAACTTCCCTGCCACGGGCTGTCGAGTTATGGTAGTTCTGGAAGTTTGACAGTTGAGACCACAACGTAGCATCTCTTTACATATTCAGGAGTAAAGAGGAGGGAAATGTCGACTATCGATTTTTGAGGTTAGCATATCTTCAGCGCATTGCTGGTCTTAAACAAGACAGTGTCGTACAAGTGAATAGCAAGTATTCAGGAAGCGCCCAGGAGTCTTCGCATGCTCTGATCTGACAGGCGCGGGATTCGCATTTGAAACATATTTCGTGTTTTCGAGGACTCCCTTCGGTGTTTTTTCCGGTTTAGCGTACCGCTAAACGTGAAGGCCGCAGCTTGTAGTGAAGATGACCTCTGTAAATACAGGTTCATCGCTCGCGTATGTCACTAAGCCAATGACACCATGGCAAGAAGCGCGTGAAAAAGATGCGATTAGCTACCGCACAGACATAGATCCTGATACTATACTCAAATATCAGGATCTACATATGGCAGGCTACATTCGAGATGATAATTTAATGTGGAAACAATATACTGTCCCCAAACAGAACTTCTGCCGCTGTTTAAATGATAAATGTTCCGCATATGGCAGCCTAAAATTGACTCAGTAGTGGTTGCTTCCTGTAGTTCACATGCAGCTCACTGTTGTCCTCTATCGAAGGAAGCCAGTACATCATTTATGTGTGCGTGCGTGTGTGTGTGTGTGTGTGTGTGTGCCAAAGTGTTTGGAAACACGAGAACAATGTTCGTGCGAATATTCAATATCGTTTCTTTGCTTTAACGGCCCCACACATTGTAGCGTTAATGCGTGCTCATCTGTTATGTCGATACTGCGTCGCAGAAGTTAGCGTTACTCGCCAGAGGCTAGTTTGCAAGTTGAGCTTCTGCTAACGTGCCATTCATTCAGTGACGGAGAAGCTCTCTCATAACTCCAGCAAATAGAGCGGACTGTATAACAACGAAACGTATCTTCGTTTTTCTAGCTTCTGTTCGTGCTGGAGTACGAAAAGCCATCAATTCCGACAAGGCCACCGTGGAAACTACCCCCTTGGACCATATTCACGACTGTAACTGGTATCAAGAGTCAGAGCAACGCGCCAGCTCCAGCACTGGCATATTTCACCCTGGAGCATATTAACGCCAGCTGCAGAACCTGCCACCACATTTACACTGATCACTCTGCTACGGCCGCATCATCGGCAATAGGTCTGTGGATCCCGTCGGTAAACATGTGAATTTCTGCCACCTTGGGTCATCGCACATCTGCCACAGCTACTGAGCTGGCTGCGTTGCGGAGAGCGTTTATTTATATCGTAGATCAGGCACCTGATTCTTGGGTAATATTCTCTGATTCACGAGCAGCGCTGCAGTCCCTGAAGTCACCACGCGCCCAAGAGCAACTGGTTATGGACATCAAGCACCTAGGCAGTAATGCTCATGAGCTTAGCCACGACGTTGTATTCCAGTGGTTACCAGCCCACTGCAGAATGCAAGGAAACGTCCGGGCCGACAGTGCTGCCAGAACAGCACATGGTACTAAAGCACCAATAACAGCCATACCTTTCTCAAGAAACGGCGACTATGGTATCGGCGTTTGCCTGGAATCTGCAGCGGTCCTTCTGGTGTGACTCAAGAAATCAGTACGGACCACTACACGCTATACTGACCCAGCCTGCAGCTTCCATGTACCACGAGGTTTAGACAGGCGAGATAGGCGTGCCTTCACCGAATAAGACTTCACAAGACACTACAAGCACAAGATACACCAGTCTGATTCTGCATTGTGCTCTACATGCAACACATAAGGGGACCTTGAACACGTCCTGTGCGATTGCCAGCGCTACGATTCCGAAAGAAAGACTCTGAAAGCAGCGCTTCGTCTGCAACACGGTTCGACCTTGGAGCTGCGGCATCTCCTCGGCCCGCGGCAAGACAGCACCTGCCCACTACGCAGCACTAAAGCGTTGAAAGCGTTTTTACGGAAAACATGCCCCAACGAAACACTGTAAACTGCATTATAGTGTATATATGTATATATGAGTGTGTGTAGAACTGTGACTACACGTGCGCATTGTGTTACATGTGATCATTGTAAATCATCATAATCACCGCAAAACACCTGGGGTAGCAAGCCAGGCCACTAACCAGGCTAAAATCTCCAGAGTCATTAATAAAATATTCTCTTTCTCTCTCTCTCTCTCTCTAGCTTCAGTGCGCAAAATGCCTTCTGCGCCGCACAGACACGCTGAAAAATCACCCACGGCTCGTCGCCGTGAGTGCACACCGATATTTATACCATACTTTTATTGTTTTCTCGCACTTATTTTTTAAAACCATGTTTTCAGTGTTGCTCAGGGTTGACTAAACCGGAGTTCTGCTCCGTCCGAGCTCGCGATCTTTGCTTTGCACACCGTTACTAGCCATCAAGATCTAGGATTATGTCAACAGTTATCACATCAGCCGCTTCGAACATAAGACCAAAGCCATACTCCCAACGGTTTTTTCACCATATTAGTGCAGCTTAGCTTACCATGTACTGTTTAGATTTGCCCATATTTATCTGCTTCGCGAGCGCAAATTTTTCCTGTTCACTTCATTCATGCACTCTTAACTTGCTGTTGTGGTTACAGTCCTCGAAAAGCTACAGTTGATGTGTGTGTCTATATTTATAAAGAAGTATGCACTAGCTTCTTGTGTATTTTCTTCCCTTCCCTATGCTGTGTTTACTAAATCGTACCCTCTTGCTATGATTGCACAATACATATCACGGTGTTATTTATTCAATTATTTAATTGCTATCATTGACTCCTCCTTGCTATGCATTATCATGCCTACGCCTGATTTTGGTTGAAGTATGAAATACATAAGCACCCAGATGGAGCGCATACGGGAGGCATTCCCAAGTCATGACTGGAAACTTGCCGCTGTCACTAAAGCGAAAAGCATTTAATTACTGCATTCTCCCGGTACTAACGTGCGGTACAGAAACATGGAGGATAACTAAAGAGCTAGAGATGAAATTAAGGAGCACGCAGAGTGCAGTGGAAAGAAACATGACAGGTGTAACGCCAAGAGATAAAAAAACAAGCGGAATGGATAAGGGAACAGACAGGAGTAGCTGATATTCTCATATCAGTTATAAGAACGGAATGGACCCGGGAAGGACATGTCATGCGGAAGACAGACAACATATGGACAGTAAGAGCGACGGAACGGATACCGATAGAAGGGAAACACAATAGAGGCAGGCAAAATGTTAGCTGGAGCAACGAAATTAAGAAATTCGCAGGCGTAAAGTGGAACCAACCCTCTCAGGATAGGGCAAATTATAAATCGTTGGAAGAGGCCTTCGTCCTGCAGTGGACTTAAAATATGCTGCTGCTGCTGCTGCTGCTGCTGCTGCTGCTGCTGCTGCTGCTGCTGCTGCTGCTGCTGCTGCTGATGATGATGATGACGACGACGACGACGACGACGACGACGAAGTTGGTTGGTTGAAAACTTTATTAAGGTCCTGAGGAACTGCGTGTTTCTCTTTCCCTTGTTCTGGGGGAGGCGGCGGCGGTCGCGGGCGACGACGACTTAGGTTCACTGGTGGACGTCAAAGTACCCATGTTTGTCAAAATTAATCCGGAGGATGCCGCAGCGGGTTACCCTGGCACGAAAACCCCAGGGTCCAATTTTGACTTTGGATACGTTCAGCTGTCATAAGAATCGAAGGTTCTTTGTAAGAAGCATAGTGCGCGCTTGTATTCGAACGTTGTATTTTGTACACAGTAGAAACGAGAGACGGATAGGCCGTCTTAAAGTAGACAGGCAGACGCAGCGTCTGATATTTACCGGGATTAAAGTCAAACACGGTTTGTATATGCGGAAGCGACCAGTGAAATGTCAGAAATTTTGAGCAATAAAAGAAAGAAACAGCACGCACAACTTATTTCACACCTATGACGCGATGGGGTGTTGCATAGTTGGCATCTGAGCGTGTGCTACTGATTTCATAAAGATATGCATGTGGGTAGATGCTGAACCAGCTTACAGGCAAATTCTCGACAAAACGCTTGTGTCCAGGAGTACAGTTTTTTGGGCTGGTTGGTTCGTTCCACAAGATGAAGACATAGAGTGACAAAGACAAGACGGCAGGACATGCGCTTGTGCCGTCTCATATTGTATGTACGCACTCTTCGCGTTGCGCAACATGATCAAAGAAAAGTTGTGGCATAGTATCGCGAATATATCGCAAACTACAGTTATCGCTAATAGTCAAATAATAAAGAGCGCCGAAACCGACGTCGAACCTAAAACCCCACCATCGGTTTCAATCCAAACGTACCGCTATCAAGCAAAGCGAACGATCTATACCACACAGCGGGTTGTGATGAGAAAGATAACGAGTCGCATGTGCGCTGGTATGCTCACTGAAGAGCTCCTGATAATTGTAATACGCTTCAAAAGTCGCAAAGACGAAGTGACAACCCGGCGATGACCGGATACAACATAAAAATTAAACAAAAATACGCCAACTGCGGCAACGTTGTATATATGCAGGTGACGGATATTATTAAAATACAGAAGAAACTAATATAATGTTTATCGTACTTATCTCTTTTCTTTCAGGTATGAGTTAGGCGTTCATTTTTCACGTTAAGAAGACGATTCGCGCTCGCGATAAAAAGTGCCCACTTCACGTTCAGGGAACTCGAGCAGAGTACAAGTTACCAGAAATTCGGTCGTTCTTCACAAATTCGTCCCGACTTAGCCTGTTCACAATTTCGCATGCCACTCGCTGACATAAGTACAGCAGTTGCAAAAGCTAAATGAGCGCTTCACGCACTGAGGGCGACACTCTCTTCAACTCGTCACTTCTCGGAGCGAGAGTGAGCTATACAGGAGCTTCAGAGAAGAGCTGTCAGGGCCTCGCGAATTTGTTTTGTTTCTCTTTGACAGGCACGCGCCGAGCGCAGCGGGAGAGCCGGCCTTGCGCTGCCTTCAAGCGGCAAAAGGGAGGCCGGTGGGGGTTGCCGAGCGCGGGCGGCAGATGCACTCGTATGAACCGCGACATGAAAACAGTTTCGAGGCCGGCCGAAGCGCCGAGTCAAGGTTGCCCCACACACCTCTTCTCCCTCCCGGTCAGAGTCTCGTGACGTCACTGTCTTGCCTGGCGCCTCATAAGAAACGCTAAAGGAGTGATTCCAAGAAGAAGAAAACATAAAGTCTAATGTTTCCCCCGCGGTCGACGTGCGGAGACCTGCGGTGCCAGAAGGCTTCTACCTGGCAGAAGCATTTTAAAAAATAACAAAACAGGAGAATGGCGGTGGCCCCTTTTCCAGAACTGTCCCGCTTCGATCCCAGCAGTTAAGTTCATTTCAACACGGCCACGTATCCGCGCAGATGGACTGCCCCAATGCCGACGTAGTTACGACCTTGACGGCTCACCGTACGCGCCATTTTCAGATGCAGTGGTGTGCCACAAGCAGCTATACAATCCGGTTGAGCCTCTTGAAATCAATAAACGTAGATCGAAGACACCTATGTGCGCTCATGTTGCAGCCATGCGAGCGTCGACTGCTCACTGACATTGGAGTGTTTCCACTCTTTGTATAACTGTCTGGAGTTCACCCAGCCCTATGGCTAAGTGCCGTTAAGACATAACTGTTGGGCAGAACAAAAGTGTCCAACATACAGAAGTGAAGAGCATGTGTCACAATCGCTTTTCAGCATTTTCTTGCGCACGAGCCGGTGTGTCGTGAGTGGCACGAAGGCCGACCACGACGTTGGCGGTCAGCGTCTCCGAATGGGAGTAGCAGAGTATGAAGGAAGGAAAGCCCGAGCCCACCCCTTACAAAAATGCCATATATGGCGATATCAGGAATTGGGCAAATGTGGCTATATATGGCACGTGCCCGTATGTGGCCGTGTGTGGCTGTATTTGCCCAAATAGTTTTAGAAACATATGTGGCAATGAAAGACACACGCGAGGAATGCCATGTACAACACTCATGCGTATTAGGCAATACGGACACGTAGGGACACGTGCCATATATAGCCATATATGCATATATGGCCATATATGTATATCTGGCTATATATGGCACGTGTCCGTACGTGTCCGTATTTGCGCAATATGCATCAGAGTCTTACATGGCATTCCTCGTGTGTGTCTTTCATTGCCACATATGTTTCTAAAACGATTTGGGCAAATACGACCACATACGGCACGTGCCATATATAGCCACATTTGCCCAATTCCTGATATGGCCACATATAGCATTTTTGTAAGGGCTGCATGAGAAACGTGCTGCAGGTTCGGTATAGGTTAATTATAGGTCAAGTACACGCCACATGAACTGACTTTGCAAGTGAATGAGTTGAGAAAAAGCATTGAATGCTCTACAGCAGTGAGTGAGCACAGACTCAAGGAGGTATAATGTCGAGGTTACAATCTGCAGTTGCTCAACGTGGCATGCCACAGAGAAATATAGCGCTTGAAGCAATCATTCTTCTTGAACAAATGTCTCAAATATGCTTGCAACTACGCGTTGTCCCATGGATTGATGATTGAATTGTGGGGTTTAACATCCAAAAGCCAGCTGTGATTATGAGAGACGCCGTAGTGAAGGTCTCTCGAAATTTCGATCACTTGGGGTTCCTTGACGTGCACAGACATCGCACAGCACACGGGCCTCAACATTTCGCCTCCATCGAAATGCAGCCGCCGCAACCGGGATTCGATCCCGCGACCTGCGGATCTGCAGCCGAGTGCCATAACCACTAGACCACCGTGGCGGGACAACGTTATGTAATGGAACTGGGAACATTTAGGCTAGAACGGAGATATGAATGCCTGCTCCAGCCATGCACACTATTTTTTTTTTCATCATCCCAGACGACAGCATATGAGCTTTACGAGGACATACTTGAAGGACAATGACTTAAATGCCTGACTGCCTATCCACTGCACCATGCTTGTGAGTCATCTTACGCTTTCCCTCTTTTCTCACTCCACCCATCTCCTCTCCACGTGTGGGGTAGCAAGCTAGGACAGTCTTGTCTGCCATAGCTTTTCATCCCCTTGCGTGCACGTGTGATTTCTTGGGTTTTACGTCCCAAAACCATGATATGATTATGAGAGACGCCTTAGTGGAGGACTCCGGAAATTTCGACCACCTGGGGCTCCTTAACGTGCAATTACATCGCACAGTACACGGGCTTCAGCATCTCGCCTCCATCGAAATGCAGCCTCCGCAGCATGGATTCGATCCCGCGACCTAATGTCATTGCCATTAGACCACCGTGGTGTGTGTGTGTGTGTGTGTGTGTGTGTGTGTGTGTGTGTGTGTGTGTGTGTGTGTGTGTGTGTTTTCCTCGTTATTAACGCTGCTAAAATACTCATTCGATTGCACTTTCAGTTTCAATATTTCCGCACTAGAAACGTGACAGGTTTCTTGAGAAGCAAAACGTTTTCTTGGGCTAGTTGGTTCATGACTTCTATAAAAATTGTAGCGCAAAGGAACACACGGACAGACAAAGAGCACAGGACGGGCGCTCTCCTGTGCTCTTTCTCCTGTGCTCTTTGTCTGTCCGTGTGTTCCTTTGCGCTACAATTTTTATAGAATTCTTGAGAAGAACCGCAGTGCGACGCCAAAGTGACGGAAAGCCCCCTCCCCCCCTTTTTTCCTTCCGCGCCAGCCACGCAGGGCGTGAGCTCCAAATGCACACAAAGATAGTATCAACACTTTTGAACAGCTCAGGGCAGGTCAAGTTTTCCGCTGACATAGTCGGTGCGACGGCCAGAGCTCTTAGTTTACGGCCCGCGTACGGCACCAGCCGCGCCAGAGATAAAAACAGAAAAGGGGTAAGCAGGGGGAGGATCTCCGTCACCGCCGTCAAGGTCGGTTAACGGACGGCACTAGGGCGAAAACAACGACGATAGGCGGCGTCCTTTTGCACCACAGCCGCGTGTGGGCATTTGCGTAACCCCGGAGTTGATCAGCCTCTACGCTGTGCAATACTGCTTCGAGCTTGAGCAACGCGGAGAAAGCACACCGAGCCTACTTTTTCTTTCTTTCCTTTGTCTCCTCTTCCATGGCTTTCTGAACTGACGGGTATAGGCGACGTATCGTTTCGCCAGCCAGACATTTCTCAACAAACTTAGCTTAGTTAGCCTGGGCTGAACATTGGCCGGGTATAAACGGTACCCAATGGTAATCAAGTATCAGGGGGACCGCCTGAGGAGGAAGGTATTTAGCAACTCGGGCGGTGGTACAGTAGCACGAAGGACACGAACTGGCAGCCCCGCAGACAGGAACTGAAGCGTGAAGCAATGCGAAATAAGATATCTAGGACATTCGGGGAGGGATGTCGTCAAACGTTCATCGAACGAGTGACTTCGTGTCATGAGGAAATTCCTAGCTGATAGCTGGAGTAAGAAGCGGGATGTGAAGTAGAAATAAAAAAAAAAGGGGGGGGGGGTGTTGAAATTTATGATAAATATCTGACTTGTTCACTTGGTGCATCACATATAGTCTCGTCATGACCAGAGAATAACACTCAAGAAATAAGATTCTTCTTCACGGCTTAATATGTTGCGCACAGCTGTCATGAAGGCAGCTATACTATCCTTTAGAACATTGATTGATTGATTGATTGATTGATTGATTGATTGATTGATTGATTGATTGATTGATATGTTATTCGCGACAAGAAAGCTTTAGACAAACATAGTTGGACGATTCAACTCTAGTGGTGGTTAAAAATATAGATTTTGTCTATATTTCTTTCTCCTTTTAGCAAACAGGAAGGACTAGTATTTAGTTTTAGCTCAAATGTAAGGAAGTTGATAATATATCTTTTTATAGGCAAGCACTGAAAACTGTGTAAAGCAGAAACTCGAAGTGCGTCGTGTAATCGATGGATTAAAGAGCACAATCGCTGTTGGCTCAACTTTAGAGAGATTTTCTCTGACATAAGCGCATCAATACCGATAATTACAGGACATCGAAAGCGAAATGCATGGATATCTCGAGCATGACAGAACCACTACATATTACGGCTCTATTGCTGCCGAAAAGAGCGGTTATCAATGTGCGACCTATGCAGACACGTCACATTCACTTATGAGGGCATTCGGCTGTACATTATACTGTATAAAGTATAGCAATATAGGCTGAAACCGCATCAATGCGTCGAGTTGTAGCCGAACACAGTGCACACTTCTGATTGTTTTCACGGACAGGACAGATACCTAGATGAGATATCGAATGTATAGAAACAAAGAACTTAAGGATGAGAGGAGGAATAAACTTTATTAGAATGAAAGAGCCGACGGCAGACTCGTCCAAGGTGGGCGGCGTCCCTAGTCCAGGACGCCGTGAACCTGGGCTGATAGCTTGGCCTTGCTCACCAGTCTTCGCTGGTCTTGGAGCCTTGTGCTTCTCAGTTGGGCTTCCCACTGTGAAGGATGAGAATCGCAAAATTTTCAGTCTTGATATAAATCGCATATCCATAATCAATGGATAAAATTCACGAATATTGGCTGTCCCAATACACAATAACGTTTTTCTTCCATTGTTTTTATTTATTTTTTTTTTTGTCGTCGTCATATCAAAGTTTTCCGGGGTTTCGTGCCGGTTACTGCTGTGCATACTGTATACGTAACTGAAGTCTGTGAAAGGCGTCCAATCCTGTGATTATAATTTCTTTTAAGCGAACAGCTTGCTTTGTCTCGTTCGTTCTTGTGGTCAGTGGTTTGCGGATGTTGGTCGTACTTCTTCAGTCGATATAAAGAGTGCGTGCTCAAGCGTAGCTGAGTTTCGGGGCCAACGGCAAATATATGATTTAAAGACCTTGAACGCTAGCACAGTTCTCACAATAACTAATAAATGACAGGGTTTTCCATGCCAAAACCACGATACGATCAGGAGGCACGTCCCGTAGTTGAGGGCTCTGGAGTAATTGTGACCACCTGGGTTTCTTTAACATGCTCGTAATTCAAAGTACACGTTTTTTTTTGTTTTCTTTTATTTCTCTTTTATTGAAATGCGGCCGCCGTGGCCGGGATCGAATCCCGCGGTCTGGCGCTTCGCAAGGCAACATCTAGCTGCTAAGGCGCGGGTGACAGTTCTCACAAAATTATTAACTCTATATCTGATATTTGCAGCGTTAGACAATTCTACAAATGTCATTGCATCAGGGAATAATCTGCAAGCAGTATGAATACAAGAGGAAGGTGGACTTTGGGCTCCGCTGAGAGACGTTGCTGTGTGTAATACGCAAACAGCCGGATCACTCCACCCCAGTGCTCCAGTTCTCCTGCTCTAGATCACTGGGGCGTTTGAAGGCATCAGTTTCTTAACTCTACGAACCCATGGAAAGGATTGTACTCACCTTCTCTGGCATTCTCTCCCTCAGTCGGGCTGCGGCTCCCCTGAATACGTTCTCGTTAACACACTACGAAAAAAAAAAAAAAAGTAGGTGCTACTCTCTTGGAGAGTCAGGATTTGTCACATATATGACTGTTTTTTTAAGGAGACACCTGAGCCCTCTATTGCACAAGAGTCTCCAGACTCTATGCGTTGAAGTAGTGTACGGGCAACTCTAAAAGAGCGCGTCAAGGCGACTACTTCATAATGGCACGACCGTGTGTGCTATATGTAGTGGCCGCGATAATGGTTACCTTGACTTTTTTGCGAGAGTGAAATGACTCTTATCTAACCCTTTTTTGTGAGAGTGAAATAACTCTTATCTAAATGGTTGTATGACCCCTGTTGAGAGAGTCTGGGGACTTTGCTGAGGTGTCATGCAACCCTTCAGTGGAAGTCAGTTTACTATTAAACATACGTAACTCCTCTACATGAGTTAAGTGACGCTTTCTGAAGTGTCGTGTGACTTTCCAGTATGAGTCACTCCTCAAAATGAGTCTCGTAGATTGTGCTGCGTCGTAAATTAAGAAGGGCGGAAAGATGGCCTGCAGTTTCTCATTCCACGGAAGGCAGAAGTCATTTGCATGTTTGTATGAGTGGGGTGAAAAGAAATGTTTGAGTGCAATGCAGTGCGTCATATGCTGTAAAATATATCGCGAAAACTGGTAATACTTGCATGTTTATTCCTTATGAACCGTAGATAAAATTAAATAGCGCTGAAACATAGAGGTGTCGCACTTGTGACTTTCTATGGTGAGCCTAGGAAAATGCTATCTAAAAAAAAGCATGCAGTACTGTGATTAGAAAACGTTATCATATATACGAGTTTTCAATGTACATTGCCCAATGAGCAATTTCAATAGCATAAAAGAGCCTCACAACAAAATAACAAATGCGAACAGACATGACATGGGACAGAGTGTTTGTCATTATGTAAAATATGCAACTTGCACGTAGTATAGTGCACGCAATTTCCTGGAAACAGACTGGCAACAAAGCCATAGCTTAACGGCTATGGGTCACTAAGGTCAATGACAATGCCAGGTGCTGTGACCACACTGTGGAAGCAAAATTTTAAGAAATTTACTCGCGCACAGGCTTAAACACGTTTTATAGGAGCCCAGGTAGTGGAATTTAACCAGAGTCGCCAGCTGCTGCGACCCGTATTATGGTGTGTGTGTGTGTGTGTGTGTGTGTGTGTGTGTGTGTGTGTGTGTGTGTGTGTGTGTGTGTGTGTGTGTGTGTGTTTTGCATCAAAATGCTCAAAATGATACTGTAATCTTAGTTTGTAAAGGCCTCACGTAATTAGCTGACATAAATGATCAAACCTTCGAATGTCGTACACCATGTGCACACAAAGTGACTTGCGAACTGTGTAATATAATAAAAAAAAAAGAATGTCAGGACGCGTTGAGTTGGTCACGCTAATTCTTCTTCACAAACGTAAGCAGCGCAAGGAATTCAATTATGGCCTCAGAAAGATTAGAAAGTGCGGACGCTGGTTCTGTTTAGGCTATGCGTCCGTGTTTGAATTCCTTGCACTGCTTATGTTTGCTAAGAAAAAAAGCTATCATTCATTGCACGCTAAGGATAGGGTGGATTGGAAATCGTTGGGAGAGACCTTCGTCCTGCAGTGGACCTAAACAGGATGATGATGATGATGATGATGATGATGATGATGATGATGATGCGCGCGCGCACACACGCACACACACACACACACATTATCATTCGTTAGGTTTTCATGCTGCAGTAATATAGCATACACATACAGCACGCACGAAGGGTACAAAACAATGGGGCAGATAAATTGCATCGACAACTTACCACTGTATCATCAGCTGTGTAATGGCGACCGCGAAGGCTTGGAGTGTTTAGAGACCTCACATCCATGGTACAATGCTGCTGCTTAGTTCTCTTCCCTGAGTTGGGTTTGTTTGCCCGACATCACTGGAAAGAAAGGCAGACAATAAACTTACATGACATAAGGTGACTATCACGCCATTTCGCCCTCATTCCGATGACATGTGAACTGCACTGTCTTTTTAAAACAGTGTGCTATGGTAAAAGGGCCGCAAACATTGCCTTTAATTACATGATGCTGATGACGCAGCAACATATGGTCACTTAACAGGGGAACTTTCATGCCCGCATAAGTAATACCTTGTGAACATTAATTAGCGAGAGTCCTTAAAGCAACTTTGTGTTTTAAGTAATATAGTATAACGCTAAGAAAACATGAACGAATCTCGTCGCAGGAATGTCTAGAGAGAATGCACCACTTTGCCTCGCCGCCTTTTCCGACAAATGGGTCACCAAGACCGCTCACACGAGGAAGGACACTTGGTGACTTTCTTCTCATGGTGAACCGGCAGAGAACTGCCGCCCCTTCATTTCTTCGAGTCATGCTGTGCAAATAGTGATCCTGGAACCGGAATAGTGAAACCGGGATTCTGCAAAATTTGCAGCAAAGACAGACTGATTAATGAAAGCACATTTCAAAACAGCGGTTTCATGGCTGCAGTAGTGCTGACCCCGTTTGTTCTCGGCAAATAATCGCCTTTGATGTGATGCCTCATTGCATCGCTCGAAAGTGCGAAAAGTTCTATACAAAAGCGCGCAAAAAAGGAATGAATTATCTCAACTCTTCAATTATATTGTCTAAGAAAGCATGAAAACAGTGCACCCACCTACAAGAGGTGCACGTGCTCCGTGTCCGTATAGCTCCATGAACATGGCATCACTTTCACCAGGAAGGAGCCCGGCCTGCGAGTCGCATCACCAGACGACTACGTACGTAGGTGATGCTGGAATAAAATGACAATGAAAAATAAACAATGGCAATGAAAACATAAACACTGTACATGATTTAATGTCCAAGTGTTCTTTGCGGTTGCTTGTGATGCCATGCAAAAACTTCACGAAAACTTAACCCAGCCTAGAAAGAGCAAGGAGGCCACGTCCCTCCCCCTTCCCCTGACTACTACGGAACGGCGCAAAATTTCTGAGGACATTAAAAAAATAGAAAAATAGGTTTAATTATATGACTTGCAGCCCCCTGGGGTGGGGCACTATTCAACCCGATCTCCACCTGCCTGTCTCAGGATCCCAGTCTCTAAACAACCGGTCTCTGTGACACTCCGGATTGTTTAAGCCTTCCACATCATGTAAATTATTGAACAGTTTTTATACGCCCAATTTTTCACGGAAAACGCAACCGTACAGCTATAATTATGACTTCTTAAATTTAATTATAGGGCCGTCATCATTAGCATTGCCTGTCTTTGCGCAATGCATAGGTAATTTTCTAAGAAACGGGATGAGAGGCGTGAGGGGAGGGGGGGGGGGGCACTGATGAGAACTGGGCCCCCTCTTCTGAAGCACTCTGTGCACAGCTATGGGGTTAACAAAACGCCGGTTTCTGCGCGCTACATTGCCAGGATTGTCTATGCGAACCACCTTTCGTAAAGACAGTTATCATCGGCAAGAATGATTGTGAATCTTATCTATCAGATAACAGTGTTCGTTCAAATTCAGCCCTCCTACTGCTTTTTTTCTTTTTCTTTTCTTTTTTTTTTGTTGATTTATATGGGCTGTGCGCTTTCGTTCGCCACTAAAGCTTCCAAATCTTTGCTTCAGGTTGTTTCCTTGTTTATTTTAACGTTTCTGTAGCGACAGTTTCGTGCGTGTGATCAGAAAATGGTTTAAATTTTCTCTTGATGTTTGTTTCTTTTTAGTGCCAACAATTTACTCCGATAGCGGGCAAGAGTGGTAGCAAATGGGAGAGGGGCATGCTTCCCTATATAGTGGGCTATTCACCCTTCGGGCCTGGGAAGCTCGTGTGCCACCTGAAAATTTTGTGTGCCGATGCTCATTTTGCAACTGGTTACTTAATGAGACTTCTTCTTGGGTAAGTTGGTGCGAATTAGAGCACATGATTACAGGGCGCTGAAACACCAGACATAAGCGAAGGACACACAGACGCACAGGGCGCCAACTATCAAATGACTTTGTTAGGAACTGAAGGCATCTTACCACACAAGCACATGCGCAAGACATGTTGTTGTTATGTGGGGTTTAACGTCCCAAAACCAGCTCTGATTATGAGAGACGCCTTAATGGAGGGCTCCGGAATTTTTGACCACCTGGGGTTCTTTAACGTGCACTGACATCGCACAGCACACGGGCCTCAACATTTCGCCTCCATCGAAATGCAGCCGCCGCAGCCGGGATTCGATCCCGCGACCCTCGGATCAGCAGCCGAGTACCATAGCCATTAGACCACCGTGGCGGGGCATGCGCAAGACATAGTAATGATGCAACAAAGCGCGTTTATCTTTCTCATTACAAGCGCATGTCAAACTAATGCATCTCAGCATCAAATAGCGAAACAGAGGTATCACTAAAACACGTGACGCCTTTCATTGTGATGAAGCGTGCTTCGAAGAGTCCTCGGGCAGCTTCACTGCTACATGCCCATGTGCTTCGGGATGTCGATGGATTCGCCTTCGCGCTGCCAATCGTTAGCCTCCTAGTTAGCTCAACTGGCTGAGCGAGCGCCCCGGACAGGCGTTGGTCCCCTGTTCATACCCCAGACCAGGACGAATTTTTCGGCAACTCCGAAGCTTTCATTTCTGAGAAATCAGTAATGTATTTTCTTGTAGCCTTGTGCTACAAACGGGTGGATGCTAATTTTTCCTTTCATAAAAACGTTACTCCATCTTGCGGGTTTCCGCAGAACTCATTTGTCATATACTCCTACCAAGTATGGCAATGCGCTTAAAATATGGCTCACACGCACACGCTAACATGGGCACCATGCATTTTGCTTAAAATGTTTGAGTGCTCCCTTAGTCGAACATGCAGGCACCTGCCCGTTTGACCCACATATGACTTCCCGCAACTAAGAGAAATCTCATAGACTACTCCAAATGCACAGCGCCCAAATGGATCAGTGTGCTTCGTACAGCCTATTTTCTCTGTACTGGGGGCGGAAAAAGTTTGTTGGGGGCGGAAAAGGCCACAGGGACGCCGTATTTGGCAGCCACTTTTTTTTAGGATATGGCTGATCTTGTGCATGTACGGCACAACGACAGGTCTATTAGCGTCTGTTATAGGAGCGTCGGACTCAGAACACAGGCCGCTTCTTTCGATGAATTGATACGGTCACGCCTCGGACCGACTGAGGGAAGCCAGCTTCTTGAAGCCTGGTGGTCTGATGACAGAAGTTTGGTAGGAGTAGCAATAAAACTTGGTAGGAGTAGCTTGGTAGGAGTATCGGTAGGAGTAGCAATAAAACTGCCCGAGAACTCTTGGAAGCACGCTTCATCATAACGAAAAGCGCCACGCGCGTTAGTGATACATCTGTTACGCTATTTGATGCTGAGATGCACTTTTTAACGCTATAGCGTTAAAAGAGCTCGTTTTGTAGAAATTCCGGTGTCGGTGTCGGCGTCGTTGGTTGTGAGCGAAAAATTGGCGTTGTCCGTACAGGACGCGCCCAAACGCACAAGACAGGTGCGTCTTCTTCTTTGTCTGTATTTCGTGTAGAGCTGCACCCACCTCAATAATGAACCATTACCAACTAGCTTAAGTCTAAATTCTAATGGTGCCTTCTTCATCGGCGAGTTTTGGTGGCGCATCTGTCAAATGGTGCGAGATGACGAGGGATGCCATGCAAGGCGCAGGCAGTGAAGGCAGACACCAGGCGACTGAAGAGCATGGCAAGCGGTAGAGAGCGCAATGAGAATGGGGCCATGCATCGCTATTGCGTTCAACTCTTAAGGCGAACCTTCAGGGTCCCACAATTTTTTGTCTTGCACTTGTAATGAGAACGATAAGCCTGCTCTGTTGTATCATTGCCCTGTGTTGCGCATGGGCTTGTATGGCAAGACGACCTCCTTCAGCTCCCAATAAAATCAATTGGTAGTTGGCGTGCGTGTGTGTCCCTCCATTATGTCTGGTGTTTCAGCGCCCTGTAATCATGTACTCTAACCCATTACTTGTTTTTGCTCTTTCTTTCATTTTAAACCATGTATCAAGAGAGAGAAGAGAAATGTAGTCTCTCTCTCTCTCTTATTGTTAACCTCCAAGCCTCTCTTTTGGTTTCATTTTTGTAGATTTTCACTTGACAGTAATATTTGAGCTAGGTGATCTGTTTTGAGAATCAGTATCGTATTTCTCTCTCTCTCTCTCTCTCTCTTTTAATGCACTTACCGCAAGGGATCCGATGCAAGTTCGATATTCAGTGAACTTCCCAGTGTGCCGTGCACGTTGTGCTCTCTACTTTAGCTTTTTTATGGCTTTTGCTGGTATATATTATTGTGAGCTAAACAACTCCCTAACGGCTAACAAAGACGCTCCATTACTGGGCTTCCTGTGCGTATGTCTAGATGGCTGCACGGACACATAGATGGGTGTAGTCCCAGTGCGTGCGGCAACAGGGTATTTTATTACAAAAAAAAAAAAAGAACGCATTTTCGCAAAGGTCGGTGCATTCCTTCCATCCTTTACATGACGCTGACGTCACTGAAGACGCGCTGACTTCTCTTAAAGCTACTAGAACGCCTATAAGAATTTCGAATTGCGCTCGACTATATACGCTTGACCATTTTCCGATTCTGCACTGCAGATTCAAATATATTGCGTAGATAAATACAAAATTTTCTTCTTTCTTTGTTTAGACCTCGATTTTTACGTTAGTTTAGTCATTTTTAAGCATGCCTTCAGAGTTTGCAATTCAAGTTCTTCCTGTTTATTTTCTCTTTTTTTATACCTTTCACTCGCGATACTACTGTTATCATAATTGCATTAGTCCACTCTTCATTAAAGAGTCATTGTCTTTTTCCTCTCTTTTGCCATTCAATTTGATCTTAGCATTGTATAATATGTATAACTAGCATTATATTTTGTAATCACTGTACATGACAATTATTGCTGTTATTTAACTCTGCATTCTTCCATTGTATTGGCCATATTCATGTCCTCTTATTATGCTTGTAAGTGTATGCTTTTAATTATGTTTCCTTTTGTTTAAAATATTTGTGAAAAATCATTGTACTGCCCAACTGCTACGCTCTCGAAGGAGAGTAGCAGTACTATAAATAAATAAATAAATAAATAAATAAATAAATAAATAAATAAATAAATAAATAAAAGCGTTTACGTGGTGTATGCGTTTGCTTGCTCCCATCTTCCTTACGCTTCGCATGGGGTATGGGACTGGTCGAGATGCAGCTATAGGCAAACCCCATGTTTTTAGTGTAAACGTGCTGCAAAATAAGCAATCGGAAGTGACAAAGGCAGGGCAGAGCACGGTTTTACCATCTCCCCTGTCTTTACTATCTTTTCATTTCCTTTGAATCTGAGCTGCTATGAAACGGCTGGTCCGCAATAGCGTTTCCAGTGTTTAAATAGGGGCGTAGATGTATACTATGGCAGGCACATTTTTTAAAATGCGAAGCATTTCTAGTTCTCGCGAGTTTGAGCGTATCTATCTATCTATCTATCTATCTATCTACGTCTATCATCTTATCTATCTATCTATCTATCTATCTACTATCTATCTATCTATCTCATCTATCTATCCGCGCTACGATTTTGTCTCTCCTGGCCGTTTCGCTAATGGGATGCTTACGAAAATTGTCATGCCACAACGACTGCATGAAGAACATAAATGACAGGTCATAACATGAAAATCGTGAATGCATGTCATAGCGAATGATTACATGTCACGGTCTTGGTGCTCTCTGGCCTTTGGTTAATGGGATGTATGAAAATTGGTATCCACAACATGACTGAGACGACATCCTGACGGCAAAAATGAAAATCCGCCGGGCGGCTGCATTTCGTGGAGGCGAAATGTTGAGGCCCGTGTGCTATGCGATGTCAGTGCACGTTAAAGAACCCCAGGTGGTCGAAATTTCCGAGACCTCCACACGGCGTCTCTCATAACAGAGCTGGTTTTGGGACGTTAAACCCCACAGTAATCAATAAATGATCATGACTACATGTCATGACGACTTTGCTGCCAGCCGTTTCGTTAATGGAATGTATACGAAAAGTGGCATGCCACAACATGACTGCATGACGAACATAAATGACAGGTCATAACATGAAAATCATGACATGCATGTCATGAGCGACATGATTTACATGCCACGCGTTTCGTTAATGGGATGTACACGAAAATTGGCATGCCACAACATAAATGACAGGTCATAACATGAAAATCATGATATGCATGTCATGAGCGACATGATTTACATGTCACGGTCTTGGTGCTCTCTTCGCCGTTTCGTTAATGGGATGTATACGAAAAGTGGCATGCCACAACATGACTGCATGACGAACATAAATGACAGGTCATAACATGAGCATCATGACATGCATGTCATGCGCAGCATGATTTACATGCCACGGTCCTGGCGCTATACTGCCGTTTCGTTAATGGGATGCATACGAAAATTGGTATGGCACAACAAGACTGCATGACGATCATAAATGACAGCTCATAATGTGAAAATCGTGACTTTCATATCATGAGCGGCATGATTTACATGCCACGCGTTTCGTTAATGGGATGTATACCAAAATTGCTATGGCACAACGCGACTGCACGACGAACGTAAATGACAGGTCATAACGTTAGAATCATGACATGCGTGTATGAGCGGGATGGTTTACATGCCACAGTCATGGTGCTCTTGCGGCCGTTTCGTTAACTTCATATGTAACAAACTCGGTATAGCGAGACAACAATGCAAATCCATTTTACGTTCCTGATTCGTGCTTCGCATTTCCTTGATTCCCACTGCACGTGGTATCTGCCAATTTTTTTATTATTTTTTTTCGTCTCTTTTCATGGTTTTTTTTTTCTTTTCCGTTTAATATTCGCAAGTTTTTGCAACCTTTTTGCGCGCTAACGTGGTCTTCATTTGACGTTATCTTCTTTCATATATTTCTATTTTCTTCATGCAATGACATTGAGCTACTCCTAAGCTGCTGCAAAGTTTAGCCCAAGTGAAAATTTTAGACACACCCACAAGAAGGATGATTGATTACTTGGGTTTTACATGCCGAAACCACGATGTGATTTTAAGAGGCGCCGTACTGGAGGGCTCCGCGAATTTTGACCTCTTAAGAGTTGTATATTTGACACACCGCCAATACACCGGGGTTCTTTAACGTGCACTGACATCGCACAATACACGGACTTCAACACTTGGCCTCCATCGAAATGTGGAGCCGCCGCGGCCCTGATTCGATTCCACGACCTCTAGATCAGCATCCGAATGCCACAGCCAGTAGACCACCATGGGGGGGGGGCACCCACAAACATACTTTATAAGCTTGCTCATGAGCTCTTCGTGGCCCATTGGAGCTCAAGTGAGTTTACGTTTTTCTATATGCCTAATCTCTGGAGCTGAGCTTTGTGTCTGATGGCTGACGATATCAAGAAACTCAATTCCTGCCTTGTGGCTCACTGGCGATTATCGACGCATCTGTTCTTCAGCTCATTCCATTGGAGCAGGTGGTGACAGGGACGGTGTAAACAGCGGGCGCCGAGGCGCCGTACGTCGCCGCCCCGTCATCAGCTGCGCGTCGCCACAGTTCGCGCGAATCGCGCCGCAGCCGTGCTTTCCCGCAGCGCATGATGACTTTGCCGCGCCACTTGGGCGCACCCGTGGCGCCGTCGCAGGAGTGGGCCAATCCGGCGCGTGAGTCAACCGCGACCTCGATGCACCCTCTCTGGTCCCCTTGAATGAGGCAGCGCCACAGCTGTTACTGATCTTGATCGCACAAAAAAGTGGAATCGACATGTCGTTCTTAAGCAGCCCTGTAATAATATACTGGGGGACGTTGCTACGAGACGTCTTATTGGCGGCAAAGAGAGGGTACAAATTTGAACTTAGGCAAAAAGAAAAGAATTTATGATGGGATGGGGGCAGTAACAGTTGCCACGCGTTGAGTTCTCAAGTGACGAAGAAAGACCTACCGTGGTAGTTACGGCGTTACGCTGCCAATCACGAGGGTACGGGTTCGAGTCCCGGCCGCAGCGGCCGTAATTTGATGAGGGATAAACGAAACACACACACACCTGTGCACTCCGATATATCTGGTGCAGACTACAGAAACCCATATGGCTTAATGTAATCCGCAGTCCCCACCCCCCACCCCCACCCGTCCCCTCTATTCGTTTTACGCCGTTCCTCGTGGTCACATTGTTTTGATACGTAAAACCCCATGATTATTTTATTTTCAGTCAAAAATACATTTTCACAATTTTTCGCCCCTTTATTACTCAACAGTCTACTGCTTGCAAGCGGCTAAGTATCATTAGCGCGATACAACCGCGAGTAAAATGACCCTATAGAGCAAAATTTTTCGCGTAGGCAGCCTTTTGTTCTCGCTTCAAAAGTTCACTGTGGCTATGGAGGCAGCCAACGTTCTTCTTCTCTTCTTTTTCACATTTCCTCACGTCGAACCATAATCAGCACCCAACATGCGCAAGCGGCACGCGGTGTTCCGCGAGTTATGTGTAATCGCATGGCGCCTCTCTTATCTGCACACCAGCTACAACTTCGCCGTTGCGCCATGCAGCGAACGTGCTCTCTGCCCTATAGACGGAGAAATACCGCCTACGGTGGCTTTCATCTTCAGTGACGAAACGCTGCGGACACTGCAAACGGCGTGCACGCGAAATATCACGCGGGGCGCAAAGGCAAGAAAGTTGCGCTGAGCAGGGACGTTGCAAGATCCCCTTAAAATTCTGAAGCATGGAAACGGACGGTTGCGTCACGCCATAATGTACTGCGTGCCCGAGAAATGTACACCAGGCAGCAAGAGGTGTTGTTATATAGTGCTGGTCTTTCATATATGCATATGACTCGAATGACTGTCGGCCTGGGGCCAAATCCGCAATGCTTTTTGTTGGCAAGGGCTGTTGGCCATTGGCTCGCCGCCTTCGCTCTGCAGTGCTGTGTACAACATGATGATCGGCTAGCACGTACACTTACCGACAGATTTAGAGAAAGAACCTCATCTCTGTATACGCAAATGCGCTGAGAATGACGTGTCGAAGGCTTCTTATACGTCTCATTTCCCGTTTAATTTCTCAAGATGTGCATGTAGGCCTTATAAAATGTGTACACCCGATCACAATGAATTGTGAGACAAAGTACGATTTCGAACATTTTTGTCTGTCTGTCTGTCTGTCTGTCTGTCTGTCTGTCTGTCTGTCTGTCTGTCTGTCTGTCTGTCATGATGAAGTCGTCAGTTTGATTCCTGGCAATGAACGGTGAGAAAACATTTTGCCGTTGTAAATGAAGTGACATTATTATTTTTTTTTAATTTCGATCATCAGTAACCAAGAGACGTGAAGCTGATCTTCGTGCCGTGGAGTCGATTAAGTGGTAATCGTTGCAGTGTGACGTCATCTACCCCCTGCCTGTGTTCATCGAGCTCTTCGAACATCACGCGGTATCTCTTTATCATCGCCGCTATCTATTCGCCTCCGTTCTGTAATGAAATCACATTGCACAACTCCTTGTAATTCCGCTGTTATTGCTTCATCGTATAAGGTCAGCCCGGCAGCGAGCCCCGACAGCGCTTGGTGACTCGAGGCGCTGTCCTTGACTCTTTTTAGCAACGGTGACCTTAAGGCACGTTCGCCGCTTCTCTCCACGTTTCCCCGCTTTCGATTCCTTCTTTTTCCAAGCGCTTCGCTGAAATCTGACCGTCCTCCATTCTTTTTCTTTTTTTTTTTTTCACACCGCAGTTCAGTTCGCCCCGTTTATGAATTAGTGGGCCCGCTGCACAGTGTAATGTTCCGAGATTGTACGCGCCCTGTACAAACACGCAATTACGCACTACCGAAAATAACCACTGCGGTGTTCTCGAGAAAAACAAGCGAGACGAAAGAACGTCTCCGCTGCAACAAACAAAACCGCCCCGAGTGAGGAGGGAGTAAAAAAAAAAAAATGCAGCTCGAGTGTAGGCCGAGAAAAAGAAAGCGAGGTGGCCGCATCGATCTGACCATTCCGGAGCAAGGTCGTCCAGCAGCGCGATCTGGGTCAATGTCAGCTCCGACGTCGAAGACTGCACGCGCGTGCCCGCGCCGCCGCCACGTTTTCCGGAAGCGGCGCACGTTGTGTCATGCGAGGGGTGAGACGGCGGCGGCGCGCGCACGGGCCCACTGCGAGGAGCACGCGGTCGTCGACACCAAGGGTTGGCGCACGCCGGCCAGGCCGCCATCTTGGAGCGACGGGAAAAAACACGGCACCAGCGGGAGGGCCCCACGGCTTTTGGCTCTTCCGGTGGCAACACGCGGGGCGACACACTCTTGAATCAGGAGCCCACCGCACGCGCCTTTTCTGATTAAACGCGCGCCGGCCATGGCTGGCCGGCCGACGCAACGATGACGTTGTTCTCCCTTCTTTCCCTCCTCGAATATGAATCTCTCTCTCTTTTTTTTTCCTTCTTTCCGTCGCGTCATCGATGCAGGGAAGCAAACCATGGCAACAATTCCAAGGTCGATCTGGTTGCGTCACGGCTCGTGGAATGATTTCGCACCCAGTATCTCTCGAGCCGCGTCGCTGATTTCGCAAGATTTATCGCGCGTTTCGGCGGACGTCCCGTTTGTGTGTGATTAAAATAATAATAAGGAAGGCCCAATAGTCTGGCGCTGTTGCGAAATTCAAGCTATATGGACGCATGCTAAGAGTGGCGCTCGGGGTTAAGTGTTTTGCGCCTTCATTATTTGTCATGAGCTGCCTGCAATGGTCTCTGCCGCGATTCGACACCGTATTATCGATATCGTTTGTTGCTGCGCTATTAAAGGAAAAATAGGTGTCGTTGTTTTGTGTCTAAAGCAGCGGTGGAACATCGCTCACAGTTTTTGAATGTGAAATTTTCGAGTGTAATTTGTTTTCGTTCACGAAAATGCTAGGGAAAACAGAGAACGGCAGGAGCGGAAAGTACCGAAGTTCCAGCTGAAAGCACCTGGCAGCACTCCCAGTCGCTAAGGCCCATGTGTAGTGCAAGAACCGGTCTCTGAAATATGTCCAGCCATGAAGAGCTCTTTTCTTTTTCTCATTCAGGGTAAGTAAATCCTATTCATTATCTACCCGCTATTCGTTTCCATGACGGTCATCAAAAGTAAGACGGACATTCGTTATAATGGTCAGTAATTTTATTGGACCGACCACACTTCTCGTCCCCGTGGTGGATACAAGAATGAAAGAAATTGTAATCTATCAACCTTGGTTTTGTCATTTTTTTCCTCGAGGCCCGTGAGTTCGTTAATAAGTCGTCACATAACTGACCGCTTAGTGCATTAAAAATTGAATTTATTAAAAATAAATAAAATAAGCTAAGCCTTGCGACATGTAATGTGCCCGAACATTTGTTGCTCTGTGCTCAAAGGGGGCGGATTTCAAGACTTGTAAATCTTTTACGTTTTTGACATTAGGACTGCTGATGCCAGAACTGTGGCGAAGTTATGAGCTCATCAACTTCGTTTCGCTTACTTAATACAATTTAATGGCGTTCTTTTCATTTGCAAAGTCAATTTAGCGTGAAAATTACAAGAAACTACGGTGACCAAGAGCACCTAAAGCAAGAGCACTTAATGACCTTGAATGAAACCTGGGTTTGGTAGCCAGATAAATGCATCGGGCTTCCGTCATCAATAATGTCAACAAGAAAAAAAAAAGGAAAACGTGGCATCCGTACTCCAGTATTGTATAATGTATCGATATTGGAGAAAACCTACGTGAGGGATTTCTTAACTCTCATGAAGCAGTATGCATTCTGCACACACTTCGACGCATCTCTCGCTTTCGTGCAAAACGTTTTTTTTGCATTGTTAGTCTCTTATGAATACTTTGTCATTGTATTATTGTATTGCCCCTCCTGCATGGGCCAGCATATTGGCCTGCAGTATCGATAAATAAATAAAAAACCGAAGGAGGCGCCTCGCAAAAATATCTATAGTGGCGCCACGCTGCCGGTCGCGTGAATCATTCAGGAGCGGGACCACGCGAACGCATGTGCATGCCAAAGCCGACAACACCCATATAGCACCTTGGTAATAAGAAATGATTCGGTATAGGTGTTTTACCACCAAACACTCGCTTTGGGAACTTTAATTAAAAGCAACGGTGTTTCTATAACTAATTCGCCCATGGGGGTGTTATATTTCTTAGCTTTAAGACATGGAATGCCCAGAAAAACGCGTTACTAGCGAAACTGGACGAGGAATACGCAAGCACATGCACCAAACTGGAGTTGAACATAATTTAGCGAGGAGAACGTGTACAGTACGAAGCAGCAATTTCTTTAGTATCTTCAGACGAAACTATAGGAGCACACGTCCAAAATAGCGAACCGTCGTACCATAGAACGAGAATAAAAGCATTATACACCGCTCCTAGTGCGTAGCCAAGGCGCATCCCGTGGGTGGCGCAACAGCCGATCAATCGCGCAGTTAGCGGTTCCGGTCTGCGGCGTTCGAATCACAGGAACCATTTCTGCACATAAGCTCCCCGTCGCCTTCGACGCTGGCTAACTGAGCCGTAAGCAACCGAGAATTCGCATTTCCAGGAAATTAGGCTGCCAAGAGTGCACCTTTTTTTTTTTTCTTCGTCTTTTCACGAAGACGCAAGATTCTTCTTGCCTTTACCCGGAGGAGAAAGCCTTTCTCTGAATCGCTATTTGCGATGGCAATCGATGAGGCGCAGGGAAATTGAGCCGTATATACGCTCTCGCGGGCTCCCGTCCCGACGCCTCTCCCGCGGGACTTCACCGATCGGGCGGCATGTTTTCTCCCTAGAAGACGAGCGGGACAGCAAGTGGCAGTGGCGGGCCCATGGATCGGGCAGCGAGGCAAACCGCGGTCGCCGAGTCTCGGAGCACGTGCGCCGTCGTCCGTGGCCGCCCACGCTAAGCCTCGCTGTAGCCCCGCGTTGCCGTCGTCACTGGAGCGCACGGGGTAAACACCGAGAGCCCCGGGCTGGCTTCGTGCGCCGCGGCGTGCCAGAGATTACTGTCTTCTCTCGCGTCCCCTCTACCCTCCTCGTTGTCGTCGCTGACGCGCTATTGCTCTCTTTCGGAGTTCTAGCCATGGACCTGAAAAGGTCACAGCGAGCGATCGAGAACCCCGCGAAAACCGCCCCCCCGGCTTTTTCTTTGCGATTCGTCTTTGTCCCGTTGTTCCGTGAATGGGCTGTACAGGGCTTCGTTCGCGGAACTAACCATGCGGCAAAACGTGAAATTGTCCGAGAGGCTCGCGGCGCTGAAGCGCGCTCGGCGATCGAACCATTATTCCAAGGTTATCAAAACGTTCGATGTGTGTGTGTGTGTGTGTGTGTGTGTGTGTGTGTGTGTGTGTGTGTGTGTGTGTGTGTGTGTGTGTGTGTGTGTGTGTGTGTGTGTGTGTGTGTGTGTGTGTGTAGGCACGCGCTTTCCCTGCCTGCCACGGAACATTGCGTCGGCACAGTGCCCAGGACTTCGCGGAGGATCTCACTGGGATGCGGCTGTTATTCTTGTAAATTAGTCGTCGGCCTCTCTTGCCAACATTGTTCCTATGAGCGTCGCATGGTCTCTGCAAATACAGAGCTTAACAGTGAAAAACACCATGTCTAAGTTTGTTTTGCGGGGAAATGGGAGATTTAGTATCTGGTGCCCGGTGCGATTGTAAGACCGTGTTTAGTTTGGTGTAGAAAATAAAAGAAGACTGGCCCATTTACCCCGCATCTAACTCGTTGATAAACATGGCCTCGCTCTCACTTTGGGAAGACAGTCGATTTTAGGACTGTGAACTTGGCTCAAAACCAAAGGTCATTTCCTCAATGACCTTCGCGGAGGTCCGTCGCTGATGCTCTGCCAGTGTTTACGACGACGCTGAAAAGTACACGTAGATTGTGTTTAGAACGACAGAAAGTTGAGCTAGTTAATAGGCAAACCTCTTTCATCATGAAAGTGGTCTTTTACCATTTTACCGATTTGATACATTACCTTCTTTCGTGACCTGGAATGTGTCTTGTGTAGCGACGAAGCGATGCAACTTACCTTGCAGCGCGAACATCACAACACATGTGTGGAGCCGAATTACCCATGTAACCGCGATATTATAACAGAAGCATCATTGAGTTGCTCGACATGTCCGACATTTACACTATCATATTAATTTTGGACATTTCGAGCAACTCAGTCATGCTTCTGTTATGGCATTAAATATATTTCATGCCACCTGTAGCAATACCATGGCGTCGGGACACCTTATGCCTTGGAATATGCCCGCGAAAAATATGTTATTTTTTTTTCTTCTTTTTGCTTAAGCGATGTCTAGAGCAGATCTAGGCGACATACACATACAGCAGTAGTATGTAGCCAGTAACAATACCCTTAATAAGCCCGGGAAAACATGCGCATGATCTTGTATCTACGAGTATCACCGATGCTTCGCATGAATGTTTTCGAAAAAACTGTGCCAAGATGACGCGGGCTCGTTGCAGAGGAAATTGCACGCACACATGGGTGGCTTGAGAGCTGCTGAGCCCATGAAACTGTATTAGGTTGAGAGAGTCACAGTATAAGCAACATAAATAAGGCATCAATTTAATGATGGTTTGCTGTTCTCGTTCATATTTCTAAGGAGTGCGTGGTACAGTCCAATATCACTAAACAACTGCAAGCCATGGTAATTTCTGGTCACACCTCGTAGTTTTTCGTAGTTCTGGTCACACCTCGAGGTCACACCTCGTAGTCTTTATACGTTGGGATATCAGCACAGATGGCGAGCACGCATGGCCTAAGAAAGTGTTTCTGCCTCAACTTCAGCCCTCTTCCTCCAGGTCCTGCTGAAACACGAGCATCTGATTTGTGAACAAGATGGGTAATTTGCCACTGCATTTTCCGACTTGAACTTATGCGCGGCTTTTTAAAATTGTTTTGCTCATTCCCTCACTTTTTTCTTCGCAGTTTCTCTATGGAGGGACCTGGTCAGTGCTCTTCACTGTTGAACGTCTTTATTTAACTACGATCTCCATTCCGGGCCCAAACAATTGTAGTGCTAGGTACCAATACCCGCATTTAAGAACGAAGCAACCGCTCGTAAGAGCTGTGTCTCGGAAAATACAACTACATCGTCTCAAGTGTCCTCAGTACGTGTTCGCGTGCACTCACTGAAGACAGTGCATATATAGAATTTCTTGAAGTGCAAGCCAGCTCCTGGGCCCGGAATCCGTCCCGGAAAGCTATCAGTTTCGTAGCAGTTTCTCACTCGACGTTTTGCATTTTTCACCACATGCGTCAGCAGTGACTCCATCAAGGCAAGCGTGGGATGCGCGAAGCTGCTCTGCAAAGGAATGGAATTTTAAATGAGAAAGCATCGTCCTGTCCCATTTATTCTTGTACTTGAGCGCAGTTCACACACACACACACACACACACACACACACACACACACACACACACACACACACACACACACACACACACACTACACTATATATATATATATATATATATATATATATATATATATATATATATATATATATATATATATATATATATATATATATATATTGTAATAAAGAACGAGACAGACACAGCGCCTTTGCAGCAGGCCGGCTGTTCTAATCTGCCCTTCGTCTTTTTCTGCTTCTCTAGCCCCGCTTTGCAAGCGCGAGCGTCCGAGCCCCATTGCAGCTTTTCTCCATTACACTCGGCCACGACTGCGAGAGTCGGTAACGGTGGAAACTGCGTCTGGCGGGCGGCACTGACTATGCCGATGTGGTCGATCTCGGCTCCGCAACGACTTCTCGTGTCGATGTGTCACTCGAGTCTCTGGTGGGCGAAACTGGCTACAGCGTCGCGGCCGCTGTTGCACGCATTGAGAGCACGGTCTGCAAAATATGTCCGGCGGCCGGCACTGGCTGTGCCTCGTTGGTCGATCCTGTGTCCGCGGCGACTTCGAGCGCAATTTCGTCGGTGACGGACCAGGAAGACGAAAATGGCTGTGTCGTGGTGGTAGCGGGCCTCGATGGCAAACGTTTCGCTGCAGCTTATGGCCGGGAGGACTTGAGCCCTGTACGACCATCTGTAGGACTTGAAGGTTACACTGACCCGGATCATTTGCCTTGCCTTGAGTTTCTCTCGGTCGTCTCGGGATTGGGAGTCTGTCAGTGATATTGACTGCACGACCAGAATCGGAGGCGTTACTCATCCAAGGCAGCTGCTCTGTCCAATCTTTGAACGTGGCCAGTGCAGTCATCGAACATTGGTTCGAATTTTTACGGCAACTACCAGCGCATTGGGATCCTTTTCTAGGAATCCGCGGTGAGTGGCCAGAACCAACGGACCTGGACGATAACCTTCTCGAAGGAGTGGCGTTCAAGTCCCGGGGTGTGTTTGTGACGTTCAAGCCAGGGGTGGACTTCGGCTGTAGTGTCGGGTCTTTGATAAAAGTGGCCTCATCCGCGGTATAGATGCCACTTTCCGGAGGAACACCGCAAGGCGAATCGAGAACTTCCGCACATTCGGCCAATGACTGCCTTAACGGCCGGGGACGTGACGGCGAGTTGTTTTGGCACGTTTCCTGGATGGCATCACTGTGCGGGTCAGAGGCAGGTTCCCTGGCAAAGAACAACGCGTCGTGGTGTGCACGGGTTTCGGTGGGCGCAATGGAAGTCGTTATGGATGGCTGGTACTCGGCATCTGACTCACATGTCAGCTGGGCAGAATCACTGGAGTCAACGCTGGAGTCAACGTGGTCCGAGTGATGTGGTTGAAATTCGGTCCCTTCTGTTGAAATCTGTGTAGACAAACACAGCTTGAGACCGATCATCATGTCAGGGCAGGCCGTGATGCTCTCTGCCGATGAGCTGCAGTTCGAAGCTGCAGCCTCGAGGCAGCGCTCCTCCTGAGCTGCTTCCTCGGAAGTGTACCGGTCGGATTCGCTGGTGACAGGGTTATGGAGGCGAATCCGTCCGAAAACGGCGATCAGCCTGGCGCTCCATTCCTGCCAGGAGTGTTGGCTGACGCCCTCGTACCGGTGCCATGCTGCGGCCGCACCACCAATGTTGTTGATGGCCACGAGCAGTTTGTACTGGTCCGGCCAGGCATACCGGGTACCGAGTACGTTCACGTCTTCGATCCAGTGATCAGCATCATCTTGGAATCCTCGGAACGTCGGTATTTTCCAAGCGGCCGGTGGAAGCAACGGAGCAGGAGAGGACGCCATGGAGGAGGGTGTTTCTAAGAGTACGCTGATCACTCGCAAGAGCTCCACGGCACTCTCGGGGGAGCCGCTAAGTGTTCCGCCGGATAGCGCAGGGTCCGCGTTAATTAACGTGGTGAGCGTGTCACGCAGTTGCGCCATGGAACTCACGTGCTCTGCTGCGTTGCCGGGTGAGCCGCCTAGAGCACCAGGCGTGGTGTCCGGAGACAATACGGTGGCCCCGGTGATCCCGCTGGCGGCATCCGCGGCGGAGCGAGGGTGCGCAGCAGATTCGTGGACGTGGTGGACTGGTCCGATACCGGACCAGTGCAGGGCGCCGTCCTCAGATGGTGCACCCGTGGCTTGGGACGGCGGTCTCCCGGCGGGCACCATCAGCAGTGAGGCTTGTCCGGCATATTCCTCAGCAGTAATGCTAGGCGGCGACACTCTGGAGGAAATGCCAAGCCGAGTTCACAGCTGCGTTCCGCTGCTGATTTGCGGCTGGGTCGTGGACGGAGACGGCTCCGTGTTGGTCGGCTGCGCCATTGTAATAAAGAACGAGACAGACACAGCGCCTTTGCAGCAGGCCGGCTGTTCTAATCTGCCCTTCGTCTTTTTCTGCTTCTCTAGCCCCGCTTTGCAAGCGCGAGCGTCCGAGCCCCATTGCAGCTTTTCTCCATTACACTATATATATATATATATATACACGCACGCCGATGAGCTCTGCAAACGTGCTGGCAGCAAATATTTGTGGCACTCCAGTGAGCACGGATGCTGACTCTCTTCTTCTGAATAGTAAAGAAATTCATGGGCGCTGTACAAAAATCAAACGCATCGGCACTTAAGTTCTCAAAGAGACACGTGACATCCGAAACAACGACCGGGGTGTTAACCAGAAAGTTAACTCTGATCTACACAGGTAGGTCCGAAGCACAAAAGCGCGCTCCTAGCCCCAGAAATTGAAATTAGGGGGCGGGTCTAAATGTCAAGTGGCTGTGTAAAGCGGCAGATATATTGAGTTCATTACAAATTTTTACAAATTATGGGGGTGCCTTTCGAATTACTAGGGGGGGGGGGACCCTCTCCCCCCCCCCCCCCCCTCATTCTTAGGGGGCTGTAAGAAGTCCCTGCCCTATAGCCAGTCACCATCACAGCACGCTTTACATCACAGCACACGTTCATGCACAGCGCAATGAAAGCCGATGTAGAACGTGTGTGTAAGTTCGTTGTTCTAAGAGTGGCATGACTTATGGGATCGACTTCTTAAGGTGCCTTGCTCTGACAATCATTACGAGCTCGCGCTGCCAAACGCCCGCGGGGACACTCAGAGCTGAGGGTTACCTGGCGACCGCACTCACCACAGAAGGTGTCATCCGCCATTACGATGCGAAATGCACTTTGCAATATGCCAACCAAAGACAACAAAAATAAGGTATTCGTAAAGTGACGGAAACCAGAGGGGAGAATTCGACGGCGGAGCGATAAGTTCGGGTGGGTTTATCTGGCAACTTGGGGATTTTGCACACGGAAAATGTGATGTCTCGTGTGCACGCGCGTCAAGTTTTCAGCGGCATCTAACCTCGACAGTAATAAATATATATAGATTGCTGCATGCCACACCGCTCGGTCGCCTTCGAAGCGCGAAGACGGTGCATATCGGCAAGAAAGTTGACGTGTGCTCAGATAACTAGCGTGTGATACAGTGCTAGAAAGCTTCAAGGCATTTCTGCTGAAAGTAAGTAACAAAAAATTCAATTCATTTTTGTATGAGCTGCAGGGAAAGGAAGGAGCACTGAGCCTATACAGTTTCGCCCGCCGCTTTTGACTCAGCGCTCCCCTTCATGCCTTCATCTTTCTGAAATAATCGTCTCACAATAACCAATATTCTAGTAGCGAAGTTACCGGAAGTACGGTCAGCGCTGTAGGGACGTGTCTCTCTTCAAATTATGTTACGAACTGGCGGGCGGATGGAGGGACGTACAAGCAGACATTACATATACCGCAAAGCTCCAACAGTTCCATTGACAGGCGTATACTATAACTACCGCCTGCCATTAATGTCCGACGGTAGCATGCTGACTGTACTGTGAGTCTACGACCAACCGCTCGAGCACTGCTACGAAACTTGAGATATTCTTCGAAGTTAGCGAGTTACCACGTGAACTGCCTGTTTTCTTAAAATGCCGAAGACTTCACGTTATTGGTTTGTATTAAAGACACTTACTTGAGAAAGCTTAAGGTGGCCTTCGATTTAACTGATAGGTCAAATTACAGCACTGACGTAAAGGGCCCTCTCCACTTCCTTTGATTTGTGCGTGAGCCTGAATTATAAGCTTGGCGAATCAATCGGCGATGTTATCACGATGTGTATTGCAGTAAAGCGAAACTTTATGTGATTTATGCCCTGCAAAAGTGCTGACTTTATGCACCCATATGCTGAACAATTGTAATCGTTATAAGTCAGCAACAGCACGCACAAGTTATGCTTTCTTTTTTACTGTCGTTGTCTGCGTTGTCTTTTCTGTAATTGTCAGCGTCGTCGAGCGCTTTGCAACACATCTTCAGCTGTGAACGAGCTTGGGACAGGCCTAAACAAATGAAATTCTCCCGCAGTTAAATGCAAAAGCATTCTGACTCGGCTATTCTCCAGGCTTCCCCGTTGGCCTGCTAGCTCAGTCGGTTAGAGCGTCGTGCTAATAACGCGAAGGTCGTAGGTTCGATCCCTGCGCAGGCCATTTTTTTCTTTCGCCATCTATTCTGTCACTTTTTTTTATTTAGATGCGAAAAAAACATGGGAAGGCAGGCTATTTCAGAGCCGGCTATCCCAAATGTCACTGTCCTTTCTCTCTCGATTCCCTCCTTCATTGAAGTTTATTTCAAAAACATTGAAGAACCCGCCACGGTGGTCTAGTGGTTATGGCACTCGGCTGCAGATCCGAAGGTCGCGGGATCGAATTCCGGCCGCGGCGGCTGCATTTCGATGGAGGCGAAATGTTGAGGCCCGTGTGCTGTGCGATGTCAGTGCACGTTAAAGAACCCCAGGTGGTCGAAATTTCCGGAGACCTCCACTACGGCGTCTCTCATAATCAGAACTGGTTTTGGGACGTTAAACCCCACAAATCAATCAAAAACATTGAAGAATATGAAGGAGACAGGACGAACCATCAATGGCCTGCTAGCTAGCTCAGCTGGCGCAGGGCCCATGCTAAACTTCTCTGTAGCGTTGATTGGTTGAGCGTCGTGCTAATAACGTGAAGGTATGTTCCATTCCTGGATGGGCCAGGTTTTCGTTTTCTTAATTTTTTTTATCTGTTCTGTCACTGTCCTTTCTTTCTCCATTCCCCGCCCCCTTTCGTTTTAAATTTATTTCGGAAACTATTGAAGAAAATGAAGGAGACAGGACGAGCCGTCGGTGGCCTGCTAGCTCAGTCGGTTAGAGCGTCGTGCTAATAACGCGAAGGTCGTAGGTTCGATCCCTGCGCAGGCCATCGTTTTGTTACCATCTGTTCTGTCACTTTTTTTTATTTAGATGCGAAAAAACATGGGAAGGCGGGCTATTTCAGAGCCGGCTATCCCAAATGTCACTGTCCTTTCTCTCTCGATTCCCCCCTTCATTGAAGTTTATTTCAAAAACATTGAAGAATATGAAGGAGACAGGACGAACCATCAATGGCCTGCTAGCTCAGCTGGCGCAGTGCCCATGCTAAACTTCTCTGTAGCGTTGATTGGTTGAGCGTCGTGCTAATAACGCGAAGGTATGTTCCATTCCTGGATGGGCCAGGTTTTCTATTTCTTAATTTTTTTTATCTGTTCTGTCACTGTCCTTTCTATCTCCATTCCCCGCCCCCTTTCTTTTTAAATTTATTTCGGAAACATTGAAGAAAATGAAGGAGACAGGACGAGCCGTCGGTGGCCTGCTAGCTCAGTCGGTTAGAGCGTCGTGCTAATAACGCGAAGGTCGTAGGTTCGATCCCTGCGCAGGCCATCGTTTTGTTACCATCTGTTCTGTCACTTTTTTTTATTTAGATGCGAAAAAACATGGGAAGGCGGGCTATTTCAGAGCCGGCTATCCCAAATGTCACTGTCCTTTCTCTCTCGATTCCCCCCTTCATTGAAGTTTATTTCAAAAACATTGAAGAATATGAAGGAGACAGGACGAACCATCTATGGCCTGCTAGCTCAGCTGGCGCAGTGCCCATGCTAAACTTCTCTGTAGCGTTGATTGGTTGAGCAGTCGTGCTAATAACGCGAAGGTATGTTCCATTCCTGGATGGGCCAGGTTTTCCTTTTTCTTAATTTTTTTTTATCTGTTCTGTCACTGTCCTTTCTATCTCCATTCCCCGCCCCCTTTCTTTTTAAATTTATTTCGGAAACATTGAAGAAAATGAAGGAGACAGGACGAGCCGTCGGTGGCCTGCTAGCTCAGTCGGTTAGAGCGTCGTGCTAATAACGCGAAGGTCGTAGGTTCGATCCCTGCGCAGGCCATCGTTTTGTTACCATCTGTTCTGTCACTGTTTTTTTATTTAGATGCGAAAAAACATGGGAAGGCAGGCTATTTCAGAGCCGGCTATCCCAAATGTCACTGTCCTTTCTCTCTCGATTCCCCCCTTCATTGAAGTTTATTTCAAAAACATTGAAGAATATGAAGGAGACAGGACGAACCATCAATGGCCTGCTAGCTCAGCTGGCGCAGTGCCCATGCTAAACTTCTCTGTAGCGTTGATTGGTTGAGCGTCGTGCTAATAACGCGAAGGTATGTTCCATTCCAGGATGGGCCAGGTTTTCCTTTTTTAAAATTTTTTTTATCTGTTCTGTCACTGCCCTTTCTATCTCCATTCCCCGCCCCCTTTCTTTTTAAATTTATTTCGGAAACATTGAAGAAAATGAAGGAGAGAGGACGAGCCGTCGGTGGCCTGCTAGCTCATTTTTGAGTGTGGAGACGTTCTCATCCCGATTTTTAACTTCAGTTGTCATTTCCATGTAATAAAGAAGAAAAAAAAGTGGCCCGCTAGCTCAGTCGGTTAGAGCGTCGTGCTAATAACGCGAAGGTCGTAGGTTCGATCCCTGCGCGGGCCATTGTTTTTTTTAAACTTCTGTGAATGGCATTTGTTTTACTTCCACGTACTTCCACCCCTTCCATAGTCCTAACGCTCTACAGTATGGCTAAATAAAAGAAGTAGGCATATAAAAAGGAAGCGCATAACATTAAATTGAAGTTTACTTCAAAAGTCGCGTTGAGGTTATATGGTAAAAGAATTCTGATAGGTGTCCTAATAGTATCGAAATAAAGTAGCAAAGCCAGTTCTGGGTCTGCAAAACCTGCATAAACAGCGGAGTTGGGGAATGGTTTCAAGTTCACTATCACGTAGGCTGAAGGCGGGAATGTGGGTAAAGGGTCGATGGTATGCGGGGGTCCGCTTTTCCTCTTTGTGCAATCCTAGAGTTTTCTTCCTGTCTTTCTTCGTTTCATTGTGTATTGTCCTTCGCATAATCGCTATCATGTAGTAGTCTAGATCAAGAGGAAGAGCGGGTCCACATTTTTCCTTCTGCGTGACAGCCCGCTGCGAGCGCCACTCGGTACAGTTTTACCTCGACCCTAACAGCTCCGCCGTTATTATCGCAAGTGTAAGTGGGTAAGACGGATTTAAATCCGCCTTACACGCCTGCACTGGCGATATTATGGAAGGGACAATGGGGATAAGCCCTATAAAACTTTATACAAAAAGTGCAGCTGCCGGGGTCAAACTACCAATGTGTAAAATGAAAATCACGATAATTGCTATGTGTGGATAGGTTAACGCTGCCTTCAGGGCCACTATTCGTCCTTATATGTTGCATGCATTCATGCATCTGTTGTTGGAAGAATGTATCACTAATATCTGACATTCATTCGTAAATGTCGCCACCGTCGCCGGGCGCCATCCGCATCAGGTGTGAAAGAAAGGAAATGTACAAAAGAAAATCGCACAAATCGAACCGCGGAGGCGCTTGCTTCACGGTGTATTGGCGACACGAGCGAATGACTTTATATAGTATGCGTTTGGCGGTTTTCCACACTCACATTCCTGAAGCTTTGAACAACGACGTTCGTAAAATTGGTGCTAGTTTTCAACACTTACAGTGTTGAGTGCTGTAGGGTCAGAAACGATGCTGTTTTTACTCGTTGTTTATATATGCATTTGGTACATGAGAAAAGAGTCGCTTACGCCAGAAATAACGAACGTTCTGTTCTCTATATCCGTTTAGCCTACAGAGCAAATCTACACAGCCGACGTCCTGGCATGTAACGCCCTCTCGCTGGCGATGATGATCATGATGACGACGACGACGACGACGGTGATGACGGCAATGACGATCTTCTTTCGCATCCATTTTGAATTGGAGCGGCGACAGATAGTCTGTGTAGCCTGTTTGTTCTGATCAAGTTTTACTACTACTCCTGTAGTCTAGCAGTTTACATGGAGCTGTGTATGGCTAGGAGGTGGGAAAATGTGGCGGTCCGTGGGCGCGCAGAAACCATCACCATGGTTTCCAGGTTTCTAGAAACCATCATGGCTAAACTAGGTTCGGTCTAATTTGCTACCCAACGCAAAGTAGGACGTAGACTGCGTATAACAAGGGATATGCCAAAATGGACCTCGTTCACGTGATCAATCAGATAATTTATTAACCTCTGCGGGCTATAACCAGTATCTCTGTATACGGCTTTCATAAATTACGAAATGGAGCGTAGACTCTGTAGAAATACTAGCACTCGAGGGAGCATGGGCATGCGTAGATATTGAGTGCAGGATGCACGGGTAAGTATCTCAGAAGATGGCCTTAAATATTACTCAAACACCTTGAAAGTGAGGGCGGAGGTGTTAAACGTGACGTTAAGACACAGGAAGACGGCGATGCGGATTATACACCGCAAAAGGAGGCACATGAACAAAGCGCGCAGAAGTGTAAGTATGGCTACAGTATAGCCATGCTTACACGTGAAGGCTAGAGGGAGATGCTACACTGACTCTCATCTGGGTAGTCCAGCAAGGATCGCTTTTGCGATGAGAACATCGAGCTCTTTTATTGTAAAACTTACGCATCATGAACCCAAACCGCAAAGTCACTCGTATTCCGTTATTCAATGCTCACGCTCATATTGCACGCTGAGTCGCGTAATACGCAGGACATATAACCGGTAGTCTGCATTAGAAATACAGAATTGGTGCCAAAGAAACCCGAAACGCTGTCGAGGATGGCGGAAAACTCGGTGCGGTGTGACGAAATCGGTAAATTTGTAGGCATTAGGTGAGACCCGCTCAAGTAAGACAGGTGTAATTGAAGATCGCCAGAAGAGACCTTTATCCTGCAATGGACATAAGTATGCGATGGCTCGGGCAGCTAGGGCAGAATACAGCGCGGAAAAAAACGCAAGGGCATAGTGACGGGGGTGGTGCGAGCACACACATAAAACCATTCATCGTGGACTCAAAGGTGTTCGCCAAGGCCAGCTGTCTTTTAAAAAGTGCAACAGGGCTATGGTGGTTTTCACTGCGGACGATGGTCGACTGCGGTGTTTCCATAGTTCCAACGCAGAACGTAAAATTAGCCCTTCGTCATCGAAATAAGTTCAGTAGATGAAGCTATATATTATATGACAAAGGTTGGAGCCAAACATTCGAGAATATTCAACTTAAACTATACATGTGAGCTGGTATAACACTTTTGCTGCAAAAAATAGTGTCTTGACAACAAATTACGTGGTCCGATTCGTGAATACGGCACCCTGTTTCGCAATGGCTCAAATACGCGGCCCGCGGGGTCTCAAACACGAAAGGTCCGCTGCCCGCGAACCTTTCGCTCGGCCTCGCATTTTTTTTTTTCTAGTTTAATGCGATTGCTAACGTTCTATTCGAGCAAGCTGCACAGACGCGACTGGTCTCAAGCATTTTTCCTGAGGCACCCCGTGCGGTCATGCATCTTGCGTTGACAAGCAACAGTATATTTCAGAATCGACGTCCAGAATATAGTCAGTCTGGAGATCAGTATCGATGTGTTTGTCGAATCACTTCGTCAAACGCCCTTCAGAAATTACCCGTATATGAGGTATGGGAAAAGCCTTCTTTCAAATGGCAACGTTATAGGTGACATTTTGTTCACAGTACCTCGCCCCTCGAACAACTTCGTTGTCCCGGCCCTTGCGTACGTGACTAAATTTCAGGACTGCGGCCCGCTTGCTAAGTTTGAGACCCCTGGCTTTCATTTTTGTAATAATACCACCTAATATCTCCACGACACAGACACGGCTTTTAAGTGGAGCTTTATTACAATTTTTAATGGTTGTTGTTTTGTGGGGTTTAACGTCCCAAAACCAGCTCTGATTATGAGAGACGCCGTAGTGGAGGGCTCCGGAAATTTCGACCACCTGGAGTTCTTTAACGTGCACTGACATCGCAAAGCACACGGGCCTCAACATTTCGCCTCCATCGAAATGCAGCCGCCGCAGCCGGGATTCGATCCCGCGACCCTCGGATCAACAGCCGAGAACCATAGCCACTAGACCACCGTGGCGGGGCCAATTTTTAATGCTATCATGAAGTTACATTAAACACGGCTATTAACACATAGCCGAGTGCGACATCTCCCGCAACGTTGCTTCGCCTTCCCCCTTTCAGCCCAGTTGAATTCTCGTACAGTGATACGTGTATATACAAAGCATGCAGACTCTTCGTTTTCTTCAGCATTAAACACCCACTGAGCACACTTTTACGTCACTGACACTATCGTGAAGTACACTCTTTAAAAAAGCTAATAAAAAAAAGGTAGTAACTGCAAGGAAAATGTTAGTAACTGCATCGGTTACTGCCTTTCTGGGATAGTTACTATTTACTAACTCCAGAGTAGCGGGTGCATTACAGTGGTCAAGCTAGTAACTAAACTGTCCCGTTATAACGCTTCATAGCGCTGGTAGTGCGTCCGTTTGCCTATAAAGAGCCGAAATATTAGGCGCGTTAGCTTAACAGATAAATGTGATGCAAGGCTGCGAGTTGGTCTACCCTAAAAGGACACTTATTCTCTGAATGATTGTTTTGTGATTGCGCAGGACATTGGTTTCCCCTCTGGCAGTATGAGGCAGGTCAAGACATGTGGACTATATGTACGGCGAGCGGTCTGTTTATGCTGTGCATTTGTTTGATCTGCTTGCGTATATGTTTGCGTGTGTGCGTGGGAGATGTTCCTTCGATGTCGTGTTAGTCTGTGCGTGCACATGTGACAGTGAGTGTTCATGAAATCAAATACTGCTGGACTCACAGTGTAAATCGTGACGCACAGCCTGCATTTTGATTTTTCGGTTGGTCGGAACTAATTCAGCCCTCCCGCCAGCTGCTAGGCTGGTGATCCGAGTGTCGCGGGATCGAATCCCAGCCGCGGCGGCTGCCTTTCGATGGAGGCGAAATGCTGAGGCCCATCTAGTGAGCGATGTCAGTGCACGTTAAAGAACCCCAGGTGGCCGAAATTTCCGGAGCCCTCCACTACGGCGTCTCTCATATTAATATCGTGGTGTTGGGACGTTAAACCCCAGATATAAATCAGAAACTAGATCAGCTGTCTGTCTGTCTGTCTGTCTGTCTGTCTGTCTGTCTGTCTGTCTGTCTGTCTGTCTGTCTGTCTGTCTGTCTTGTTCTACCAAGGCCAACCTTTAGACCATCGTAGGAAGTGCAGGGACCAAAACTGCAACTGCATTAAAAAGAGTGTAGGATGTTTCAATAACCGCAGTTACTGGCAGGGCAGTAGCTGTTACTAACTGGTGTTACTAACAAAGTAGGCAAGGCATGAAACTAACTGCTTACAAGAAGGTAGTATCTGTTAATAACTTTGTAGATGGGTCCCTCAATGCTTAAAAAAAAAGTACCGAGGGACCCTGATTGTAGCTTAGTGGCGGTTACTAACGCTCTTGTTACTACCTCCCGTTACTAAGAGGGTTGTAAGAGATGTGTGACAAGCAGTTAGTAAACCAAAGTTAGTACGATACTGCAACCTTTTTTTCTAAGGGTGCGTATATCCGTGCCGAAGGTTGCCGACAGATATTCACTGCTGCTGAATTCCCTTCGTTCTAGCTCTTTCACCTAAGTATTAATCCCCGAGAATTAATTATCTCCAGCAAGGAGCATTCGGGTCCCTCTCTTGTGCCTCACCACGACTAGTCACCCCGAGCTCCCTGCTTTTTCTAAACTCCTGATTCAGCGATAGGCCAGCGCAAACTGAGGGCGCCGTCAAAAAGTATACGGTGACGAGCGCTATTCGAGCAGCAGAGACATCAAAGGCCAACTAGGGCGTCGTCCTGGTCCTCTATGAAAAGGGGAGAGAGGTGAAGGGGGCATTTTTCTGTTCGCACCATCGTCCAGTAACGAAGCTACTCGCGCCGCATTTCTTTCCGTGGCTTTACGAGCCATTCACAGGGCGCCGTTCGAGGGGCGAACGACCCGTCGGCATGGCAGGACATCCGCAGCAGACGTAAATGCGCGCATCGGCCCCTGCATCGACGGTATATATATATACACACACACATGCCACAGTGCGGTCGGTGTCCGGTGCCTATTTCAAAAGAACGAGTACGCGCGGCAAAACGCCGCAACTATAAAGACGAGTGATGCGTTCCCCTAAAGTTCTTTTTTTTTTTTTAAGCGAACCAACGTTATTTATTTCTCTCCTTACCGTTATTATAATTGGTTGTTTTTATTCTCTTACACTGCCAACCAATCGAATTCCATGAAATGAAAATGAACAGTTGTTTACAACGATCGGTGGACTGCCGTGTGATGAAATACCCTATTCAAAGCATGTATATTACGTGATCCAACGTTCTGAGACAGGGAGATATTCAGCGATAAATGTCCAGCCTATGGTTTTATTAGCTTGTGTTGTGCATCACGGCATCCCGCACATTCAGGCAGAAATGGGAACGATACAGACGTGAGAATATGCGGAGTTCTCCTTCCAGTGGTATATACATCAATACGTACGTCACAGACATTCCGTTTCGGCGGAAAACAATTCGCTCGACAAACAGCGTACCTATACGAGGTCGATGCCATCGTTCATAGCTTTAAACAAGTTGAAATTTGCTCCACATGCCTTTTCATATCTGTCTGGCGATATACTTTCTTTTTTTACAATGAACGTTGTACAAGCGCGTTCTAGTGACGTCGCCGCATGTCGCACGTTTGCCGTGGGGCGGGTTTTCCCTAGGCTGTTATGATACTTCTGAAGAGAATGCCCGATAAAAAGTTATCTGGGTCAATGTGAATAAAAATAAAAGGGTCATATACTCCATCCGATATTTCCGTCAGTGGGATTGTACTGTTATTGTTTGACTACAGACACAATATACCGGCATTTATAAGTCAGCGCAGTTTCCTTTTCTGAAGCTGACAATGTTAGCTGCAACATGCGTTTTTCTTTTATTTTTCGCATTCCAAACGTCAAATGAGCATGAAATAAAGGTACAGCGCACTTCAATGTTTTATATATCCTGTTTTCTGACATTTTCGAAGACGGATAATTTCCTCCTGACAGTTGGAAAAAACATGAAGAGCCGCGTCCGCTTACTCTGCTAAGATATTTTCGACCATTCTTTTTTACATTTGCCTTCCTCAAGCGCCCTCGCATTTCCCTGCAAGGTCGAAACCAGCTTTGCCGGTCTACAAACCTGGTAAAGACACCTGCCAGCTACTGTTAGTGCATGTGTATAACGCGCCGTGTCTCTCCCACATGTCAAGGGAGAGAAAAAAATCGTCTCACTGACAGTTTCAAAGCCAACAACACCGATGCCATCCAACATAAACATTTGCGGTAGGAAATTTTTCAAGTAGTCGGGAAAATTCCTAGGAGTCCTTAGCTACCGCTTTAGACATGTAAGGGTGAAAGCCAAGACCCGGGTATTCGAATCCGGATCTTTGAATTTCGAACATCACGTCAGGGTAGTTTGTCACAGGCGGTAATGGTTAATATTCAATCTCGCGTGGCTCATATACCCGCACATTGAACGCAGGTATGAGCCGTACTTGATTTTTATTGTCGTTAATTATGACGCAATTGACGAGCATGTGATGTTATATGATCTAACAGTCATATTAGCCACACATTCGTACCCTTCCATGCCAGTTTTGGTATATACCGAGTGAACAGGACGCGAGTTTTGATGTTTTTGCGCAATATCTATTGTGCCGCATTTTCCTGCCACCGTTTTTCCAAGCTCAACCTTCCATGAGATATATGAGGCTTTCGCCGTAAGAGCTGTTAGTGCGAACACGTATGCAGTGTAGAGAAAGTCTCCATACAAAACGACCGCTCTATAGAATGCCGATGCAAATTCATTGGAGAGAAGCTTCCCAGCTAGCGTAATTAAATTTGGCGGAAATAGGGCGAGAAATTAGATGCGTGTGATATAATAAGGAATTCTTCTGGAGACAGAGAGAGAGAGAATAAACGTGTATTTTCAACAAGGGCTTCTGCACCCAGGTGAGCACATCAACAAAGGTGTCAACGAGTAATCTCCCGTATATTCGATCTTCGGGTCCGGCACTGATAACTTGGGGCGAGATCGGAGATCATTGTGCGCGGACGCGCGTTCGGCATTGTTCGGTTTCGCATCTCTCCATTGGCCTGGTCCGCGCTGAAACCGTGAGCAGCTGGGCGCGTTCACATTTTTGTGTGACCACGTTTTCCCTGAAGGATTACGCGTTTAAGCTCACAAACGTTTTGTTCACATATTTAAAAAGTATAGGCCGACTCGATAGACTAACTTTATCTCCGTCGTCACAATCACTCACCCATCATGCAACGCATTCTATCACCTCACTGCGGGTTGATGCAAACGTGAAATATCTTTGGACGCAATTAGTCATTATAGTCAGAAACACAAAGCCCAACTTTATTTCTTTTTCTTTTCTTTTTCACTGTCTCTTGCACTTCTTTCCACTCGTCTTTCTCTCCACAAGCTCCCTTTCCACGCAGAGTAGCATGTCAGCGATGTTTCAACGCCGGCTAAATTCTCTGCCTTTCAATAAAGAGCTCTCTCTCTCTCTCACACACAAACTAAGGAAATTATTTGTTGTCACAAGATGGTCTTTTTCATTAGACGGCGAAAAAAACATATTGTTTTGTTGTGTACTGTCCACAAGACAAAAAACGATTCTAGTCAATTTTTGGGATGTTCACTGGCTGCTCTCGCCCTCCCCTTTTCTCTCTCACTCACCCACACACACATCCACACACACACATATTATATATATATATATATATATATATATATATATATATATATATATATATATATATATATATATATATATATGATAAAATGTTCCAAAAGCAGGGGAATTCATATTCAAATGCTTCACTGGCTTCACTCAACAATAAAATATAACAAAACCCCAGACGTTTCGCCACCTATGCGGGTGGCATCGTCAGTACACAAATGACATCCCATGAAAGATTACATCAACTTATATCTTGCCGTAAACATCCGGCAAAGGACCACGATTACTATTGCACGCAGATTGATTGCGACAAATAAACCATGATTCGACAAATTTCCTTGGGCCCCATCGTTGTTCCCGCACCAGCGTCGTCACATTATCCAAATCGAACACGTGTCCTTTCGTCAGGCAGTGGTCGACTAATTCCGTCTTAGCACGTGTTGAATGTGTAGCTTTGGTGACGTCCCTGGCGTGTTCCTTGAGGCGAGTACGATGTGGTCGCCCGGTCTCACCGATGTAGCAGGCATCACAGTCTATACGGTTAACCTGATACACAACTCCGCTTTGTTCGTCCGAGGAGGTGCGGTCCTTTGGTTTCGGGAACACATTTGCCAGTGTGCGCACGCGTTTAAACACAGTTCAAACGCCCAAAGGTCGCAAGGCCCTACGCACTGCTTCTGACACGCCGCAGACATACGGGATGCACACAAAATAATTTTCATTGTTAGCCCTGCTCTCGCGAGGTCTTTGCATGCGGCGCCGCGTGTCGTCGACAAACCGCTGAGGGTATCTCCGTTTATTCAAGACAATGGCAACATTAGTTTCTTCATGCTTCCTCAGGGTCTGTGTCGACGACAGCGCGTCGCAACGTGACAGAAGTGTACGGGCAACAGCATATCTGTGTTCCGCAGGGTGGTGCGAGTCAAAACTCAGGACATTGCCACTGTCGCAAGGTTTGCGGTATACGGATGTCGCCAATGAACCGCCCTCGTTCCGACGCACCAGCACATCTAGAAAAACTAACGTGTCACCATCCTCCATTTCACAAGTGAATTGAATGGCAGGATGAACACCATTGAGTGTCTCATGCATAGCCTGCAGATTGTGCTTTTCTACAATGACGAAAGTGTCATCTACATAACGGCTAGGGAAGGGCTAGGTCGACAGACATGTAGTTTCCACGTGTTCCATCAAAAGATCTGCGACGATTACCGACACGGGGCTGCCCATCGGGACACCTTCTATTTGGTGGTAGACAGTTCCGCCAAAAGTGAAATATGTTTGCTTCAAGCAAAACCTCAGTAAGATCATGACATCATCTACAGTCAGCGAAGTTCGACTTGGCAAAGTACAATCATCTTGTAGGCGTTTCTCGATTACATCTGTAGCCAGTTTTATTGGCACAATGGTGAATAAAGACGTGACATCAAAAGACGCCATAACATCCGCGTCACCAAGTTGCTCGACCTGACGTCAAAACTCCACGCTCAAAGTAAAAAAAATCCTGTGCAACAAATCCTCCTCTGAGAGCAAGACTAGAAAGGTTGTGTACGCGCATTGGAGGGCGCTGAATAGGCAATTTCCGAAACGCCCACCAGCCGAAACCGTACAAACGCTCCTCCAATAACTGAATTGTAGGAATGGCGCCATAAGCCGTCGACTTGACGTCAAAACTCCACGCTCGAAGTTTTCCGCACGTGTACATATACCCACGTGTATATACGCCACATTTGCCGAGAATTGGCCGTCTGAAATATAAATGTTCAAGCGCTATTTCGTCAATATGTTCACTGTCTTGCGTCCCGTGAACGTTCATCCATTCTTACTATTCATCCCACACTAGCTTTTCCTCGTTAAATACGAGTGTCAGTTTAATAGAATTAGTTCTCTCGTCACAAATTAGAGCTTCTGTGCTTGGTTTACAAACTTTATCAGCACACATATTCTATTCATGACCATTTCTTTAGGCCAGCGCCTTCCATCTTTTTATGCCGGGGGAACACCAGCTATTTTATAATCAAGCGAATACCTCGTCACGGGTCATAATAACCGCGCTCTTTCATACACGTAGCATCGTTAAACGCAAAGCAGCAGATTTCCTTTCCATATGGCTTCTGAACCACCTGGCCGTGTCAAAAAAAAAAAAAGAAAAGATCACATTGTTTTACACACAGTTATTAAATGCGTATCAGTAGAAATTTTCTTCTTTGCCTCGAACTGTTATAGAATAATTTATTAGATGCGAAGCATTTCTTGGCGAACTTAAGTCACTTTGATCGTATCTATCTATCTATCTATCTATCTATCTATCTATCTATCTATCTATCTATCTATCTATCTATCTATCTATCTATCTATCTATCTATCTATCTATCTATCTATCTATGTCGGTGATCTCCTGGTCGTCTCATTGACTAGGTATATATACCAAAGTTGGCATGGCGGGGTATTATTGCATGACGAGCGTGACTCACTGGTCTTGACATCAACAGCATGGTATACTGATATGATATAGCATTATATATGCGTAGTGTGATCTGAAAAATAGCTCCCATGACATTGAATGCGGTATTAGCACAGAAAAGGTGGAAAAAGTTTTTTTTAGCATAAGTAACTTGGCGTTCTTTTCTGTACAGTTATCCTGAAACGTGGAGGATAACGAAAAAATAGAGATGAAACTAAGGAGCACGCAACGTGCAATGGAAAGAAAAATGATAGGGGTAACGCTAAGAGATAACAAACGAGGGGAATGGATCAGAGAACAGACAGGAGGAGCCGATATTATTTTATCAATTAAAAGAAAGAAGTGGACCTGGGCAGGACATGTCATGAGGAGGAAAGATAACAGATGGACAGTAAGAGCGACGGAATGGATACCAAGTGTTGGGTTCAAGAGCGAAGCACCCACCCGAGGACTCTCCACTGTCGCCCTTCTACGGGCACAGCGTTCCTCACCTCCTGCGGCGGCCTGAAGTCCTGCACCCCCTGCGGCGGCCAGGACTGAAGAAAGACGGCGTGACGGCCGATTTCTCCTGTGGAGATCTGCGGCCAGCGGACAATGGACCGTGAAAAAGGACAGAAAGTTGAGCGAGTTGGTTCCGAGCATGCGCAGATAAGCTGTGTGTCTTCTTTCTTTTTCGCCTCTGTGCTGTGCTTCAGTTGTTAGTCGGCGTTCGTGGTGTTCACTGCTCTTCTTGTGTCCGTGTCCTGCACGCCTCTTCTTTTGATTATGGAATGGACCGTGGTCTGGGAACCAAGCCACGTGCAGCATCACGGGGAATCCCCAACGCGGGTTCCGTGAACTGACAGGTACGTCGGCTCAGCCCTGGGATCACGGCAACGAGCATGTTTCCACGACTGGCCGGCGCCAGACTTCGAGAGAGAGGAGAGAGAGAGGCGCACCGGCGATCGACGTGGGAGAGGCCGGTGCAGATGAAGGCATTGGGTGAAGGGGCGTGAGGATGAACATACCAACGGCAGCCAATTAGAATTTGAGAGAGAAGGACATTTTCTGATTCTGATTGGACTGCGTGAGTGCTTTGTTTGAGAAGTGTATAAAACCCGGTGAATTGTATTGTAAGAGAGGCTGATCATTAAACGTTGTTTTTAACAACAAGATGTCGAAGCCGTCGTTCCCTCAAGGTGCCAGCAGGTGAAGGAGCCCGCCTTCAATCCCCTGGTCGGCAACTTGTCAACCGTTTCGCTGACAGCGGGATGAGCGGGCGAAGAACACTGGAGGAAGAAGTTAACTCCAAGAGATGGAAAACGCAACAGAGGCAGGCAAAAGGTTAGATGGAGCGATGAAATTAAAAAAGTTTGCAGGCATAAAGTGGAACCAACTCGCTCAGGATAGGGTAGATTGGAAATCGTTGGGAGAGGCCTTCGTCCTGCAGTGGACTTAAACAGGCTGCTGCTGCTGCTGCTGCTGCTGCTGATGATGATGATGATGATGACAGTTATCCTGTCGCCGGCATATAGAATACATTACCAGCAAGGCCTCTAGAGTGCTCTGTTTTCATAGCAGAAATGCGAGGAATTTCCCACTTACCGCTAAAGAGCTCTTATATAAAACCAACATTAGACCAGTACTTGAAGATGCTTGTTGTTCTTGGGACCCTTGGCTGCAGGTAGGCGTTCACAAGGTTGAAAAGATTGAGAACGGCGCTGTGAGATTTGACCTGCCAATCATTCTCGCAGTTTTAGTGTGTCCAGTGCAAAGGATAACGTTGGACGAGAAACACTTGAAGCTACGAAGGCAATAACCTAAGACTGAAATCTTTTGCACAGTATATTTCATGATAAGACGGGTATCAATCGCGAGCATTATTTATGCAATTCCGAATACTTCTCGCAACGTCTTAATCATGTCAATAAAGTCAAAGAGATAAGATGCAAAACCAACATTTTCTGGGTGGTTTATTCCCCCAAACGATTCGCGAATGCAACATATTGCCACATGATATTGCCACCATTACTTCTCCTGATGTTTTTATTCCTCTTTGCGCAATGTGCATTGTAATTACCCTTGTTTTCGTCAGTGACCATGTTTGACTGTGCGTTGCGTCCAAATAATGTATCAGATGTTTCTTCATATATATATGCTTGACTACTTGCTTTGCTTACCATACCTGCTTTTGTCTTGCCCCCCCCCCCCCCCTCCCTTCCACTGTAATGCCGGAAGGTGTTGTGGGTATTTTAATAAGGAAATAACAAATACTTCTTATGCACGTAAAGATTAACGATCAAATGGTTACGTGCAGCTCATATCCGCAGTTCTTGGCCCCGAATGTTGGTATGAGCCACAGGTGATTGCTTGTTAACCTTAGCCTATGACAATCATGGAGCATGCCCCGCCACGGTGGTCTAGTGGCTATGGTACTCGGCTGCTGATCCGAGGGTCGCGGGATCGAATCCCGGCTGCGGCGGCTGCATTTCGATGGAGGCGAAATGTTGAGGCCCGTGTGCTGTGCGATGTCGGTGCACGTTAAAGAACCCCAGGTGGTCAAAATTTGGTGGTCAAACTACGGCGTCTCTCATAATCAGAGCTGGTTTTGGGACGTTAAACCCCACATAACAACAATCATGGAGCATACAAACTAGACAAAAAAAAAATGATGGCAACGCAGTTTTCGTGGCACAAACAAGAGAGAGACGTATACTATTTATCGCAGCATGCGATTGCAATGTAGACATAACAAGCAGACAGACGCAGACGAACGTGCTGTAACGATCTAAGGCAAGCAACCACGTGTTAGGGGGGAATCGAACCGTTGGACTCTGAGGTGCCAAGTGAGCACGCCGCCGTTAGTCCACAGCGGCTCGCGGCACACATCGTAAATACACGTATTTCATCAGCAGTTGCGGCATATAGTTGTCCAACTCCGAACGTGGTGTTGGTGCTTGTCTAACGTTCTGGTTGTGTGTTAACCGCTCTCTTGCTACAATATGATAAACAGCACTTATATACTGCTATCGCTCAACACGCTTTTGTCCAGGTCTCCTCGACACCGTAAACACCTCAGTTAACGAGGCTTACGATATGCACATCAGCGCTCCGTAGCGTGAATTTTTCTTTGATAGAACAGACAGTAACATGGGTGCCAAGTTTACGTCGTACCGTAAGCTACCCGTTACGCGTCACAGTGCTGCCGGTTACAAAATGTACACAGACACGTCGATCTTACTCGTAACGCTTGACTCAATACAAAATATCGACAAATTCAAGTTCCTCGCTGAGTCGCATGGCATCCATTCCCATAATGCGTAGTATCCGCTAGATAATTGTTTCTTTTTTTGTTACTGTAGTTATGTGTGCTCTGTACATCACTACAAACTTTTTAAATACTAATTCCCGCTTCCTAGTTGAACAATGTCTTGTTCTGTACATTGTATTATTGGTTTTATGTGACTAGTCGATCGACTGATTTTTGGGGTTTTATGTCCCAAAACCACGATATGATTATGAGTGACGCCGTAGTGCAGGGCCCTGGAAATTTCTACCACCTGGGGTTCTTTAACGTGCACTGACATCGCACAGCCTCACGGGCCTCAGCACTTTGCCTCCGTCGAAATGCAGCCTCCGCGGCCGAGGTCCGATCCCGCGACCCTGGGACCAGCGGCCGAGTAGCACAGCCACTATAGACCACCGTGGCGGGGCATTTATGTGGCTACTTTGCAATAACTCGTATGTCCGTTTCAATAGCTATATAATAACATAGTAGCGACACAGTTAGTAATTATATAGTTATTGAAATAGAAAGACATTAGCGATATCTTTGCGCGTGTAGGAGCCGCGTTCTCTGCTTCGAAGCGTATACCAAATTGAATACATTGGACAAGGCTGATATTCAACGGGACCTGAAAGTTAGCGGTCCCTCAATAATAATAATAATAATAATAATAATAATAATAATAATAATAATAATAATAAAACGATCCTTCGCGCGGCGTAGCTCGGTTGCTAGGATGTGCCGTTGCTGAATGAGCACATGTCGCGCGCACACAAGCAGGCTCCCTACAGAATGCCATAAGGTGCCTCGATGTGAACACCGCTTCTCCTGGGAGCAGGGTGGTGACACCCATTGACCACCGCGCCGTCATATTGTGTCGACGAACTTGACGCGGACGCCACCGCTTTTGTAGTGAGGTGTAAATAAATAACAGACGCATGTGCAAAACGACGAAAATAACAAGATTTATCAAATTAGATCAGCAGACTCCGACGTTAAATTCGATATGTCTGCCTCTGCGTGCTCCGACACAATATGGCGGTGTTGCCGGAAGTGTCACGACCCTGTACACAGTATAGCGTGCGTTGAGGCACCCTACTGAATGCTAGAGTAACAGTAAAAGGGAACCTATAGACCTTTTCATAGGAGGCATGGAGCACCGCCATATTGGGTTGTGCACGGCAGTAAAAAAGGCTTGTGTTGTCTGTTTCGTTCCATTTGTCTTCGCGTATGTGCACTGTGTTATCAGAAATACCTTCTAACTTGTCAAAATTGCTACTACAAACACTCCGCCACGGTGGTCTTGTGGTTATGGCACTCGGCTGCAGATCCGAGGGTCGCGGGATCGAATCCCGGCCGCGGCGGCTGCATTTCGATGCAGGCGAAATGCTGAGGCCCGTGTGCTGTGCGATGTCAGTGCACACGTTAAAGAACCACAGGTGGTCTAAACTTTCCGGAGACCTCCACTACAGCGTCTCTCAGAATCACAGCTGGTTTTGGGACGTTAAACCCCACAAATCAATCAAGTTACTACAAGCCGTCGGCAGCGCCCCCCCCCCCCTTTTTTTTTTGAAGGGGGGGGGGGTCAGCACATGTTGCAGTCCAGCGGGGGTTATGCCGGCGCCCAGGAAACCTTCTCTGAAAATGTGTATATAGTGACTCTACTGAATGCGCGCACGCAGCGTCAATCCAGGCCGCGGCGGCTTCGTTCCGAAGCAGGCATATACGGAGTATGCACTGACGTCACTGAGGCTGCCATTTTGAAGCACAGCCAGCACAGTGAAAGACTGCGTTTTTTCTCGAGCCGGTTATCTCCATAAGCACAGTGGAAGCTGCGAAGCGTGCTACAAAATGGCGCACGCTGACGTCACGTGAATACTCCCTTCGTGTGTCGTCCACGCGCGTCCATCCACCTCGGCTATACGGTCGTAATTGCTCCGGAACTATCAACTACGGCGACCATGTAATAGCTGTGTACTGTTTCTGGACACTAAACTCCGCAATTTAACAAAGTGAGTAATTACAACCACATTACACCGCAATTTTACGTGCATCATCCCTTTCCCAATGATTATATATCAACCATTCGAGAAGCACAAGCCCATCACAAATCATATCAAGCCGAACACGGCTAATCACATGTGGAACGCTGTGGAGCTTAGCTTTGATTGCTGCGCTGTAATTTTTTGTTTCTTTCACCGAAGTTTACACTTCAGTGATTCACTTTTTATCCGCTTCGATTACACTCGCTTTACTTGCTGTGGTGTCCTTTCTATAGTAACGATAGCACATACTTGATGCGCGCCTTCCTCTACAACCTGAGCGCATGAGCTTGATCTTGCAGTCCTGTGTCTGGTGACGTCACGATGTGCACCTGTAGCAGCGGTTATTCTTCGTGAGCTTTTCCTTCTCTCAAGCAAGACAGGTTTGCGTCACAGGCGCGTGTGCCACACACACACACACTCACACACACAATATATATTGATTGATTTCTGGGGTTTAACGTCCCAAAACCAGTTCTGATTATGAGAGACGCCGTAGTGGAGGTCTCCGGAAATTTCGACCACCTGGGGCACAATATATATATATATATATATATATATATATATATATATATATATATATATATATATATATATATATATATATATATATATATATATATATATATATATATATATATATATATATATATATATAAGGTAGCATATGAGGGTTTATTGGGAAGCAGCCAACTCGACATAAGATCACGTTCTACGTGACGCCTCCTGGCAGTAAGAGTGTGCCACAGTCGCCGCCATGGCTGCGAGTGGCGCTGCCTAACACTCCCAGGATTCCATATACATAAAACCCAATAAAGTCGACGGAGGGACGACCGCCTTCGTAGCTCAGCGGTAGAGCATCGGACGCGATATCCGAAGGTCGTGGGTTCGGTTCCCACCGAAGGCAGGTTTGCCCGTCTACTTTAATTCCTTTCTACTTACCCCAAAAATTACAATATCATAATTACGAATTGGAATAACTTCCCCTATGCTTTCCTAGGCTCAATGTTTGCTGTTTCATTAACTTGTTTCTAACAAATAAAGCGAGCCCTTGACCCCCTTCCCTTTATATATATATATATATATATATATATATATATATATATATATATATAGTTCGGAAAGAAGATTTCCCTGAGCCCGAATAAATATTTTCAAAAAAAAGAGATTCACACGATTAACAAAAACAATATAAGTTTACTGACGTTGCGGCCGGTGGACCGGCCTTCATCAGAGTGAAAAGGTGTTGCAGAGCACCTTGCTTTTAAGGGTACAGGAAGGGGAGAGAGTGCGGCTACAAAGGCGTATGTCTGTACAGGGAATGGCTACGAAGTCTGCCTGGACAGAATACGTGATCGGCTGTGGCGGGTCGCGAAGCGACACCGTAGCCTATCAATTAACAGCAAGGCGGCACACTTACAACCCCGAGGGATTCTACTACCTGTATGTAACGCAACTATAAAGCCACTCCACATTGTAAAAATGGTAATCACCACAGCAGGAAGGATAAAAAAAAACAAAAACAAAACACACAACACACACACACACACACAACAAGTAAAAGTTGATTTATTGAAGAACGGTTGGCTAGAATCGACTAGAATATCTTGTAATGGAAAAATATAAACCATGAAGGAAGGAAAATGGAAATAAAATAACAGATATAAAAAAGTTCAGCAAAAAAAGTAAAGTGTGAAAGAACGCATTGTAGTTGTTTGAAATGGCTTCCTCATAATAGCAATGCCCTAGTCACTCGGGAAACATGTGAGTTTACCCATGTTTTCATTAATACCCGAGGTAGCGGCTTTGAACTTATAAATGAGGTAGGACTCACGAACCACGCGGTCGTGGTGCGTCCGAAAGCCCGATTCCAGTATAATTGCCTTCAGGTCGCTAAATGAATGGCCGGGAAGGTGCACATGCTTAGACAGGGGCAGGTTCAAGGAATTTTTTGCGTGTGACTTGTGATTATTAAACCGTATTCGGAAAGGTGTTTCTGTCTGACCAATATATTGTTGATTGCATTTAGTGCACTCAAGCAGGTAAACGACATTAGCCGTGTCACAAGTGAAGTTCCCTTTAATTTGTACAAAAAAGTTGGACGCGGTGCTTGTTGCTTTTTGTGTAGTTCTAATATAAGGGCAGACCTGGCAACGTGGCTTATTACACGGCCTGCAGCCAGTGCCCCGACGTGGATTTAAAGTTGATTTAGTTAAGATGTCGCGTAAATTTGTGTTTCGTCTGTACACGACACGAGGCGGTTCCACGAATATGCGTTTGAGGCGATCACTTTGAGTAAGAATGTTATAATGTTCTTTAAGAATAGCTGATACCTTTGGTATCAGCTATTCTTAAAAAACATCATATATATATATATATATATATATATATATATATATATATATATATATATATATATATATATGGTTCCGCGTGCGCCGTATAGCGGCTCTGAAATAATCTTGATGACGTGGGACTCTTTGAGGTGCGCGCCTAAACCTGCGGCCGCCGTGGACGGCATTCGAACTCAAAACCTCGAGCTTACAGCAAGCCGATACCCTATACAGCCGCGAAGCTATACCACGGCGCGCGTACTGCATTGTATGCACAACACCGGACAGCGCGCGCACACACATGTCGTATATAGGACTGCAGTCCGTGCGTACAGTTGCACACGGCAGCGCCCCAAGTGCAGCCTCGCCTGCCGTGCTTACGCGTTTCGCTGCAGGCTACGTCAGCTCGTATACGTAACTCCGTCGGAAGGTATGTGTGACCTTGGTCTACTTAGGCCTGCTCGAGCAAGAGAGGGAGAGTTGAGAGCAGCCGGAAACACTATCTGCCATGGTCGACTAAGATGAGACGATATTGAGAGTCACACGCACCACTTGCGCAATGCTTATCGCGCGCATCGGGCTTGAGCAGGTCGCTCACTGGCAGCTTAAGGCGAAATTTATTTCCGTCCGGCCCACGGTAACGGCTGTTTGCTCCCTACGACCCTGCTTGGCATATATACACTTTCGCTGGCAGTATAAAGCCGGTAAGCAGTCTCGAGAATGGTTTCACTTCCAATCGAACGCGTGAAAAGAACGCTGTATAGCGCGAGATAGCACTTGCTCCTTTTTTTTTTCTATTTTCTTTCTGACGGCCGCGCAGAAGTGAGAAGCGTGTCTTTCTTTTTTTTTCCCCCGCTGAGAGCACGTCGGCAGGTGGAAGGCTAATCCAATCGACAATATCGCCATTAAGGCAGGGGTAAGAAAAGCAAACGAAGTTCATACAAACTAAATTGATGCAGTTGATTTCAATTAATTATAGTTGCAGGAAGGAATCGTCCCCCACGCAAGGGCAAATGGCGCCTTCGTGAGCTTTTCCCCAAACGCAGCCAGCAGACGCGCATCTCGTATACATGTTCGCGTGGGCAGTATAGTTCAAGCTGTAACCATCCTCCCTTCACGAATATGCATCCGCTCAGGAAGGCATACTGAGTGAGGTCGCAGGTTCGATTCCGAGCTCGGAATCCGGTTCGGGTTCAGCGCAACGCAGCCTTTGTTCGTGATGACTTTAATAACCGTGATGATTATCACTGTTTCAATTGGTCACACACCCCCGCACTATAGATATAGTATATAGTGCCGATAAAAATGAGAGTAAACGAAATCTTCGACATTATGCATTGTTCGCGGCTCTTTGAAAATAGGGAATGTCTATCTTCCAGAAGAGCTGACATTTATGCTAGTCAGCGGTCGAAATAATCAACCATGAGTTGTTTCTAATATTATAGGAGAAGGGGAGAGATTATATAACCGCAGTTGGTGCTGACATAATTATATAATTATTGATAGGAGTTTCATGATGAACTTTCAAAGAAAGACGCGCAAAATGCTAGATTACGATAGATGCAGTAGAACCAGTTGAGATTGAAATAATGTTGGCTATCGCCATGTTAGTGAGTTAAGATATTTAGCGCACAAATCACAAACGGGCAAATGCGATTAATGCCCACGTGAATTTCTGCCCGAAGAAAAAATAGAACAAATTGTTCGTATTTTCTTTCTCGTCCCTCTGGAGAGCCCATCTTTGGAAGAAGAAAAAAAAAAGTGTAAAGTGGTATTTGACTTGTACTACAACCAATGAAGAAATAATTTCATTAGTAAATACACTTTTAAACATTTATGACTACAACTTCATGACAGCGTACCAGAAATGCAACAATGTGCATTCCATGAAGTTTTGCACGATTTGATCAGTGTTTTGAGACATCACATCGCATGTGGAACATATGATATATCGGGCATTACAAGGATTGAGCAGAAGAGGCGCTCCTGCTAAGTCTTTCTTCTTGGTCTCCGCGTTAATTTTTGGAGAAAAATTTAAATTCGATTAGAGCGGGCCACGTGGTGACTTGTCGCCGCCCCGATTCAAGGTGGGTGCCAGTAAAGACCGTCACTATCGTGCCTAGCGGGCACGGCCTGCGTAGTTGCGAACGGGCTCCGCTCTCAGGCTTCCAGAACTTGGCTGCGAAGCCGCGCAGGCGCAACAATGCTACCCCAGGCCCGCGAAACACGGGAAGCAGCAGAGCACCGGGCGCAATCTGGCGGAAAGCAGCGGCAAGCGAACAGCGCACGTGTGGTGGTGAAGCGGCGCTGGCGGGGGCGTGTAAGAAATAAAGAAAACGAGCTTTCACCCCCTCACTCTTTCAGTAGAACGTGAGGAGAAGTCCCGGCGTGGAGAGCGAGTCGCCGCCGGCGGCGGGGAAGGGCCAAAAGAGGAAGCGCGAATCTAGGTCAAGTTCAGGAGAGGGTAGCGCGGCGCGCGCAACACACATAATACGGCGCGACCGACAACATTGGCGCTCGCCGCCGCCGGCGAACGGGGGAAGGAAAGAGGCGATCCCACAGGGCCGCCGCCATGTTCCACGAGGCGAAATCGAAACGGACCAGGAAGTGTTCCGCTTCCACCGCCTCTCCTTCCTGTATTTTTTTTCTCCCGTTTTGTTTTTACCAACGAGAGGAAGAGTGTGCTGGAAGCGTCGGGAGATCGGCCGCTCGGCGTCCCACTTTTTTTTTTTTATTTACCTTCATTCAGAGCGCGTGCGAGAAGTGGTGGCTCTCCGAGCAGTCCACATCCGCGCACTGCATCCACTGTGCCGCACCACCGAGAGCCGATCAGCCATTTTCGCGTTCTCGTACTTCAAACTATGTCGCTCACGCCACGATGCAGCAACACCTGCTTTGTCGACAGATGGTCAGCAATGCTCACACGACGCAGTTCGATACCAAGCAATAAACCCAGCAGCGTCTGGCATCATTGTAACCGCTAATCGAAAGCAGGGTAACTGTCAGTACTGATAGAAGGAGTTGAATATTTATCTTACTTCCAGACATTTTCTTGTTTCCGAAAATGCTGTGTGGCTTTACCCGCGAAAACTGAACCGGAGACATGATCGAGAGGCTGCTTACAATGAGCTGACGCTGCAAATAGCCAACCGGCGTACGTATAACGCCAACAAAAAGTGGGTTCATTGTAATGCGTCGAGCGTAGTGCACTGAAGTTCGAAGTCTGAAAAGCTAAGGTGCCGCACCTCCACAAGGTACGAAGCCTCACTCTTTAGCCACAAGGTAAAGTACACCGACATAGTTCGTTATCGGTTCGTGGACCCGACCATAGAGAGAGCACTCAATGATGGACCATAACGTTTATGCCACGATTACACGTTTGGTCTGACGTCAACTCGCAGATGGTGCGACGAATAAGGTCTATACACGTCACAAGCGGAGCTCATCCGAGTGCGAGGTAAACCGACAAAACTCTTCAATTTTCTTACACGGAATTTTTTTTGTTTTTGAAGGACATTGGGTACAGTAGCCTATATATTTTAGTCCTGGTACGCTCCATATGCTCATTACGGGGTGCAGGCGGTACGCGACACTCGGAACGAAATACCTGCAGTTCGGAACGAAGTTCCGCACCGCAGGTACGTCTATGCCAGCTTCTGCCGTGTTTGGTCATGAAAATCGCAGAGAGCTAGAAACATGTACGTAATAGTGCAGGGTATTTACGAATAACTGACCGAACTTATTCCGCGCAGGCAATCATGATAACGAGAGCCGGGACATATGCACTTCTCGTGTGCTTGCTGGCCAACGTGAGCCCAATTCTGTTGTCTCGTTTCATTTCTCGGCTTTACGGAGTTGAACACACACACATGCGCCCCAACAATCGACTAACAGAGGCTTGTTTCACCCGAAATAGTAACCATTTCAATGAGCATCAACGGCTGAATGGCAGACTGACAGATACGTAGCACGAAATTATAGAGGTGCGACGGAAGCCCAGCAAATGCTCATGAGCCGTACTGCGCCAAGGCCTACGGTTCATTCTCCGCTGAAACCAATGGCAGTGTGATGCTGCACCTCGTCAACTGGATCGTGTAGTGCTGGCAAATCAAACAGACATATTGAGTGTCACCCGGCTAGTTTTCAAAGCTGACGGGCAGCCACCGTAAAGGGTGTGGTTTTGTGATACGGCGAACGGGGCACGTGGCACGCCTTCGGACTACCGAATCGGAAGGCGGCCGACTGTACGCCGCGAAACAAGGGTCGCACTTAGCAACAGCCGAACACCGCGCTGCTCCGGTTCCAATAGCAGGCACTGCGACGTCGCCATAGATCACGCGCGCATTCTTCTTCTTCCTTCGTCGATTCGCTCTCTCCTCGGCGTGTCGCTCAAGGTTTTGGCAGCGCCGAGTTACTACGGCGACCTTGAAGGTCTCGGCGATTCAGCCGCAGGAGACAGCTAGTTAAGGGGAGGAGAGCCAATGGAGAGAGCGCGGTGGGCGAAAGGAAAGCCAGAGGAACGAAAGCGCTGAGCAAGACGATACACCTCGTGGCCTTCGAGGCTTCCAAGTTATGTCGCAAGTGTCGTCGTCGAGAGGAAGGGGGAAGTTTTGTCGACCGCCCAACTTAGCGGGTCGCATTATGCCGGCCGCCTCGACGCTGCATAACGGTAACTGGTGAACAAATAGGCGCGGACTCCGCAGCGGGCGGGTACAGAAAGCGGGAACCAAGGGCACTATGTAGGCGCCCGGTTAAAAAGAAGAAAAAAAAAAAGCGCCTCTGCCGCGATGACAAAAAAGACGACGAGTTGCAGCCAAAGTGCGCATCTCGAAGGTCACTTTTGCGAAAGAGATATAGCGCCGCCTCATGCATAGCGAGGAGCGCATGGAGAGCGCGCGAATTCGAACTCGGCTAGACGCAATGCTCCAAGACTTCGCCGTGCCTACTATATTAGTTCACCGCGCATCGGTGGAGGTCACCTTTCTGGCATTTCCGCCGCAGCAGGCGCGCGACACCCCGTTAAAGTAATGCGCAAGACTCAGCCCCCGCGAGAGCAAAGCAGCGAAGGGGCTCACATGTGGCCGACATACACCACGGGTAGGGTGAACCACAGCTCGACCACGGGCGAGAAAATAGTGCTGCGGTTGACGTAATATGCCAAGCGCTCGCGCTACGTGGGCCCACCCCGCCACATGTCCAAAAAAAGTGCTCTCATCTCGAGTGCTGCATGTTGCTCACTCACTGTGCACGAGACACTTTTCCAGGCGGATTGCAGTAGAAAAAAAAAAAAAAGACATACTCAAATGCCCTTTTTCTTCTTTCTTTTTTTTTTCTTTGTTAATTCTTCGCGCCCATTTTTGTCTGCGCTTGGGAGGCCGTCAGTGCGACCCGTAACTGCGCAAATGCCGACCTCAAAGCGGTGCTGCGTCACAGTTCGCTACTATCTCGATGGAAGTTTTCGCTCCAGGTACACAGACTTCAATACCAACAGCTCGTCGAGAATCGTATCTCCAAGTACGACTACTTCCGAGGTAGCGCCAAGGGCAGCCCGCAAGTGCGTAGAAGGGCGCCGCCCTCTCCTTCCTCATAGGAAATAAGGCGCTCGCGTGACGCACACCGGCGGCCAGCCAAGCCCGTGGCGGCGCGCGACACCTTCGCCCGCTTCCCGGCGATCGAAGCGCCCAAGGGAAGCGCGCGAACTGCCGGCGCCATTCGAGTTCACAATTAACTGGCTCGTGGAACAGCCCTCATCGGCGCCCCCCTTCTCCTCCAGAGAACTAACTCGGTGGCATTGAATTCCGGAGAGTAGCCGCTGCTTCCGCGGACGTGACCGTGACACAGTTTCGCCCCCGTCGAGCGCTGATCGATGGCGTGACGTAGTGGGCCGAGCGGCTCGGTCCCATCGGACCGCGACCTTTCCCTTTTCATCGGACGCCGTTGCCCTCCGCCACTTGTTGCTCCTCGCGGGGTTTGTCGCGGTGCTTCGGCCGAGCGAGCAACAGCGAACGTCGAAGTTCTCTCTCCCTCCCAAACAATACTATAGCTCGCCTCTCGCGCATGCGCAGTGCGTTTGCCGCTTCCGTAACCACGGAAATTGGGTCCGATGATCAGTAACAAACATTTTTGTTATATCGAATTATCTAGTTGTTTTGTGGGGTTTAACGTCCCAAAACCAGTTCTGATTATGAGAGACGCCGTAGTGGAGGGCTCCGGAAATTTCGACCACCTGTGGTTCTTTAACGTGCACTGACATCGATCGAATTATCTAGAACAGCAGCTCGCAGGAATACACCAACATTAACTGACCGATATTTTGCCGGAATGCGTTTTTACTAAATGTTCGCAAAGTACACGCGAAACACTGTAGTGTTGCCGACGCGAATACGCTGCGTTATTATGGGCAAAGCGTTAGTGTTACATTTCACATTCTGTCACGTAAGCAGAATGTGTTCAGTACGACATTTTATAGCGCACGTGAAACTAGAGCCCTTGCAAAAAAGGGAATTGTTTTTTTTTTTTCAAAACTGAATAATCACTGATTGTTCACTGATCACTGATTGAGCAGCTGGCCGCATCATTGTAGGCGTGACCGATGACAACGTCAGCAAAATATTAATAATTACATTCCGAACCATGACTACCTATTTCTGTTCTCCTAAGTAAGAGATGTTCGTTCTTTTCTAGTAAGATGTTTTACATATATACGCTAAACGAGATGAAATTTGATATAAGGTATGATTGCACGGTGTTTATCTCGTCTATTGAGCTGTCACTGTTACGCATAGGGCAGTCAGGCAGCTTATAGAACGACCGTTATATTTGAATTTAAACTGCGCACTCCCAGCAACCTAACAAAAAAAAAAAAGAAGAAGAAGAAGAAGAAGAAGAAGAAGAAAAAGAAACTACGCTAGTGGCACAGGACAGTTGGAGGAAATTGTGTGCGCGTTTCTGTCGCCTTGCTTCGTAATCAATGGCAGTGACAACCAATGTTCGGCAAATCCGATATCCACTTAAAAGCGCAGTCACATTTTCACTTGCTCGTGTACCGTCTTCGTTACATAGCAGCGGAAGAGTTTGCTGTACGAACAGACCGATGTACTTGAGAGAAACCAAGGACACCAATAACATTAAAACGGTTACCATTCAACTTAACATTATTTTACCTGCGGGTTATACAGCAGGAAGGCATATTTATCAAGGTCGGTGTGTCATGCCGTCCATATAGCGCGAGTGTATGCCATGCACAGCGGCGAATATCAACAGATAAAGTGGAGAGCAAAGCACAAACTGCACCGTGACCGGCAAGGACGATCGTGACCACTTTGCATGTGAAGGCCTCTTCTCCGCAGATGTTACTGAACACAACAGCCACAGTGAGTGCGCAAAATGAATGACAGGACGTCCAACGTGCGGGCTTCTGTGCGGCTTCCCTTATGCAATGCCGTGTAAAGCGATGCCAGCGGTGGTGTTTAGAACGTCTATCCGAATATCGAACGAGACTGCAGCCTGTGCGAAACAAAGCAGCTACTAATTTATTTCATTGGTATTTATTTCTAACAGAACGGTTAGTTACAGAACAGTTCGTACGCGGTGCGCTTCACAAGTAAAACCATGCAGTCGAAGCACCGGCAAACCGGGCCCTGCGTGACGTATCGGTGGCGCAGCTGACCAAATTTGACGTCACGTTGCACGTGACACCCGACGTCATCGACGCAGCCTGCCGTAACTGGCTTTCGACAGAGCAGAGAGCTGTCCTGCTGCGCCGGGCAACGAGAACAGCGGCTCTGGCAACCTTCCGAGCGAGGGAAAAGGAGCCGCTTTTAAAAAAAAAAAAAAGGGGGGGGGGGGGAATTAGGAGAATGAAAGAAAGAAAAAAAAACGAAAGCAATAGTAGAGACAAGGACGGACCGCAATGGGCGCAGCGGAGAGGGAAAAACGCTTGTCGAGGTGTCGAACTCGACGCACCTGAACACACTAGGGAGGAAGCGAAAAACAAAAAACAAAACAAAAATAAAATAACGTATTGCAATGGGCGACAAAAGATTATCTTCATCGGTTTGGTCCTCTCCTCCTCAAAGCCATAAAGCGCCTCCATGGCGTCATTCACTTCGTCATGTAATGGCTCACCCTCTCGCGACGGCTAATCTGCGCACCTGTATGGTGGCAAGAAATAGCAGCTGATCGGCAGAAAATTTCAGTGGAAAAATTGTCCCAGTACTGAGTCGTATAAAAAAGAGAGGGGTGGTGGGAGTAGTGTTCTCAGACTGTGCACATGACTCAAAAAAAAAAAAAAGGAAAAAAAAAGAAGGAAAAATGCTGCAAGACAACTTCTGTGGTTACAAAATTAATGCCAGGAATAGCTAGTGTGAAAGACATTGCTATGAAAATAAATTGTGCACGGGACGCCAATCGGCGTGACATGCGCTCAAACACGAACCTACGCACTCTAATTGATCGCTCAATCTGCACTGTTTAACTGATCAACAATTTCGAAACGTCAAGGCTTCCTTGGAATTCAACACGGTACACGGGGGAAGCCAATCTCGCTCCGCAACAGCAAATGCGTGCCGACGCCAACGGCTCGACGCTACGCAGTTGCCGCCAACTGCGCACAACGCGTCGCTGCGTGAAATGATGATAAACAAGTGGCTGCTACGCTGTGTCGTGCGTCTCCGCGACACAACAAGGTGACGATTTACCTTCCTTTCCCTCAGATGTTTTAGAAAGGGTGAAAGAAATAAACAGCAAGTGGAAGCATACTGTGGCCGCATATTCCGCGCTACGAAAACGTCGACCTACGAAATAAGGCCCAGAAGAGAGAGAGAGGAGGAGGGAAGCGGATTCGAGGAAAGAACGCTTGCTCCAGTCAGGGGCACCGATTTCACGCTCTTTTTCATAATAAACCAAGCGGGCGCGCGACCGCGCAATAAATAGCGGAATCAATGCGGAAAATGCCGCGAGGACAACACAGGGCGAGCAAGGTTATCGAGCCTGCCGAGGATCGCGTCGAGGCACCTGATGAGCCGCGAGCGCCTCGCGCTCCGGCCCGGAACCCAGCGGTTCGAACAACAAGGAAGCGGGCGTCTGCTTCCGCGCTGAGCGCCGCCTGGGGACAGCGCGCGGCGTCCAGGGCCGCGGCTGACGTGACCCGAAAGCGTCCTTGCGACGGCAGGGCTATTTCAATGCCAAGGCCGGCGCGACCTTCCCCCATGCCCTCCGCAGAAACGCGCGCGCGCCAAATGCCGCGCCAGACGACGCCAAGGCCGCCGGGGGTCGACGACGCGCCCGACGCTCTCCACCTGAGCGGCACGCCGGGGCCACGGTCCGAACCCCGATGACCTCAATCGCTGGACACCATATATCGTTGGGTGTAAAAGGCTGCTACGTAGCAGCCACCATCTCCAGTGAATCGACCGCAAAATTACGGCTTCACGACGAACGAGCATCGCCGGAACACCGATTGGTCACCTCACATGAATAGAAAGCGCATAGAATATACAGGCCACAGTACACGAAGGTTCGCTACATCGGTGCACGTTTGCATTGAAACCCCGTGCCCTTCACTCCCCTGCAGGAGCACCCGCTCGAACAAATAATAATAATAATAATAATAATAATAATAATAATAATAATAATAATAATAATAATAGCAGCAGCACGACAAGCGCCCTACAGTGAATTAATAGGGAGGAATTCATGAACACGTGTCTTACATACATGTCTGCATTCGAGCGCGGCTATGGAATTACAGAAGATGATGCGGAACGTTCATTTAATTTCCCTAGCCAGTGCATTGGTTATATGCATATTATGACCTCTTTATTTGTCCGGATTCCGTCAATCGTCGAAGTTTTGCGATGTTAAAGTATTCAGAATAGCCTAATCTGTCAGCACAACAAGCTCCACGCACCTGCGCCGAACAGTAGATGGCATTTTCCCCAAAACAACCACGTACCCACTTCTCCTCGACGGAGAAATGATGTCGCCAAAACCCGTTAAGGAGCCAAAAAAATTCGTTCAAGTTGTTGATGGAACCAGGAATACGAAACAGTGTGCGCTCCGACTTGAAAGACGGGAGAAGTTATTACCCGAGCACGTGTCTGATATAAATTTAGGTAGGAAATTATGTACATTACATGCTTTTTTTTTTTTGTTGTTGATTCTATATGACCTGTTATATTTCTGGCATTTACTGAACCATTTTCTACGTCTACCATTCCAACTATTTACTTCCTTTCTCCAATTTTATTCCACACAAGCTTTTCATTTCCTCTTATTCAAATACTTGCATCATGCTTTTATTGGAGATGTCCTATTTACTAATCACTTTTCTTCAAGCTCTTTCTGCTTTTTGATACGCTCATTTTTAGAGGTCCTTTTCTTTTTTCTTTTGTCCACAGCGAGGGAAAGAGAACATGAGCAAAGGAAAAAGAAACCACTCGAGCTGACAGAACAGCAGCCAAATGACAGCTAACTACTGACGTCACCGCAGCGGAGACACGCCCTCATTTAGCGTTAACTAATTGGGGACAAACTGAACGCACACACTGTGCGCGATGCGCACCTCCTTCTCCAGGAAGCTACAGCGCGCCGCAGGAAAGCTTTCTTTCTTTTTCTTTCCCTCAGGGACACTGCTTCACGGAGAAAGCAGGAGACCGCATGGCTTCCGTCCTTGATACACGCTTTCACCCAGGCGACTGGGCTCGTTAGATGATTAGATAGCAGCCGCTTGTACTATACGAGATAAACGCACGCAAATGCGGCAGCGTGGGACAAGTGCCAATATCCTTTTTAGCTGTACTAGGACTCTGACTGTACTACGTGCAGGCATGAATGCGCACCACGCGCTGCCTCCAAGCGCGTGGTCCTGCGGGACCCACGATGACTGAACAATTAAACGTACTTTCTGTTTCGTGTTTTTTTTTTTTCTAATGCAGTGATTTTGTGCTCTGTCCCCGCGGTGAAAAATCTGAGCAGTTATTTCTTTTTCACAAAGCCAAACAACAAAAACATAATAAATAAAGAAAGAAAACTGTGATAGAAGAACGTGAGCGAAGTGAAAAACAATTTTTCTCGTGTTAGTAGGTTAGTTCTTCACAATACCAAAAACACAAATCTTGCGAGAAGAAGACCCTCGGTAGGCTAGAAATGCGCAAAAAGAAAATACGGGTGACGAAACCGCTTTGGCGTTCCAGTATGAAATAAATTTGAGTGCAAAAAAAAATTAAATAAAAAATAAACTACGACAGCACAAATAGAAGACAGGGAGACAAGAAGACAAAAGAAGGCACTGCTGCCTTGTTTTCTCTCGTTTTTTTTTTTTTGCTCAAATTTATTTCGTACTATAAGCTAAGTCGCCCAGCAAAGCACCTTGGTCAAGTGAAAGCACTAACACGCGTGACGTCACACCTTTGACGACGTCTACTAAGGCCTACATAACTGTGTATCGGTAAGAAAGACGTACATCGTATTCTAAGGAAGCCAGAGAATTAACACAGGGGGTTTCAGAAGATTTGATGGAACAAATTTGGTGAGAATACGAAAAAAAAAAAATTGGACATCTGACGTTATGAGGCCGAAGTTGCGGTGCAAATTTGAAAAATAAAACTAACATTCATGTTCTCTTTTACTGTTGAACATAAAATGGCGAAATTAACGACAATAGGTTCTCGGAATATATGTTGCATTCTAAACCGTTTCACCTTTTCACTTTAGAGCTCTTTTAATTACAACGTCCTTCAATTAAATATTGTTCTGCGTGACACACCTGGCGTTTGGCAATTCGCTATATATGTCGACTCCAACAGGTGCGTGCAGTTTTCCTTCCTCTTTAGCCCTCCCCCTCCCTCCATTTTTTTCTTTCTCTTAAAATGTGAAGCACTTACTTGACTAGCAAACGCGCGTTCTTGTTTTTTTTTTTTTTTTGAATGTCACTCAATATTTTTGGTCATCGCAAATACCCCATACCTTGTCTTTTTTTATGCTAAAAGATTACTTGAAATATTGCGTCAGGCACCAAGACCGGGAGTCGCGGTGTGACACTTATCTTTTAATCTTTTAAATCTCTTTTTATTAATCTTTCCATTTTTACTCTTTTTTATTCGGACTTCAGATTAAATTCAAGTTCTGAACTAGTGCTGTGTTTCAGTGCTGCGGTACTTTTAGCCAAAGGGACACTTTCGAGGTTGTTATAATTTTATAGAAGAAACGAAACGTATAAATTGTAAAGAAAATTTTCTTTTACATTCTTATCGCTGGAGCTCGAACCTTCGTCGCTCTTTGTGACAAATTCGGCAATCACAATGTCGAATTTTTCTGTAACGGTTGACCGTTCACTTGCCTGGCCTGACCGCCCAATTGCACGGCATTCGTGACTTCTACAAGGCATGTTTAAAATTTTTAATCTATATCATAAATCATTTCCAGCTAACACAGTCAAATCTCACTATAACGAACGTTGATAAAAAGAAACACTGCAGGTAATGAACTATATTCATTTCTCGGTCTTAGTTGCCCCGCCACGGTGGTCTAGTGGCTAAGGTACTCGGCTGCAGATCCGAGGGTCGCGGGATCGAATCCCGGCCGCGGCGGCTGCATTTCGATGAAGGCGAAATGTTGAGGCCCGTGTGCTGTGCGATGTCAGTGCACGTTAAAGAACCCCAGGTGGTCGAAATTTCCGGAGCCCTCCACTACGGCGTCTCTCATAATCAGAACTGGTTTTGGGACGTTAAACCCCACAAATCATCATCATCTCGGTCTTAGTTACGCTGAAAGACTTATTTTTTCCTCCGCTATCTAATTGTAGAATTTTGTCACATACACGGTCTTGATTTAACGAAGTTTCGAGCTACTTCACAGGAATGTACTAGGTGCATTAGTGGCTACTGGCTAGTAAATTTAGCAAAAAATATATAAAGCCGGCTGAGGCAGAAGTCAGCTATGCAGATTCTTTCGAACGTTCGAGCAACCGTCATGTGCTCATCCAGAAATTTACTTGAGCTGACTTCTTCAATATAACGTGAACCAGGCCGCATTAATCAATAGCGTTCGCGCTTGAGACCCTGGATTTTTTCTTCGTGGGGAGGTTGAACCTTAGTTTCTTTACTTGTGTTTTTAATGCGTGGGAAAAGTCTAAAACGACCATCCGCTTAAGCCGACACCGCATGTGCGCGATTTTGTGCGCGGCCGCGACCGCAATATTTAACGAAATGGGCCGTCGCGCGACGGGTTGCTTGGTCGTTCGCTCGGTTTTTGAACATCTAGAAACGGTCGCTCGTCGCCCGGAAGTCGTACGAGCGACAGCCAATCGCAAGAATCCGGCACAAGTTGTACGTGAGTGACGTCCTGCCAGTTCTCCACACAAGCGCGCTTGAGATAACCAACAATTACCGAGCACCAAAAGAAAACAAAACTAGAGTAGGATACTACTTAAAAAAACATCAGTTGGCAACAAGGGCCGACGGACCACGCACGTCTGTTCATGGAGGAAAGAAAAACTTTCCTCCATGCGTCTGTTACTCCTCTAGCCAATCACAGAAGCAAACAAAATCGTCGTCATGCGACCTTTTCAAAATGGCGCCGTGTTTATGCCTTCGGTAGCTGCGGACCGTCTGCTGTTCTCGAGTACTTTCATCGGTATAAGCTATGATGTGTCCGAGAAGCATGAACAAAGACGTGTGGAGCCTCAGCGTTTCTATCTGCAAAAGGCCGCGGTACAGTTCATTACGCTTCCGAGCCCGTTTTACGCGTGAAACTTCACTGGACTGAGTTGAAAAGCTCAGGTGGCAGAGCTTGTGACGCGCCGGGCTTTTGCATTGCAAGCGCTTGATTTCAGCTCAATAAACAATTATTATTTCCGTGTTCCACTCTAATAAACGAATCAAGGCATAGCAATTTATGCATCTGTCCATTATTACTGCCACCCTGGCTTTATTTTGGTAACATGAAAAGTTGAAAGAAGGAACTACTTGAAGCTTCGCGGAGGTACAGTGGCTGGTGGTTATAAGGTCGTGGGAGGGGCTTCACTGCACACTTGAGTTGTATCCTACTATACTAGAATACATTTCAAACGTACTTAATGTTGTTTCGCACAGCTGAACAGTTAGTTGACTTTAAATTATTACTGCGTGCATCAACCCACTTTTGGTACACAGCAGCTGGCAACACCAGGGAGCCATCGATTGATACATCGCCCAAGCCGTCGCTTGCATGGGGTTTGATTTTCAGGCGACGAGCAGCGCGACGAGGACTTCAGTCGCGTCGCTCGCCGCGATCGCGAACAAAATCGCGTACATGCGCTATCGCATACGCGAAAACCGAAATGTGCTGCTACAACACGAGCCACACGAACAATCCGACGCCGCACGTCGCGCGGTGCTTGTTGGCTTGGGCGCGATCTGCGTCGCATGCAGGCGTGGGGATAGTACTACGGTATAGCTATAACGAAATACTATTTCCTGAAATGACCTGGAAAGCTATGGCGCTTTCTTTTTATTTTTGCTGCTGAGTTATAAAAACCTCGATTGAACAAAATTCGCGACATAGCGAAGTTTTTCGCTGTTTGCACAATTTCTTTTCTTCGACGTTTGGCCATAATCCAAAGGTCAGACCCCATTTTCGGCCTGTTACTCTAAGCCTAAATCCTACCATCCACCACAGTGGGTACGTGAACGCCACCTAGTAGAAGAGCATCACCACCTACCTGCTTACCCTCCCTCCGGATTACAAGACCACCACCACGACCTGTCTGCTTCCGGACCCGAATGAACTATGTTCCACTGAACAAGCAGAGCCGGCGCGAAAGTTCTTGAGAGCAAATGCGTGCAACTTTACATTCACCAAACTTTGCTACATGACGCGAGTGTTCCACATGACACGTAAATATACAAATTATTCGCGATATCACCGCGATGCAGAACGTGATTAGAGGGTGTTATAAACTCTCCAGAAACCAAGGGCGCGTTTGGCTGCAAGAACGACGAATCCAAGTGGGCCCACCGCAACGCTACACCACAGGGACAACGGTAGCGCATCGTGGCTTACTTTGCTGGCGAAGAGCGAGCGTCTGGAGTCGTACCACACGCGCCCTCTAGACCGGCAAGCGCTCCTGCTGACGACCTGTGCGATGTACCACATAATGGTGCGTACACATTCCGAGGGGAATGAACGGCAATTGGCAAGCTAAACTTATACACTCCTCCCTCATGAGTGCTGACAAAACGGCGACGGATTCCTTTCGGCATCGTCTTTGCGACGTCCGTAACGCAGCCGCTCGCTTATGAGGCACAAACGTTCTCGCGCACATTCGGCAGCAACGCTAAGCCTTGCCATCACGCTCAAGGCTTCGCCTGCGAACCAAAACATTGAGTGTGATGGCATTGAAGCTCGGCAATATGGAAAGAACAAGTCATTCCACAGGACCTGGTCTTGCACGTTTCCCCGGCAAGCACTGTTATTATGTCAACTGAACCACTTTTTCCCCTGCTCTCAAAAAGAAATAAAGAGATAGAGAGAGTGAGAGAGACATCAAGCCAGTTGCACGGCGTTTCACGCCAGTAGCTCCCCAAGACCCATGTCCTCAGGTGTACCTCAGGGCTCTCTGGTTAGCACTTTTCTATTGCATCTGGCCTTGGCACACCTTCCAGCCACTCTCCCAAGAGACGTTCACTTCAGCATAGAATGCGCCATGTATGCAGACGACATCGCGTTGTGGGTAAGAGCCCCCGCCCCGTCCTATCGCAGAGCCCTGAGAGATCTTCAAGCGGCTCTTAACAACACTACCACTTATCTGAGCAACATCGGGCTAACAGTATCGTCTAGCAAAACCGAAGCGCTACTAATTCACCCGAGAGCAGCAGAGCGTTCCACTGCTGCACGGCTCTACCTGGACGGACTTCGACTTCCCTGGCGCACGGCCGTAACCTACCTGGGCCTCAGGATAGACCATCAGCTCACATGGCTTCCGGCAGTCACGTCCCTCCTCGCCCAAATGGGACGAATACACAAAGCCGTCTCCCTCATCCTGGCACGCGGGAATGGCTGCACCACTCGGTGGGCGCTTCGCCTCTACAATGCAGCAGCCGTCTCCAAGCTTAGGTATGCTCTTCACCTGGTGACACTGCCCCAACAGCGACTCCAAAAGCTCGAGATCCGCTACAGGCGAGCCCTCTGCATGTGCCTAGGGCTCCCTAGCTGCTCGCAGACCGCAGCCACATATGCAGAAGCAGGGACATGACCCCTAGCATTGACCTTCCTAGAACAGGGCCTTCACCACGTTGACCGCCTTCACCACTCCCCCGACGGACGGCCACTGCTCAAACGCCTTCAAGCTCGACCCTCCTCGCAGATGGGGAAACTATGCTCCCTATACAAGGAAGTCATCGGGAACTCCCCTGCCGTCAACATTCTTCCTCCCCCACCATTCCGACAGCCCGTAAACATCACCACGGAGCTTCCTGGGGTGACGAAGCAACGCTCCGCAGCCTGCGCCCTGAGACAAACGGCAAATGCGCTTCTCCATGAAGAGCACACCAACCACATACACGTGTACGTAGACGGCTCTGTGAACCCCACTACGGGCTCATCCACAGCAGCCTGCATAATCCCAGCAGAAAACATCTCCAAAACATGCAGACTCCCACCCTACGCCAGCTCCACGGCAGCGGAAACAGCCGGTCTACACCTAGCGGTAGACCTGCTGGCCGAGAATCTCCCAAGTAGACCAGTCGCCATCTACTGCGACTCCAAGGCAGCCCTCCTTGGACTTCAACAACCCGAGCGCTCAACAATGGGCACGGCGCTACTAACCACCCGGCTGGCTGTACTCCAAGAAGCTGGATGCCCATACCTCTACACTGGATTCCATCCCATGTCGGCATACCAGGAAACGAAGCTGCAGATGTCCTGGCAAAAGAGGCACATGCCAGGAACACCCCCCCCCCCCCCCTGTCCTCAGCAGTCACTGCCGGGGACTTCACCCGCATCCGTCTACTTCGCTACCTGAGGACCTGTCACCCTGACAAGAGAGTAGCCCACGGATGTCCCCCTCGACCACTTCCGCAGCGGAGACTAGAGCGGCGAGCAACCTCTCTCCTAATCTACCTGCGAGTAGGCTGCCATAGGACGGCAGCTCGCCTATTCGCGCCTCCAGAAAAAGTGGTTCGTCTGGCAACATTGCTGAGAAAAACAAAGATGGCTTCTATATCCAGGGTCACGGCCGCGCTTCCGCTTAGCGCTGTGCTAAAGTTTCTTGATTGCGGGTTCGAATCACGATGCTTCGTCGAATGCGAAACGGTTCTTGCTGCCGAACATCTGATATTAATCGGTCTAATAGATTTGAGCGGCGAAACAGCGGAAATAATTGCGCTATGCGTTCAAACGTCGCACTTGTTCGGATACCCGCATCAGATTTTCTTAAGGATAAAGAGCCTTTCCAGCGAGCCTGAAGTTGAAGAAGGCAGGTACGTGTTCATGCGTAGCAGGCCTCTCCGAAAGATGCAAGCACTTGTGCGCGGTGTTGCTCCATTGAGTACAAATGCGTCACTTATAAACGCGTTAAAAGAGTGCAGTTCTATGCGCAGTGCCGGAAGGCAAATTTAGAGGCGCGGTGAACCGGTCGAAGGCTGAAAAGTTGGAACGAGCGCAATAAATCCTGAATTGTCACCAGGTGAACTCGAAATGCAAACGCGCTACGTTAAACGATCACACATTACCTCCATAACCACCAAACAAATTACGAGGCGCAGCGCGCGCATGGGACGAAGGCGGCGAACGATGGCAAGTGCTCGCTTTATATCTACTTACTACAATACATGCGGGCAAAAGTACGTCAGCAATAATGTTACCGAGGTTCAAGTTGAGCACAGGCACGCTCAGAAAACGTCACCAGATACGTACAAACGATGTCGCTATTTTGTTCACGCGCTTGCCTACACTAAACTACACCCCGGCTCATCGAAAAGCGCGCATGATAATAAACACGCGCACACACAACCTGTGTACTCACCGGGGAGGAAGAAATCGTCGCGAGTGAAGTGCCTGAACCAAACTAACGTAGTTCCCGTCACCTTGTTGCGGATGCGCAAGTTCCTATCCATGTTGCTCTGCGCGAAGCGTCGTCTGATTCCTTGGGGAACCAATGAAACGATGTGTTGCTGTCTTTGCATCGCGATGACACGCACTGAGGCACGCAACAAGTCTTTTGATGAGGATTCTTTCTTTTTCGGGCTGCTTTGAGGCGGCATGGCGTCGATTAAGGAACTATAGAGCTGTTTTACAGCCCGCGGTAATGCGATACCATGCCTCGTTTCGAGATCGACCTTGGATCGGCTGGTTCCAGGAGCTTCCGCTAGGTGGCGAGCATTTAGATGGAGTTTCTGCCATAAGGGGCAGAGAACTGGGCTATGAATTTCCGTTTTTTGCTATAGTATGATCGATTTGAGTGAAGTAAATTTAAAAGGCATGAGGAAAATTTAAAGAGAGAGAGAGAAAAAAAGTTCTTAAGTCTTCTTACGAGCCTGGTGGCCCACATGTCACCGCCCCGTTACAAAGGGGACGCTCATAGCATCCATCCATCCATCCATCCATTTAGGGCTAAAATTTAGTGTGACAAAATGCGGCTGGATGATATTCAATGACAGCAACGATCAGACCATATCAATACAGGGCGAGCAGATACCCAGAGTACGAGAGTACAAATACCTCGGGATATGGATAAATGATGGGAATAGATACATGGAAGTACAAGAAAAAGCTATGATAGTTAAAGGAAAGAGGAACTCCGCAATAATGAAGCATAGAGCGCTGTGGGGTTACAACAGGTACGAGGTAATTCGAGGTTTGTGGAAAGGTGTAATGGTGTCAGCACTTACATTCGGAAACTCAGTGGTGTGCATGAGGTCAGAGGTACAATCAGGGCTGGACGTGAATCAGAGGACGGTCGGACGTCTCGCACTGGGCGCCCATGGGAAGACCACAAATGAGGCTGTTAAGGGGATATGGGATGGTCTGACTTTGAGGGAAGGGAAGCTCAGAGTAAAATTAGGTACGAACAGAGATTAAGGAATATGAAAGAAAGTAGATGGGCAGCGAAAGTATTTAGGTATTTGTATAGGAATAACGTTGATTCACAATGGAGGAAGAGAACTAGGAGGCTTACCAGTAAGTATACATCCAGTAACGAAACGGATGGGACGAAAAAGAGCGTTAAGAGCATGGTCAGAGCGGCGGAGAACTCGGATTGGATAGCAAGAATGGAGAAGAAACCGGCATTGAACAACTACCGAAAAGGGAAAGACGAAATCAAGAGAGAAAAATTTTACGATAATTCAAAGGGAAGCGCTTTACTGTTTGAGGCAAGGTCCGGTTGCCTGAGAACCCGAAGTTACAGAGCGAAATTCAATAAAGAAGGGGACACATGTACGTGCTGTGGAAAAGCTAGGGAAACGACGGATCATGTTTTGATTGAATGTGCGGGTGTCCACCCAGGTGTAGCTGTGGACACTACCCTGCAGGAGGCCATGGGTTTCGGGAGTAACGGGGGAAAGCTGAACATGCCGGCGATAGAGATAAGTAAGAGGCGCTTAGAGCATTGGTGGCGCAAAAGTATGGAGCAAACAAAAGTGCAAGGTAGTTCGGGTAAGATTGTTACATCACAGCGGAACGATAATAGATAAAATAAATAAACGAGGAGAAAAATTAGTTGTGAAAATATGTGTGATTCGGGAAAAGAATTGTTTGTAGAGGAAACAGAAATAAAGCTAGAGCTTGGTGGCCCAGCTACCGCCCCGTTATAAAGGGGACGCTTCTAATATCCATCCATCCATCGCGAATATCGCCAAGGGCGTTCCCTCTCGCCAAACTGCTCCTCTTGCAGAGAAGAGGAAACACTGGAACACCTGCTACTCAGCTGCCTAGCCCACAGCCTTCACAGGCTGGACATGCTGAGAGCCTACCGCAACCTGGGCCTCCCCTGTGCCACCCAGGAACACGTACTCTTCCCTGGATGTCACCAGGAATCAGCCTTCCGAAGCCTTCTAGGCTTCCTGGATGCATCGGGCCTCTCATCTTCGCTATGACGAGGCCATGATCTTCCCCACTCAGATTACGCCCCTAGGCCTCACCGGGACCTCACCCACCACAGACCAGCCTACCAGACCTGCTAGCCCCTGACGGTTTACCTTCTGCTACCTGTCACTCCCCTTCTATCATCTATCTCCCCCTCCTCCCCCCTCCCCAACGGCGCTGAGCCGTGCTACCGTTTACTGGTCTGCAGAAACGCGCCTATTTCCTTTCTAACGAACCACTCTTCTTTCACGCCTGCGCAATCTGAGTAAGCAGCGTAGCTGGCAAGCAAGTGCCGCCACCTTGCGAACGCGTGCCCCGCCTCGGTGGTCTTGTGGTTATGGCACTCGGCTGCCTATCCGAAGGTCGCGGGATCGAATCTCTTCCGCGGCGGTTGCATTTCGATGGAGGATAAATGTCGAGGCCCGGGTACTGTGCAATGTCAGTGCACGTTAAAGAACCCCAGGTGGTCGAAACTTTCCGGAGACCTCCACTACAGCGTCTCTCATAACCTTAGCTCTCTGAGCAAACCGTATTGGAATGCCGGAACGGTAGAGTCGCGCAGCAGAGAGCCACGAAGGCTGTGCTCAAGTTTTTGCGCGCAACGAGCCTCGTTAACCGTCTCTGACAACGCCGAGTTTGTGTGTGCGCGATTCGACCTCCCTCGTTCGCCTTTTATTCTTCTCTTCCATCCCTTTCTGTCTCCCTTGAACCCGTTCCCCATTGCAGGGTAGCAAACTGGATATTTTCCTTCCGGTTAAAGGGGTCGTGAAACGTTTTCTGAAAATTTTGTACTAAGTGCGTATTCGGGATTCTGACCCTCCAATCAACAATATGCATTGTTCCTTTGCACCGTGTGCGTTGATTTAGAGCGATAAAAAACGCGGTTTCGGTTTCACTGCGCGCGTCCCCTCAACTCTGCAGATGACGTCATCTTAGTAGCCGTCATACCTCCGAGATTGGCGCGCCCTCGGAGGCCATGGGAAAACAAACCGTGCTGCCGCTTTTCTTCCGAATGGTGGCACCGCACGGTTTCCAAGTATTTTCATCCTTTCTAGCTTTCAAGTAAATCGATTCCTTTAGAGCAAACGCGAGTTCACTGTGCCTTTGAACTTAAAAATGTCTTAACTCAACGTTACCAAATAGTACCACGCCGGCCGGTAGTGTCGCATAGTCGTTTCGGGAGCGCAAGAAAGCTGATATTTAAAACGGATGTTGTTAAATGTGCACTGAATATTTCGCCGAAATATTTCGGAATCGGCTTGTCGAATGCGTATTGAAGCAGTGAAAATCACAAACCGGCATCTCCAAATTCTTTTCACGACCCCTTTAACCTGCCTGCTTTCCGCCCATCATCTCTCTCTCTTTAACCGGTTTTGGGACGTAAAACCCCACAAATAAATCAATTTCCTTTCTTCCTCACATTACTAGTCCTCACTCACTTTCCCCACCTCCTATTGCTACGCTACGCTAGGATCTGTTGGCACATGCCCGCCTTTTGTGCCGCACGCCCGCTTTCATGTGGTAGTGGGCCGAGGGCACGCGCGCTGAATCATGATTTTGCGAAGGCTCCACAGATTTTTGCCGAGTTAGCTGTTAAAATACGGCTCAACAATGCAGTTGCTCACTCAAAATCGTATACCTGCGGAAGCACCACATGCTATGTGAACGTTGTGCGTTATGACATACGCCTGAGTCACGACGCACATCTCTTAGATTATCTCAGTACAGTTATGCACCGCGGCAGCTTAGCGGCCGGCCGTTGGCTTGCTAAGCTCGGGGGCACGGATTTGATTCCCAATCACAACGGCTGCATCGCGACGCAGGCGAAATGCCAAAGACACATATGTACTTCAATTTAGGAGCCCATCAAAGAACCCTAGGTGGTCAAAAATAAATCGTAAGTCTAATAACCGGCTGCTGATCCGAAGGTCGCGGGATCGAATCCTGACCGGCGGCGGCATTTCGTCAGTGGCGAAATATGTTGTGGCCAGTGTACTGTGCACGTTCAAAAACCCCAGGTGGTTAAAATTTCTGGAGCCCTCCCACTACGGCGTCTCTCATAATCACGGTTTTGGGACGCTAAACCACAGAAATCATAACTCAATACGGCGATCTCAATGGCGTGACGTAATTCGGGCATTTTCTTCGAAGCCACCCACCGTACATAACGCTGTAATGCGGTCTTCGCGGTAAACCATGACCATGCATGGTAAAGCATGGCTACGCAACAAGACATCTTTTATCATAGAAGAAAAAAAATCCTAATACTCCTGTCACACGAGGCAACTTGAGTGCACTTTGAGCGAGTGCACTTACGCTCACAGAGTGCACTTACACTCACGCGGCTGTTACACGACGAGAAAGAGAAGTGTGCTCTGGAAATGTGCATTCCTCTAGCGGACGTTGCCGCAAACTTCCCGAGGGTGAGAATAGCGAGGTATTTTTTGTTGAAATATGATTTGCTTTAATACATAGCAGCATTTCTAATAACGAAAACAATGTTTTAAAAATGCTACTGGCGCCGCGTTATGCGTTAGCGTATTTGTTTGCAAGCCACTGCTACCGACGCTACACACTCCATCGCCGCGAAGTTCGGCGAACGCACTAGCCTGCAAGTGCACTTTGCAGCGAGTGTCACTGAACGTTCCCGTGTGACAGCGTGCGAATGACACTAGCGGAGAAGTGCACTCCCTCAAAGTGCACTTAAGTTGCCCCGTGTGACAGGGGTATTACGCACTAAAGGAGAGAGAAAGAGACTCTGGAGCGCGCGCTTATTTACTGACAGGACGCTATTTTCTATCAGAGTATACTGCCTTAAACACTCGGGAACGCGTTTGCGCATGGTTTCTTCGCTTTCGTTCACTTTCGGAAAGTACGCTCACAAAAAAATCAAAGTACGATCTTTGAAGGGCCTGTACGCTATTCCGCCTCAATGCAAGTCTTACAAGATAATGTCGCTCCCGGACATATGCAAGTACTTTCTGAGGAGAGTACATAAGCACTGGTGGACGTAGTTCTAGCCCACACAAATACCCAGGAAAGTGGTCGGTAAAACGGTGCCGCGGCAGCTCATTGGTAAGAGCATCGCACGCGATATTGCGAGACACGGTGGGCTTGTATCCCACCATCCGCTAGTTCTGTTTTTACCTGCTTTTGTCTGTCCCTGATGATATTCTTACACAATTCAGCAAAAAATATACTCGACGCTTCCCTTGGTTCCAGTCGGTTGTTAGCTTATACCCCTGTCACACGAGGCAACTTGAGTGCAACTTGAGCGAGTGCACTTACGCTCACGCGCTGCTACACGAGAAAGAGAAGTGTGCATTGGAAGTGCGCATTCCCCTAGCGGTCGTGGCTGCAAACTGCTCGAGTGTGAGAATAACGAGGTTTTTTTTCGTTGAAATATGATTGGTTTTAATACATAGCAACATTTCTAATAACGAAAACAGTGTTTTAAAAATACAACTGGCGCCGCGCCATGCATTAGCGTATTTGTTTGCAAGCTACTGCTACCGAGGCTACACACTCCGTCGCCGCGAAGCGAGTTCGGCGAACGCACTCGCCTACAAGTGCACTTTGCAGCGAGTGTCACTAAATGTTCCCGTGTGACAGCATGCGAATGACACTAGCGGCGAAGTGCACACTCTCAAAGTGCACTTAAGTTGCCTGGTGTGACAGGGGTATTAACCTAATCGAGCCCCTCTGTTATTCGCATTATATAGATAGACATACGGCATATAAAACTGATACCCCTGTCACACTGCACATGTAAACGTCATTCGCAGCAAACCACATTTGCAAATAATATTGTGGTTTCGCGTTCCTCGTTCTCGGTTATGCAATATGACAAATGACATACGCCGGTGATGTCGATGTTTACCCGCCGGATACCAGGATAACAAAATGCTACAAATTATGCTTTTTATTTGTACATCTTCTCTTTATTGTTAGGAACACAATAGTATACATTGGCAGGCTATGTGAAAATATATCGCAATACGATACGGCAGCATTAACAGGGAAGAAATCCGCACAAGTATGCAAAGCAAGACTATCCCAAAGCCGCTTCGATTTCTTCCGTAGTCGGCGACACCGTGGCCCGTGCCGGCGTTCCTGTCACCGTGATATACGACGATCAGTGCAATGGGACATTAATTGCTCTTCACGTGATCACAACAAAGCGCCGAGACCGGCTCAAGTGACAAACGCGCGTCTGTAAACATAGCTGACAGGAAGCGTTGGAGCAAACTCGACGTCTTGCACAGATTGCATCAAATATTATGCTGTACGTCAGAAAGTTATCAATGGGCCACAAGAGCAACTAATTAGAACGGTAATGTTGTGTACATTTTGGTTTTCCTTACCAATTTCGCATTCCATTGCGAATCCCCTGTCATCGAGAGTACGCTGTTGAGACTGCATGAGCTCGGCGAACTCATTCACTGGGCGCATGCCATTAAGCGCGAATGTCATTCGCTATGCCTGTGTAGCAGCCACAAAAATGACATTAACACATAATCACATTCGCTGTGAATGTCATTACACGTGCCGTGTGGCAGGGGTATAACTCTGTTCAATGAATGAGCTGCACAGGTACCCAGCACCACCATACTGAGTAACAGCGTGTACATGTCTGGTCCGATCGACACTATCAGCAACGAACAAATGTGGATTGGTTCACACTGTGCCTCCACCTTGCGTGGCATCCCTGACGGTCGGGTACCAGTTGACGTAAATTAGGAAGGCTGCCCAGTGCTCTCTGCACCAGAACACAGTACCGAATGTGAAGAACGAGCCCGTGCTGCGGCGTATTTAGCCCTAGCGCCGACGTTAAAGCGCCATCCAGGAGCAGTGGAAGCTTTGCACGTCTACGCAAACGTCACGCGCACAGGCGCCTTCAAAGGTGCTAGAATTGTCCGAATTTCGTCGTAACACAAGTAACACTTTCCATTTAACAGAATTGCAGTCAGTGCTGTCATATGAACATGTGTTAGTGAAATGCTGGTTCAGGATATTTTTGAAGGATTTTACTTGGATTTTGTTCACTAAAGTACCTGCGACATAGCAGAGGGCTTGTGTGATGTGCTCTGAATTGCACGGCGGAGCAGCAGCTCGAGATGATTTGATCCGCCGAACGCACACTCTGTATTTTCTATGGAATGAGTTCCCTAACACTACCGCGTTAAAACTGTTTTAAGCAGGACAGCACGAATTCCAGCTACAATTTGGACTGACTGCTACTATCTGTACTATCACCGCAACTAAGTACAATAGCAAACATGACAAGCAGTGCTGTTGGCAGTGTTGCTGGGAACGAGGTTAACTGAAGTAATGCAAACAAATTTAAACGTTTAGCAAAAAGAGAAACTAGAAACAAGAATTGCAGCAACGATTGTTAATCCTTTAAAATATAAATTCTTCACGGCACCTCCTCAGCATGAGTATCCATGCACTACAGAACCACATTCAAATGAGTTCAACAAGGTAATTTGTTTGCAGAAGTTATTTTCATCTGAGGATGTTTGGATGTCTCCGTGTGGCAGCCTAATAAACACATTAAATATAAATATCATTAGGTACAATGAAACAAAACTGCTTGTGCAACATGGTATTCTATGTTTTCTATAATTGCCTGCAAGTAGAGAAGGAGTGTGAATCAGAGGATTAAAACGTCAATTGAATGTGTACTGTGACAGTGGTTAAAAGTGACAGCACTGGTCCCTGTATACATGGCTACAACCACAATGAGTTATGCAGCTGTACAATGGCAACCCAACGACAAGAACACTGAATTGTGGTGACAGACTTTATAGATTTAATGATGTACAAAACAAATACAACAAAACATAGGTAAAAAAAAAATGTGGACAATGAGTGGAATGAATTCTTTATATTAAATGTGAAATGCTTTCAGGTAAAATAATCTAACAGCATGATGTTGTCATGGGTTCATTTCACAGTGGACAAGGTGACAAGCTGGCAATGTTAACCTGTGCAAAAAGAAAAAAGCTGCACAGATAAACAGGACCAATACTAACAACTGTCACCTTGTTCGTAAAAATATTTGATATGCATCATTGCATAAAATTTGATATGAAAGATATGTGCCCATCTATTAGGAAAAGTACGTGCTAAGAGGTAATCAAACCTAACATAATGCCCAAGGAAAAACAAGCAATAGTTCCATAATAAAATGCTAGGCTTGGTCACACAAAAGAAACATATCACAGAACGGGCAAACTTAAACTGTGTCAAGTTAAAATAAATAATATGAGGCATTAAATGAGGAGAATCTACATGAGCAAGGTCAATGAAGCCTTACGCATGACCACATGCACATTAAATTCAACAAGAATTGTGCGACAATAAAACGGCTTTATGAACAGGTGCCTGTCTTGCACACTAGTTAAATTTTAGATAGTTGTAGACTTGCACACACAGAGAAGTACTCGTTGGACAACATTGCTTGTAAGCTTGTCTGTTGTATCACATATAAACAATATTTCCCTTACATGAGAGAACATTCAACATATTACTGTACCATCGTGGTCAACTTGTAGCCAAATGTGATACTGCACTGATGAGTATAATATAATAAAAAAAATCTACATAACATGGCCTAAGACTTCCAAAATGGGAAGGCAGTAAGGAAGCCTGGACTTCAGAGGCTATGGCACTATAAAAAGTGGCAGTCAAGAAAGCATCTCTGCAAATGCATCAAAAGACAAGCACCCTTGACAGTTGTGCACTATGCAAGTATCACACTAATTTAAAAAACTGCCTTGAACACAGCACACATGACTATAAAAAATACATTTCACACTCTTGTCCGTGTACACACTGCAATGCATAGACAGGAGATAAGTTTTGAATTATCAAAAGTGCAGTAGCAGCATATAAAAATGGGCTTTAATGTATTGCATCACCCAGCAGGTACTTGGAGCTCAATTTTGATGTATACTGCCCATCCATGCATTTGCAAAAATTAATGGCAGCAGCAGGAACGTATACCCCCATGATGATTGATTTGAATTCATACATTGGCACAATACAGTTCGGGCTGCAGCATCAGGAACAATCAGAAGCTCAAGCTTGCAAGCTTTGCCTCATATTCCTTGAGATAGGCAAACTCTTCGTCAAGGGACACATCAAGGAAATCCTCTTCATTGCCAGAGATATCATGCGAAAGCCGTTCCATTGCGTCCCGCTCCTTTCCATCATCTTGTAAAAAAAGAAAGAAAAATATACTACAAATTGTATGCACACTTATGAATGCTCATGCAAGTCACGTTCAATTGAGAGAAACAATATATGCATGTGCACAAGTAAATTATTGCCCATGCATACTAAGTGTCCTATCAAACAACAAGGTATGAATTCTACGATGGCCAATTTTATGGCTGCAGGACAAACAAAAAGGCATGTATAACATAATATGCAATGAAAGCAAATTGCTGCACGTTCGAAATTTCAGGACTAACAAGACATGGCCAAGAAAGGGGAACAATTCAAATTTTCAAGCATGCATATTTACAAACTAGCCCACCTTTCCATTTTGCTTGAGAAATTATTGGTTTACTAAACTGTACAACACACTATAGTATAGGGCATTTCCTGGCAACATCAACATGAATAACAGTAATAGCAAACCCAGATATGTGAAAAGGCCATCTTGAGATTAGGGAATGCAAGTAACTTAAAAAAGACCTGAAGTCAGAGTGGCTTTACAAAACGTCCACTAAGGGGGATGTAATAGGTTTGCATTCCAAATTTAATATTAATACTGCTGAAAAAATAACAGCACATGAAAGATGAACAATAGGGCTACACTTAAATAGTGTCCTTTTGGAACTATTGCAGAATCTTCAGTTAAAGGGATACTGAACAAAAATTGGGAAAACTAGCGAAAGCACTGAAAACCCACTCGGAAGACGCCATTATTCAGATTAACAGAGTTCATTTTACGTATTTTCGAACAGTTGGCCGTATTTTTAGTGGATTGTGAGAGCGCGGCGGCTGCACGCCACTGCGCTTGTCGACGGCCGTGACGTCACATGCAACCGGCGCCCTCTCTCCTCCAGCCACTTCCCTCTCCACCTCTCCTCCCAAGAACCACTTGTGTCGCGAGCGGTCGCGAGTTGCTCGTCGCGAATTGGTCGGCGCGTCAGTATCCGGTGGTTGTCACGCAACTTCCTCTAATTCACCGCGCGGCCGCTAGACGCGCGAATTTGCCAAAAATGCATTAAATTCAGTATTTTCCGCTAGTCTCTCGCTTAAATGAAGGTTGTGGAAACAAATTTCAGTACCCAATCTTTCAAATGGATCATTTATCTCGACGGCGAAGATTTTGTTCAGTATCCCTTTAAGGGGGGACATGGTACCTGGAGCTGCCTCGTTTATACAGTAGAATCTCGATGATACGATTACGGTTGATGCGAATTTCGCAATGATACGAATTTTAATGTTGTTTTGGACGGACTACGTTGTATAAAATGCGCCGTCATTCGGCGTTATACGAACAGTTTCCCCAGCCATTGCGGATGATATGAACACGCGAAATGACCGCTTCACGCGAGCGACTGACTCAGATTTTCGACTGCAGATTTTTTCCGCGAGTTCCTTCGGAATTTGGACTGGAAAAAGGCAGCCAAAAACAGAAAAATTTTGCTTTTCGTCGACCAGTGTTCGTCCTATCCCAAAGACTGCAACTTCAGCAATGTCACCGTAAGGCCCGCAAACACCACGAGCTGTCTACAGCCGCTGGATGCGGGAATAATCCGAAATGTGAAGCACCATTTCAAGGAATTGCTTGTGCGGAGGCTCCTGGTGAAAATTGAGCGCAAGGATGAAAACTTGCGGATTACCCTGCTTGACGCGTTACATTTCTTGGCCATGTCCTGGGATAATGGGACCGAGGACATGATCGCGAACTGCTTTCGCAAGTGTGGATTTTTCTCGGAATTGGACGCAGCTTCGACGGAAGAAAACCAAGAGCCTGACAACGTTGCACATCGAGTTGGGAGAATCTTGAAAAATCGAGCTTTGGCGCGAGACTTCGTCACCGCGACGACAAAGTAGCGACCTGTGGGCTGCGATCCATCAAAGAATTGGTCGACGAGGCAAAGGATACAGAGTCTGAGAGTGATGGTGAAGATGCTGGTGAGTGTGATCTCCTACCGTCAATGTCGGAAAACCTTGACGCCCTCGATGTACTGCATCGCACCGTAAGCACCGGCAGCGTGAGTGAAGAAACCACAGCGTGGTTTTATTCCTTTCAGGCGGCTTTCTTGAGGGACAGCGAAGTTAAAAAAGCTCAAAAGAACATCATGGACTTTTTCAGCAAGAAGTGGTTGACCCCAATAGGGTTCTTGTTCATCTTCATGATCAGCTTGTTTTGGCTCATACGAATTCGGGATGATACGAATATTTTACATGCTCCCTACAAATTCATATCATCGAGATTCTACTGTATGTTGACTGAATTTAGTTGATAAGCACCTATATATGTGTATATTTTTGTGCTGATTCTAAAGGTACAAATATTTTTTGCTCACTCATACAGTTATTGAGATAATTAAATTTTAATTACTATTATTAGGTGAGACAATAGATAGAAATATAGTGACCAGAAAGTTATTTATAATGCATGAATGGAAAGCTGAATGTATAAGGACTGGAATGCTGCAAGTAGTTTTCAAAGCAATCAACAATTAGAAATTTAGCAGCCTGTTGCAGTTCAGAGGTTGTAGCGTAGCAGATGATGCCAAAAGCGGACAAGCTTTCTCTTGCTTCCACCTGCTAACTCCCTCAACAGGTGCGCAAGAGATAGGCCACATCTATATCCTTCCATAAAGGTCAATGCCATATACAACCAAACAATTGCTACTTCAGTGCTCAGAGCTAATTAGCACCGCTGTGAATGCAAGGCAATGGCAGTTGCATGTCCCACTTTACGATTCAGGACTACTGTTGCTGCTAACTGCGAGTCATACCAAAAATGGATGTAGGTGATAGAGGAATGACTATTTATTAATAGAGAAACTGCACACTAGTACTTCAGGAGCTCAATGCAGCACTAGAAAAGTTTGTAGTACGACAATGTGCATCTTTAAGAGTCAATCGCCAGCGCAGCAAATGTGCTAAAGGCTACGACACGTGGCCATCTGTGGTAGAGGCATGCTGCTGTATAACAAAACACAGCACTCAATCCCATCTAGCTGATTAACTACATGTCAGGATGTTAAAATACTTACCAGCATTTTCACTGTCCCCTAAGATTTCACTGAGTGTTGCATCCACGTCACCATTATTTCTGCACAGTGCCTCGCAGACAACTTCAAAGTCAATGCCAAGTCTTGTTATTGTGGCCCACATATCAGGTGAAATGCTCTGCTGAGCTAACTCGGCCCAAGCATTTTGATTCATTCCCAACATGGACTGCGTTGCTGACGATGTAGATGCGACTGAAGTGCTGGATGCAGCTATAGGAAACTGTTGCTGCTGAAACTGCTGTGGCTGCTGGAGTATCTGTAGTCAAGATACACAGGCAATGAGACTATAGAAAGTTTATACAGAAGACAGAAGAATTTAATTAACTCGGCCCTTGTTAGTTTGGAAAATTGGATAATTCAGACATGATCTCTGGTCCCTGTGGGTATACACCACATTGTCCAATGGTATAAAACTTGTTAATTTGGCTTATTTGGCTGCACACATTAATTAGGACAATCCTAAGAGTGTACAGAGGATGAAGCACCATAAATGTGCCACATGAAAAAGCAAAAATGGTATTAGCACCCAACCAAAACAATGTGGCGCTGTAAAAATCGCCATCATCATAAGCACAAACCACGCGGGAATGACAGGGAAGCCAAAACTCTCCATGACCATTTGCAGTTACCGCTGTGTGCGACACCATGCTGGTCACGTCACACGTGCCTTCGGAAAAGTGTAGTCTCCATATACTGGCAGCGAAAAAATTAGTCATGCGCGCATAGTGGTGGTACGGTGGTGGTGGTTGTTCTAAAGGAGACTGAGTGAAGTAAAGCATGGAGCTTTTGCACCGTGGTCGTGCTGTGAAGCAAGTTGCAAGATGATGCAAATGGCAGCTTTTTAAGCTGTTTGAAAAATACGAATGGAATTTGTGTTCTCATTCAGAAAATGAACGCCCACCAATGTGGTGAACATATGTTTATGGTTTTGTTGATATTCTGAACAATTCAGACATTTATGTTGGTCCTATGAAATCTGAATTAATGAAGTACATAAAGTGCAATTTATGTATAACACACACACACACACACACAAACAGCGACAACCAAAAAATGCAATGATAAACTATTGCATGTGTGCCCAGAGTCTCATTATAGCAACGGTTGCAGTTGCCATGGATGCTTCAAGACTTGCTATAGCTCATGATTCAGTGGCAAGTAACTGTGTTGCACTTTCGAAGCTTTTTAAACCTTGGGCATTTGGGGTGTTGCTCTGCAGGTCACTATCTTCACTATTTCACTAAAATCCTACATTGTGGTGGCAGCTAAAGAACATCAAAAAAGCCTAAGATTTTGTAATACAAAATGTGGCATCCACAGCCTGTTGACAACCTACCATAAACAAGCAATCAATATGCACCAATTCAGAATGAAGGACAATCACAGTGGTCTGAAGGACGTTTACAGTGTGCCTTAACCCTCCCAGTGTACTGTCACACTTTCGTCCATGTAATAAACCTTTCACAAGCTTACACTTGCAAAAGTCATGCTTTCAAGCTGTTTCCACGCACTTTTCAAGCATAGCTAGCTTGCTCAGAGCTTGCACAAAAATACAGTAGTGATTGACTGGATGTTTTATTCAGTGTTTTACCACAAGATCCTAAATCTGAACTCCTAGTCAGTCACATGAATACAGTAAAAGTTCTTTAATTCTACACTGGTGGGATCACGAAAAATTGTCGAATAGACCGATCTCGGCACGCGATCTGCGCATGCGCGAGTTTCCGGGAGCGGCGTCGCCGCCATCTTAGTTGTAGTCGTCAGAGCACAGCTGCTACGGCTGTGCTTGCTGCGTGCTATAAGTTTACTCGTGTTTTTCACGAATCCTTGGTGTGGACGACGATTGAACGCTTCGGAAAGCGTTGTCCGGACCTCCTGTGGCCGTGTTTCACTTAAATTTACCGCGCGATATAGCGCTGTTAACGAAAAAAAAAGAAAAGAAAAAGGCTGACAATGTAAACATGCGTCCTGGTCATGATCTCGTCGTTAGTTCGTGCACCCGTGTCGCTTCGAAATTGCTGTTACAATATTCGCTGAATTAATCGCGATAAAAAGACAAGTAAGGACGCCTTAGAGCACGTATGTGCAGAGGCGGGACGTCAAGAGCACAGAATGGTGAAAACTGAAGACTCAGTCGAAGGAATGATTTGGGTTTGCTTTGTCAAAGCAAAACTTCACATGCGCAGTGTGTTGATAATATACATGACTTTGATCATAGTGATGCGCTAGATGCGAATGAATATAAAACGATCGCGATGAAGAAGTTATAGGTGCGTCCAGCTTAGCAGAACGATGACTTGCCGCACACCGTTAGCGAAAACTTACGGGCAGCTGCTAAATCACGAATGACAAGCAGTTCCTGTTGCATAAAGTATGGATGAGTCGTTGAGTAACTTTGGCAACAGATGCAAAACGACTAAAAAGCGGCAGCTCGCTCTGCCTGTCGCCCTCACGCCCGAAGGCTCGGCGCCAATGTCGTCGCGCCTTACCGCTTCAAAATGGCGTCGGCGTATACCCTATGCAAGCCACTCGCGCACATAAGATGACACGTTTTGTCACTGGTATTTACGCTTTAACTTGTGCTCGCAATAAAATCACACACTGAAAACCGAAACACCGGCGGCGCCGATGGTTGCGATGCCGGGGTTGCTGAGCAATCACCGTGCACAGTGTGAAGTATGCGCTACAGTTGAGCTGGGCTTGTATCAGATATCTCGTTCACGTCAGACGCTTGACAGTCACCATCGCTCGTAAGAGGTCAATTTACGCATCTTCTAGCGATCACTATTTTGTCCAGAAGACAAGCTGTATCCACTACGACGCCGCTAACGATGATCGCCCGGCAAAATGATCGCGCCTACGCTATGAATCGTTGCAGTCCATGATCGGCCCGTCCATGATGTGCCTAACCTTTATGGCGCTGCTCTAGGACACTGCTGAAATGTCATGAATAAGGAACTACAAGATTCACACAGACTGCTGAACAAGCCATGTGATGTACGAGCACCAGTTGTGCGACGCACCAGTTCCTGCCGGAGCTTGACATCCTTCGCGAACGCGAGAAAACCGAAGCGCTTTTGTTTCAGGCTGTTCTGGTAGCACGCCGGGACATAGGATGTAAACCCAACCATCAAAATTTTTCGAAATAAGGCCGACAAAGCTCGTTAACGCCGTTCTGCCATGCAGCGGCCACGCATTTGAGCGTACCGCGACTGCCGCGAGAACTACAAGTTCCGGCATGCACTGCGGCAGCAGTGGCGCGGTGAGATCGGTCTATTATCTGATTGTCGAATCACTGAATGAACAACAAAAGCATGAGCTTTCCTTAGCATGACGCACCTTTATTTACCAAAGAAGTTTGTAATCTTTGTTTTTTATGGTGAACTTGAACAGCGACAACAGCTGTAATTGCACCTTTATCGAATACGCTCACAAAAAGTCCTGCAGCAGAGACAACACTTCCGTTCTACCATGTGTTTTGGTGGTTGCAGAAGTTGGTCACAATTATCCCGTTCAAACGAATCGCTGCTGTCGGCGATACCTACGCAGCACTTCTTTTTTTTTTTGTTTTCAGCTATACAGTAGCGTTAACCCTTTGAAGGTTTTTGCCGTATATGTACGGCGGCTGTTTTCTGTCACACAAGCCCTTTGCTGTACGGGTACGATTTCGACCCTAATGACGCCATAATGACGATACATGCTCGCTGGGAGGTGCTGCCACCACTCAGGACTTACAAGAAGCGTTGTCGCTACCTTCTTGTGGAGGTAAACTGATCTCTAGCTTCAGTGTGTCGCGCCAGTCTGCTGCAACACCCCTTTCGCGATTTCGGCATCGCCACGTGGTTGCAACTGAGGCGCGCGAAACTTGATTTTGATCTTTCTCAGCACTCCCTTTCAGGGGAGTCAGAAGTGGATTTCTACCTTTATTGGTGCTGCCCTTAACCTGCCTATCAGCGCCGCTAACGACGTATGCTCGCTCTCTGCAGCAAAGTGCTTCAGCGGCTTCGGTTTCGCCACGTGATGGCAACGGAGGCGCACGAAACGTGACCTTTATCTTGGTCGGCACTCCCTTGCAGGGGCGGCGGAAGTTGATTTCTATCTTTATTGGCGCTGCTGTTAGCTTATTTATCAACTCCACTCACAAGGTATTCTCGCTTTCCTTGTTTACCGAGTTTCCGTCGAGTTCTTCAGACGCACAGCAAAGCACTGATATGGCCAAACACACTGCCCGTTCTCCCGACACCGACAGCGATGACTCTTCCCGACTCTGATTTTGCTCCATTCATTGAGTATGAATCGGAAGACAGTTCCTTATTTTTTTCTTTTTCCAGTAGAGGACAGCTCATCTTTGTACTACGAACCGCATTCAGCCAGTAAAACCTCTGCCCAAGGCAGCCGCACGCAGCGAAGATGTCATGCGTGTGCCAACACAACTGGTCGCTCTAAGAGGAGAAGAGACACGCGTTTTGTGTGTGCAGAGTGCGATAACGCGCTGTGCATAAACACGTGTTTCAAGGGATACCACACGCTGAAATACTATTGAATATTTTAGTTCTGAGTGATGCTGACACCAAAATACTGTTCCTAATTTTTTTTTTTTTTACTATTTATTCCAGACTTTATGCATTTTATACATTCAAGATCTGCAATAAAGTAATTTGACCCATCTGGGAAAGTTTTTTTTCAAAAAAATTCAACCCTCAAAGGGTTAATGACTGTCAGATGCTCTGTGGCACACAGCACCATGCAAAATTTGCTCACAAAGGTCGTCCAGCACGAACAACGTTTCTGTGGCTACTTCTACCATGTGTTTTGGTGGTTGGGACAGTTGGTCACAGTCACCACTTTCCAATGAATCGGCGTCAGTGATACATATGCGGCTTTTATTTATCAATTATTTATTTTCAATTATCAATTATCATTTATTTATTATCAATTATTTATTTTCAATTATCAATTTTTTATCAATTTATTTGTTTTGTTTTCAGCTGTACAATAGCATTGCTTTTGGTAGTTTTTTTTTTTCTCTTTTTACGACTGAGCGAGCTTGCAGGCTGCAACACTAGGTCGAATTAACCAATGCACGCAAAAATTTCGCTGAATTAATGGGAGTTCCACTCCATAGACTCCTATATTGGCCTCAAGGGCCACCAATGGAATGACTGGAATTGCTGTCGTGACGTAGTAAACAATATCACACGACGCCTTTGCCCGTGCCAGCATGTGCTGGCTTTCTTCACCAAGCCGGTTACTTTTCTTGCTTTCAAGCATGAAGTACTGCTCGGTGCCAAAGCGCTTGGCGTATTTGGCCGAGCTGAATGAGGTTTTCACGCATATATACCCCAAAACAAGCATTTCGCAAAGTCGATTTGTGTACGGCATTGGAGCTAAAATGGTCATTGAGTACGGCATGAACTTTCTTGGACTGTAGGCATTTGAACATACAACGCATACAGTGAACTCCCGTTAAAACGAACTGGGTTATAACGTATTCTCGGATATAACAAACAACATAGGTATGTTTGGTTTCCCATAGACTCAATGCAAAAGAAATCCTCTTAAGACGAACCCCTTCACAGGTAACCTTCTGTTAAGAGGCACTTTCCCAGTGCTGTGGACAGCTGCCCCTCGTTTAACGTAGGGGGACCAGAGGGCTGGGCACCTGCATTCTTTTGTTGTCTCCCCACCAAGGAAAGTACAAAGATTAAGTAAGCAAAGATTAAGTAAGCAAAGCCTCTTAGGTGCCAGCAAGTTTTATTGCTGGGTGCCCCAAGTGCTAGGGGCACCCTGCCTTCTTGAGCCCTTTTGTTGTCTCTCCACCTGGGGTTCTTTTGTTGCTCCCCACCCCCTCTTCAGCAGCTACAGGGAGAGTACAAAGGAACACAAGGCAAAAGAATCCAAGAGGGTTTGCACAGAGACTGGGCACTTGAATAAAGTGTCCTGCATAGCACCGCATGCACACATTCCAACAAGTGTGGACGATGCTGTGATGCCTTTTGTTTGCTCACAATATACTTTGCTGACCTGTTACAACAGGTCTTTTGCATCTAAGACACACATGGGTAATGCTGAAAACAAGAAGGGGGGGAAAAAAAAAAAACGCTGTCTGAACGAGCTGTGACATCTTCAGACATTGTACACTTCGTGGCCGGCATCACATGATGCTTTCTACGTCACCGAGAGCTTCCTGCAGATGGCGCCACAGTAGGTCCTCGAGGCCAATATATTTCTAGGGACCATGCATGTAGGTCAAATTAACAAGTTTTCCCAAATTAACGGGGGTCAATTTAATGAACTTTCACTGTATGTACTTGCTTGCTTGTATTTTCAAAATATGACAGCACCTTGTCATGTGATGCAGAAGAGGCTTGAATGGTCCAAGTTTGGAACCTCTCACAACACAAAGCATAGATGGAGTTGAATGCAGAAAGAAGCAAACAGGAAAGGGTAAAATGGCATCATGCGAGCCCACAGAGCTCATCAGGGATATGCCTATGACATCATAGTTATCTCAAATTTTCTACAATTTATAATAGGTTTCTCTCTAGCACTTCCACAATCATTAATCACATTATTCCTTTAAAGGGATGCAGAATGAAAATTTCACGGGTGTTGTTTTGCATCAGAACAAGAGTTTGAAAGGGTCGTGAAATGTTTTCTGAACATTTCGTACTTTAGTGTGTACTCAGGATCCTGACCCTCCAATCAATATGTATTGTTCAGCTGCACCGTGTGCGTCGATTTAAAGCGATAAAAAACGCGGTTTCGGTTTCACTGCACCCGTTCCCCTCAACTCTGCAGATCATGTCATGTTAATAGCAGCTATACCTCCGAGATTGGCGTGCCCTCAGAGGCCACGGGTAAACAAACCGAGCTGCAGCTTCGCTTCCGAATGGCGGCACCGCACAGTTTCTAAGTATTTTCTTTCTTTCTAGTTTTCAAGCAAATCGATTCTTTGAGCGAACGCGAGTTCACTATGCCTTTGCGCTTAAAAATATCTTACTGCAACGTCACCGAATAGTACCACGCCGGCCGGTAGTGTTGAATAGTCTTTTCGGGAGCACAAGAACGCCGGGGCTTCAAACGAGCGTTATTAAGTGTGCACTGAATATTTCACCGAAACATTTCGGAATCGGCTTGTCGAATGCGTATTGAAGCAGTGAAAATTACAACTGGGCATCTCCAAATTCTTTTCACGACCCCTTTAACTGCTAAATGTCACAAATACAACAAGCTGGTCTGAAAAAGAAACAAAGACAAGAAACATCTTTTTTTTCTGCAAGTTTTCGTAATGCTTTGTCTTGCAGTAGCCACTGGCAGAAGCTCGCAATGCTTCTTGTATGTGACTGTGTGAAACTTCCAGCAATAGTGTCATGCCACACCATACAGCTTTGCTGGTCACAAAAACACTGAGAATAAAAAAAAACTCCTTAGCCCTAGTCAATCTTTCTCTAAAGGCCTGACCACACTAGTGGAAAAATACACATAGCACACTACCAGCAGAGAAATGCTTCGGTGGTGTTGCATTTGAAATGACGCAAGTGTACTAAAAACGAACTACGAATGAGGAGATCAGTTGAGCTTAACCACGTGTTCAGACTTGCTCATTGCACGTGCCGAGTGCGCATGTGTGCAGTACGTGTGAGCCCTTCTCCTCTGTCAGAAGCTCACCTCCTCCCCACCGCCAATGAACTTGCAGAGCCTCGGCACATCTGCTGGAGTTGGACATATGCTGACAGGCGTCAATCATGAAGGACATTGGGAAGGCATCATGAAAGGGGTATAAAAGAAGAGAGATCGGACTCGCTGCTAAAGTAGTCATTCTCCGCTCTAGCGTGTTGCTGTATACGGGCATTTTGTACAGTGCTTCCGAGTGCCCCGCTCACCTCTGGCAATGTATTAAACTTCTGTTTTCCTGTCTTCCCTGTTGGCCCCCTTTAATGGTCAACCGGTTTCGAGCTTCATGCGGAGGCTGCTGAAGGGCTTGCCAATCCACGCTACCCTAACAACGGCAACGTGGCCACAATGGCAGCCCCCCAAAATTCTGCCTCGTTCTGCCTTTCATCTGGGTGTGAGGGAATGGTCACATTTCATTCATCTGCTGGCAAAAGGACCCTATGTAGTTGTGTTTACATTCTTGGGCATTCCTTACACAAGTCCTGTAAGGCTATAATTCAGAAGTCGTTACCGCTGTCGGCACACTTACGCTGGTTGCCTCCCTTCTGATGCCTCGCTGCCACTCTCGAAACACCAAAGGACAAGGCAGGGCTTCACTGCTTCAGTTGTGCATCAGACACAAATCTTACTTCTGAGAGAGAGTGACTGCGTTTACGTTAAATGTGGCTCGTATGCATTTCCCTCAACCCAGCAGTAAAATAATCCTGAAAACCTGAAGCCTAGCTTCCTGCACATGCCCCCAAGCAGCTTGGACACATTCCTATAGCATGTTCGACCGATGATCCAGAGCTAGGACAGGCCATACAGGTTAAACATTTCTGCACACGACTGGCTGGCAATGACTGAGAGAGATGTGAACGAAAAAACAAAAAGAAGGAAAGCTTTTTCACCACGAGCAAGTCCTGTGAAGTCACTCCTATACAAGGGTCATTTGATAAGTATGGTAAAAATACAAGAGATGGCACTGCAATTGTGTTCTAGGTGGCATGGAAGAGGCACCCTTCCTATTACGGCAGAGCTCATTTACGCTGGTACCAAGAGTTAGTGAGCTTCTGACAACATTGAGCAGTGTGGCGATTTCCAAAAATGGAAAAAGATTTCAAGCAGTGACCAAACATTTATCTAAAAGACTGGATGGCTGGCCGAATTAAAGCCGTCATGAGCGAAGTTCATGGAGACTCTGCATCATCGCTGAAGACCATTTACTACTGAAATAAATTAATTCAAATGTTGAACTTTGATGCAAGATGAAGCACGTCTTGGCTGTGCAGTGGAGGTGACCACGCCGGAAATGCTATAAAGAATACAAGGAATTGTCATGGAAGATGACAAAGTGGAGGTATGCGAGAGCTGACACGGTAGGCATCTCAACAGAGAGAGTTCACAATATTCTTAATGAGAAATTGCAGGTGAAGGTCTGTGTGCGTTGGGTGGTGTGACAGCCGACGATTGATGAAAGGTGCGCGAGGGCAGACATCTCGAAGAATGTTTATCAATCCTTGATTGCAATCCGCAGGGCTTTTAGAGTCAGTTTGTGACAGCTGACGAGACATGGATGCATCATTACACTCCCGAGTCTAAACAGCAGTCAAAGCAATGGACTGGGCCCAATGAAGACTGTTCCGCCGGAAAAAAGATGACGACCATCTCTTATGATTCACGAGGAATAGTCTTAAGCTACTTACAAAATATCAAAAGGATAACAGGACCATATTATGCAGTGTTCCTAGATCAACTGAGAAAAGAATTGCACACTAAAATATCTGGGTTAGCACCAGAAAAAAACACTCCTCTTTCATGAAAAGAATGCTTTGCCCCACAGATTCCTTGCTGCTATGGCCAAACTGCACGAGTTAGGCTTTGACATTGTGCCTCATCCACCCTGTTCTCTGGACTGGACACCAGACAACTTTTCCTCTTTCCAAACCTGAAGAATAGGCTGATGGGAAAGAAATTTTCTCCAGATCGAGAGGTCATGTCACTTGTAAATGACCACTTCAAGGGCCTAGAGCCATCCTTCTTTCTGAGGGGATAAAAAAATAGGAGCACTGCTGGAAGAAGAAAAATAAAGTATTGTTTTCTGCAAATATGGTATCATTAATCGATTTTTACAATATTTATCAAATGACTTTCACAAATATGACGCCCGTTTAAAAGTATTCCAGATAAAGTCGAACACCGCAATAACAAAATTCTCGCAACAACGAAACATCTCTCGATAACGAAACGTCACTGAACTGCAATTTCACGATAATGAAATTTACCAGACTGTTAGACCCCATAGTGACTCCAACTCAGTTCAAGAAATATGCTCAGACATGCCTTCTGCCCACTTAAATTAGCAAAATAATGCCACACAATGCTTGCCATATTGAAAACGTCATGGCCGCCATTTTGTTTGTTGACTGATCATTTTGCCTTTGTTACTGATTGCCACATTGCCAACATTTCAACATTTCACGTCAGTAGGCATGCGGTGAATAAAAATTATTTGTGGGTTCACATCATTTGTGCATAATGCAAGCCATCATGGTGTGCAGTTAGTAACATGCACTGAACATGGCTGGGAGTGTTCTGTGGCGATGTGTTGCAAAATGTGCACTTTTATCACTTTCACGCCATTCGCACCATTCACACCGCTGCGCAGCTAATGGCAGCACGGTGTTACTGGGTTATTGCTGTTGCATGTTGCAATAGTGCTACACATCAGACACACTGCCACCAAACAGACTGCCGCGATAGAGTTACCGGCAATAAGTTGTAGCAGCACATTCATCGGTTGAAGCCATCACTCAGGCCTCCTACAGCTCGATATATGGCATTGGTGCATTCTTGCCGAGGTCAGAACCTTTGGTTCCTTGGTCTCTCTCTCTCTTGCGCCATATACATAGTGTTCACGTGATGTCACGTCCGCCACTCACCCTCACTCGCCATTCATTGTCGCCATTGTTGGGTACCTCACTGGGTACCTAGCGGCCGCAGTTCACGTGCTGTAGCCAACGAGGTGAGCTGGTGGCGAATGCCGGAAGTGACGGAACCGCGCTCGGTGACGCGCACACACACTATGTATACGCAGCGCCAACCGCACCACAGGCTATATAAAACTGAAACCATGCTCGTGGTGTCAGTAGGAACTTCCTGTCAGATTGGTTAGGTGCATTGTCACTGCCACCGCAAAATGGTGATGGAAGTCACTTGCAGCAAGGCTGCAGTGGTTTGCTTCATGAGCAACTGCAGCCTTTGTGTGTTGTACCTGTCCCTACTCCCAATTATGATTTTACTGAATTTGCTGTTGCTAATGAAGCTCTGAATACTCTAGAACAAGGCTCACCAAAGCAAGCTAACAAAATACAAGAGTTATTCAATAAGTCAGGGCCGTTTGCTTATATATTTAGAAAATGGTGGGTCAGAACATAGTTCAACATATGCAGTGTTATCTAATGAATGTCCCTAAAGCCACTGAAGTCATTTAGATCAAGTACAGTTAAACCTAGATATAACGAAACTGACAAATTCCCCAAAAACTTCGTTATAAAGAGGATTTCATTATATGCAGGTCCGGCAGAAAAAAATTCGAATTAGAAACATTCAAGTAGGCAAAAATGTAACAGACGAGAGAGCTTTTGCTTTGGGGAAATCCCATGGAATAGAGGTCCTGAGCAGGCTTCACAAAGGAAGCACATGGCTCGAAAAGAGCACAGCAAATCGCCATGGAGGAGGAAGGAGCACGGAACGAACTGAACAATGAGCAGAGGAAAAAAAAAAAAAGGCTGGACTGCCTGTACGTGCCCTCTGAGGATAGCATTTCCAAGGCGATGGAGAATGCTGCTACTGTTCCGTTTGTCAGCTGCCAACGCTCTGCACGGAATGCACGCCCGTGTCCACTTTACCGCCGTCTGTCTCCAGTTCTTTTTTTTATTATTATTTCACGCGCGCTGCCCTTTAATTCGGTCCCCGTGTTGTCAATGGCAAGCTTCCCGTGAGGCGCGCCGCCCGCAACCCCGCTAGCTATACCTAACAAGCTCTGTCATCTAGTGTAAGGTTAGAGAAGTGAAGTGCAGAAACTTGTCCAGTAACCAAAGAGTGGCGCTGCCAGCGCGCTGGAAAAAAAAAAGTTTTTTTCTCTTTCTCAAGCCTGCACGGCTTGGCGGGCTAGGCAAGCTGCAGCAAGCAGCAGGATCAGATTTGAAGTGAGGTGGAAAGGACACGCCCGCGGCGGCAAGATCGCCAGGTTGAGAGATACAGACCCGCGTCGTGCGACACCACCGCTTCTCATTTCATCGTGGTGGAGAACGCGCTTCCGGTTGCTGCTCGCACGAAAATGACAAAATTTGGGGCAAAATCTCTAGGTTGTCGGCGGAGAAAATTCGTTATTTCGAGGGGGTCTCCGCTGCCACTTCGTTACATAGAAGTCTCAAATACATGTGCTTCTATGGAGTAACGGCGGGGAATAAAAAAACTTTGTTATATCCAGGAATTCGTTATATCGAGGTTCGTTATAAGCAGGTTTAACTGTAGTTAGTATTTGCTTTAAAGAAAACGCAGACAATTCCCACGAAAATTGTCACTCCTGCTACTCAAGAAGTATGTGGTGGGATTTGATTTTCCTGTGTGCAAAGATCATGAGCTGCCAAAACCCGAGGAATTGTGTCCAGTCCTTGCATTATTATGTAAAGGAGATGCTGGGCTATGATGTGAGGACTTCAAAAATGGTGGCACAAGTGCATCCGATGAACAGAGGAGCCCAATATTTAGAGCGGTTAAATTGTTGAAGTGAACCAAGAATGACCGCCATCGATGAAAGGCGACTAATATACAGACGAATAAATTCACTATTTTAGGGCACTCCTTTACTTACATGATTACAAAGGAAAGGATGTCATTCAACTAATTGAGAGAAAGTGGGTGCTGAAAGTACTCACGCACCAAGAAAGAATATCAAGTGAACGAGGCTTTTTAAACCTCAATTGACAGAACAGACCATGGGTTTTCTTCCACTATTGTTGCACGCGTCAAGGTATGGATATCTTATGCTAAGGAAGTAGCACAACAATAGTCAATTCATCAACACTGTTCTTTTACACCAAAGCCCCCTGAAATCAAGACCGTTGCTGTGAATAGGTGTCATGAACAAGCGATTCCCAGGCAGCGATTTTCAGTAGAGATGGACGACAGAAATTGGTGCAGCGTTAGGACGAGTGCTCGGAGCTTACCACAATTTTACAGGAATGTAAGAGAGAGTTGCATGAAACTAAATTTGCCACGAAAAATTTTCTAATCAGAATTTCTTTGTTTACAAGCAAACAGCCCTTACTTTATGAATGACCCTCTTATTTACAGTAATGCTATGCTTTTCAGCAATTTTGTTCTTGTACAGCCTTAGTTAAGAACTGAATGCTTTCAACAGTGAGCTTTTTCGCTTCCCCACAGATTTTGCTATTGCAGGGTTCAAATGTACTGACATTTGCTTCACACGCATGCACATACACACACACATGTGTGTGTGTGTGTGTACGCACAATTCACACACTTCTAACAAATAGGAACACATTCCAAATGTGATTCAATTTTTTCTTAGAGCCCCACTACTTGAGTGGCAAGCGAGCCTCTGCATGGGCGCAAAAGAGCCTCTGGGTGGGTCCGCATGACACCGTATAGAGCACGTACGTCACCCAAGGGGATGCTCCAATTGGTCTCCTCCAAAGTGCAATGAGATATTGTACCACTAGATACACCCTTCTTGTGGCACAAGAAAGAATCCATCTGTGCAGTAGCCCTGGAGGCTTGTGTTTTACCATCGTCGGCGAGCATTTTTCTGCTAGTGATGCTGGGCCTTAACAAATGAGGTCCAATTCCATGCCCCCCCCCCAGCAACAACAGTTACTAAGCAAAAGAAACTTTTTTAATTTGCAGGCTGCATGTGTTGGAAGCAATTGTGGGGCAAGAAAGACGTGGCTGCCATGTTGTGGACAGCACCTTTTTCACTGAGACAACCATTCCCATCTGTAAATTTAATTAGTATATGTCTATATGTATCAGACCACTGTGCGATCTGCACTAAACATTATGTCCAGTTTCACTCATTAAACCAATAAAACCAGTTCTTTCATTTTCAATCACGAACAACCACAAAAAATTATAAACAAGACATGTACAGAGAAAACAAACCAAGATCAATGGTGATCACCGTAGTGAATGCTTTGACGAGAACACTGCACATTCTCTTGCCAAAATATTGACGCCAGAAAACATTCTTTGTTCGACCCCCATCAATAACAATACAAAAGATCACTTCAAACTGCCAGCTTACCTGAAGTGCAACATTTATGTCATTGTTGGCCTGTTGCAGAGCATGGCGTGCATTACTTGAAGGGAAGCCCATGGCCTTCAATGCATCATATTTCTCTACACTAACCCATTCTCCGTTGCAAGTCTTGCCCAGACTGCGTTTTCGAAGTTTCAGCTTCCTCTCTTCCAGTTCCTTTTCTTGTCGCGCTTTCTTTTCGTCTTGTTGTGTAATGATGTGCTGCACAGCCAAGTCCACATCTCCTCCAACTGAACGCAGTGCCAAGCGGGAATCAGATTCCGAAAAGCCCATTGCCATGACCTGAAAAGTGACTTGGCTTAAGCGACAGTTCATGAAAGAAATACTACTAACCAAAACTGCCAGCAAATAACAAGAGTGGTTACAGTAAAATCTACTACCAAAACTTGTTAATAATCCAGTAAAACAGTTCAAAAACTCAGCAGGAAATCAAGGGATGACCAAATGAGTGGCTTTTGTGAGCACAACATTTTATGGCTGAGTATCCCTTCAGCTATTCCGGGACATGGCAGCCTCATTCCAACAGAGAAGGAATGCAAGAACGGTTGTGCTCTAATTTAAAATTAAGTCTGCAGCCCTTCACCATGGCACACTCTTATAACTAGCGCCCCTACCTTTATGCAGTGGAAACTGAAATTCTGCAAATTCAAGTAGAGGGATCTACAAAATTCAGCGCCAACATTGAACAGGCATAAGGTAAATACAACAGTTTATTTAATACAGTTTCAGGATCGAAATATAGCTGCACTATTGAAAACTGAAGGGAGCTGTTGTGGCAGAGCATCAGACGATGCTTATGACACTTTATGGACACAATGCAGTCATAACTGAATTTTCTCTGTGTCAACAAAGTTCATGTGCATTGATAGGCATGGTTAAGGGTACTTGAAAGTGTGCTAGGACGCACTGTAATGCTCCCACATAGCCTTCCTTATTTCTGAAGTATGTTTCATTATTGAGCAGCTCTGTTTATCTTCATGTCACAAAATGTAACATGCAGTAAGAGAATGTCTCACTCTATGTAACACACACTAGGTGCTGTACACCCAGTGAAATTTGCTGCTTCAAAGAGCTAATACCCCACAAAAAGAGACTCCGAAGAATAAGCTTTTATTTATTTTGCTTTTCATTCACCAAACAAAAAATTACCATTCATTCCCCACCTCTTTGTCAACTCGGAAGTCATTCCTTTGAGTGATCATACATCATTTTTAGGAGTTATAGTTGACACACATTTGAAATTTCACCAACATATTAATTCTGTTTGTAAAAAGATTTCATATGGTACCAGGGCATTGATCAAGTCACGAATGTATTTTAGCATCGAAACACTGAAGGCACTGTATTATGCATTCATACACAGCCATCTCAGTTATTGCATTACATCATGGGGTAATTCATATTCAGTGCACATCTGGCCCTTAAAGGTACTGCAAAAGCAAGCAGTGCGACTCATAACTTTCGCCTCACGTCAGACGCCATCACATCCTATTTTTTTTTCAACTTGATATACTACCCGTCTCCGAACTGTATGTTTATAATCTGTGTGGTTTGTTTTTTAAGGTTTTTCACCACACCCTCGTTATCGACATATTTCCTTCTGTCTTGTTGTGTAATCCCAATAGAACTAGATTTGCGGTCTCTAATAACCTCTTGTTACCCAAAGTTCGCACTAATTATGGAAAAATGAGCATTGTTTTTTCATCAATTTCATTATGGAATTCACTATCACGCTATTTGAAAGATATAATGCTCATTCATGTTTTTAAAGGAAAATTAAAAAAGTGTTTATTCATTGTATAACAGCTGCATTTCATTAATTTCGTGAAATTGCTTTCTATATAAACCTGAACATTCAGTGATGTTCTTGTCACTTGTTATTCCTTGTTCTTAATTGAGTTTTTCTATTGTATTAACATAGGAGGTCCCGCCTGCGGTTTGTAACCTTGGGACCTCCTCCTGCATATTTACCTGCATTGTATTACATTTTTTGACAAGACTAATTATTGATTGATTGAGGCAAGTTGCAGTAGACTGTAATTACTGTAGTCAAATTAGAATACAGTAGTACGAGATTTTATAGCAGCAAGTTATCAGCAGTAAATCATGCTATATTTTAAAACATACCTTATGTAATCAATGTAAGCCTGTGTAACTCACTCAAGGACATTAAGAAACTTTAATTGGGGTACAGGTACCATGCTCATTTCACTATGAAGTGTCTTCATGGCAGTGCAGATTTCTCTAAGAAGGCTGTTTCACAGCATAGTAACACATGCCGCAGTGAAAGCACCTTTGCAGGGGAGTTACATGGGGACAATGTCTGTTTGTTTTGGATACCATAAAGCTTTGGAAATTAAATTTGTGTCTAAGAGAATTGGAATAATGTAATATTCGTTCAAATGTTCACATGCACCCAGTAATATTGTTACGGGGCGTGTAGGAGGGTTTATTCGAGGTAGCTGGGCGGCAAGCGATATGGCGGAACTGCACGTCGTTCTCCTCTTCTTCCCTGCTCTGTGTACCTCCTTGTTGTTGTTGGTGCTGCTGCTCCACTACCATTTGACGCACCGTATCATCGCTCCCCTCGCAGACGAAGCCCTCCGGGCGAGAAGTCAGTCGGGCCGGCGTTGAGTGAAGGGCTTCAGCCGTGCTACGTGCGTGATTTCGGTCTTGGATGACCGTCTGCCCGTGGCGTAGAGCCGCGCAATTCTGTAATTGACTTCGCTGAGGCGTTCGACGACAATAAACGGTCCATCATAGTTGGCGAGCAGTTTTTGGGAGAGGCCACGTTTACGGACAGGGGTCCATAGCCACACTAAGTCACCCGGGGCGTAAGTGACCTGTCGGTGTCGACTGTCGTATCGCAGCTTATACCGCTTCTGCGAGGCTAGGGTACGTAATCGCGCGAGGCGCCGAGCCTCCTCCGCGCGGCAGAGAGTTGCGGCGATACAAGTGTCCTCATGCATGCTAAAAGGAAAGATGGTGTCCAGCGTATACCTCGGCGGACGGGCGTAGAGGAGAAAAAACGGGCTGTATCCGGTGGTTTCGTGTTGCGCAGTGTTGAATGCGTACGTGACGAACGGCAGCACGTCATCCCAGTTCTTGTGATCCGAGCCAACATACATGGAAATCATGTTCACGAGTGTTCTGTTCGTCCGCTCTGTCAGCCCATTGGTCTGCGGGTGATAGGGTGTGGAGTGTCGCAGGTGGGAGGCGCAAAAGTGAAGTAGTTCTTCAACGACATCAGCTGTGAACTGGCGCCCACGGTCGCTTATTATCACTCGAGGAGGCCCATGACGAAGTATAATGCAATGCAGGATGAACTGTGACACCTCGTGTGCAGTTGCAGAAGGTAGTGCTGCCGTCTCGCAGAATCGAGTGAGATAGTCGGCACAGACTATGATCCAGCGGTTGCCCTTGGAAGAACGTGGGAATGGGCCGATGAGATCGATGCCGACTTGCTCAAAGGGCAAGCTGGGGGGCACCACAGGATGTAAGCAACCGGGCGGAGCTGCGGTAGGTCGCTTGTGGCTTTGGCATTCGGTGCAAGTGGCTACGTATGTCTCTGTTGTCTTGCGCATTTGAGGCCAGTAAAACCTTTCCTTGGCGCGATGAAGTGTTCGCGTAGATCCTAAATGACCCGCAGTAGGATCATCGTGCACAACTCGCAAAACAGATGAGCGGAGAGATTCTGGCACCACCAGAAGAAACCGCGCGCCTATACCGGAGAAATTCTTCTTATATAGAAGTCCATCCCGAACACAGTAACATGAAGTTGACTCTTTCACAGTAGAGAAAAGCGGCACTAAGCTCGAGTCCTCACGTTGCGCTTTTGCAAAGGTGGTGGCATCTGGGAAGGCACGATGTACAGACGCAATAAGATGGTCAAAACCGTCGGCGTCACATTCCGTTACACGAAGGGGCATCCGGGAAAGGCAGTCGGCGTCAGCATGTCATCGCCCGCTCTTGTATGAGACACTGAAGTTGTACTCTTGCAGGCGCAGGGCCCATCTTGCAAGGCGTCCAGATGGATCACGAAGATTCACGAGCCAGCATAGAGAATGGTGGTCGGTGACGATCGTAAAGTGACGCCCATACAGGTACGACCGAAACCGCTGCACGGCAAAAATAACAGCGAGGCATTCTTGCTCAGTCACCGTGTAGTTACGCTCAGGTTTGCTTAGTGACCGGCTTGCGTAGGCGATTACGTGTTCTTTTTCCTCGAAGCGTTGAACCAGGACGGCACCAAGACCAACACCACTCGCATCTGTGTGGACCTCTGTTGGCGCGGAAGGATTGAAATGCCGGAGGATCGGTTGCGACGTGAGCAGGAACTTCAGTTGTCGAAAGGAAGCAGAACACTCAGGCGTCCACTCGAAAGACGTGTTCTTATGCAGGAGACTGGTCAAAGGATAAGCTACGTCAGCAAATCGAGGAATGAACCGCCTGAAGTAGGAGCAGAGCCCTAGAAAGCTGCGGAGTTCCTTCACAGATTTTGGTGGTTCAAATGCTTCAACAGCTTCTGTTTTTGCAGGATCAGGCCTAACGCCATCTTTGTCCACGAGATGTCCCAACACCAAGGCTTGACGCTCACCGAAATGGCATTTCTTTGAGTTCAGCACAAGACAAGCCTTCCGTATACAGCCGAGAACAATGCCGAGACGCATGTTGTGCTCGTTAAATGTGCGCCCAAAGATGATGACATCGTCAAGATAGCACATGCATATCTCCCATTTTAAACCTCGTAGAATAGTGTCCATGAAACGTTCAAAGGTAGCAGGCGCATTGCACAAGCCGAACGGCATAACGTTGAATTCAAAAAGGCCATCGGGAGTTACGAAGGCTGTTTTCTCTTTGTCCTCTGTATGCATCGGGATTTGCCAATAGCCGGATCTAAGGTCTACGGAAGAAAAATAAGAAGCAGAATGAAGACAGTCTAAGGCGTCATCTATGCGCGGAAGGGGGTAGACATCTTTCTTGGTGACACCGTTTAGCCGCCGGTAATCAACGCAGAAGCGCCAGCTGCCGTCTTTCTTTTTGACAAGAATTACAGGTGCCGCCCAGGGACTGGCAGACTCCTGAATTACTCCAGATGGTGAGCAAGTCGCTTTGCACGAGTGAACGACACGAATTAGTGACTGTTCTCTCCCAGCACTCGCAAGTGTTCGACTTTGCACAGAAGGACCAGACATCAGACCCCAGACCCCAGACACCAGACCGTATCAATATTAATGAAGTTCCACTGAGAAAATAACACATAGTAAAAATCATCTGAATATGTGACGCTCTTGCTGGTAACATCCACATCCATATTTGGGTGTTCAGAAACACCCTAAATAATAGCACTTTACAAATTGATTATTCTTTAAATAAGGAAAATATCCTATTCATATTCAAACTTGCAGATATTCGCACATTTTCTCGTCATTTTACACGCGGAAGTCTGCAGCTTCAACTCTCCTGTGCATGCCCGAAACTCGTGCCAGTGAGTGGGAAAGAAAGTGTTCCTCCATTGTTACAAGTGGTGCTTTTGATGTGTTTTTATGATTTCCACGAAAAAATGAGAGTTCTGCGATTTTTCGTGGTATCACCGATTCCCTAAAAGCTAGGGAACTCATAACCAATAGTGCTGTTTCAAGACATCTACATAGGGGTACACTGTGCCCTTGTGTCTGCAATCAAAGCAGTAGAGCATTTCACTCCCAGCTGCATACTGAAATTACACCCAGTTTCCACGGTGAAGGGTTTCAAATTTTCAATGTTATTTACATAACCAGTGATATTTTGATAATTTAAACTCCCATTATACCAAAGAAAAATATTTAAAGCTAGCATAAGTACTGCTGAACCTCCTTACAGCAGACACAAACCATGGAGCATTTCTGCCCCTTATATAAAGCAGGGTGCCATGTTTTCATTTTATAAACCTTTATTTCAGTATGGGTGCACTAAAACTAAATTGACAAGAAAGCTGCAGCCTCTTGCATGTGGGCCACAAGACTGACTGGGGAAACAAATATCGCCCAAGAAATAAACTTGAAATTGCGGCTTTATCTGGAGTTTTTGGACACTGCCTACATCACATACATAAGCATCTGAACTTTCCTTCAAGGCTTCTGTAGTAAAGCGGAAGCATATTTTACTTGTCTCCAATTTTTCTTTTTTTTCGGTCAGTGTCATTTTATTGTTTCAGGGATGCTTCACAGCAATATTTAGGGGGCCTATTTTGATTTTTCTGTGAGTTCTACATGAGAAAACGCGGCAGTTATTACTTAAGCACGCAGAGAAAAAACAAAACAAAAACAGTTGCTTAAAGAGCCCCTACACCAACCCCAACATTATTTTTGAACATTTCAAGTTAACATGCGCATGGCGCCACAAATGATGTCAAATGCGGCAGCGCTACACACCATGGCCGTGCCACAAACTCGAAAAACAATCCTGTGCGCCTCACTGGCCATTTGCAGCATACCAAAGTTAGCCGCAACGACATTATGGTTTTTGGTGATGTCAGAAGAGTCCGAGCTCCATTGATTGGTCGAAGGAAAACTTCAACTTCCGGTTAGTCTGCTAGCAAATGCACCCGCTCCCTGCCTGTTTGCTTTTCCTCGTAGTGTGTCGTTCGTGTGGTGTGTGTGTGCATGCTTGTGAATTCGTAACTGCGCTATGCTACGCAAGTGCAAGTCAGGTACAGCCGACTACAAACTGCAGCAACTGTCAGAACACGATGGATAGCCCTAGCACGGAGCGTTGGCACAGCACCAACAAAACACTTGCGTGAACGTGGGAGCCCGGCGGAGGCGTGTCAACCGGAAATGGATAGTCTTTAGAACTGCGCATCATCGGCGATGTATGTGACATGACATTCGGAGGAGCACTCGGCGAGGAGGTGGCACCGGCAAGCGGCTGGTGCGGCGCAGGAGAGAGCGAAACAAGCAAGTGCCGCGTTTAATAATCAAACGCATGTAACTCCGCTATTTTGGCACAGTTTCAAAAAATTCTTGCGGCTACGTGTTCGTTGCGGACACCGGCACAAAAGCAACACCACAACTAAATTTTGATGTCTGGGTGGCTTAGGGGCCCTTTAAGAGGACAGTGAACAATACTAACGCACAGACTTGTGTAAGGGCTGCACTTTTTATGCAATTTTGATGAGCTGTGGCTCTTACACAGAAAAGGGTCATTTGGGGCAATTTTTCTTAACTACAAGTGTGAAATGTACCATAATCTGCTGCATTCCTCTTTTAGTATACACCACCACAAAAGAGAACACTATCCTTTTCAAAATGACCTCATTCCTTGATGCCCACTACACAATTAACTAATAGCAGGGGTGAGACGGCAGAAACAGGCTTAGCAGCAGTTTTTAGAGCAGCGAAACATTCATTTTGGAGCAGGAGAAGTTTGATTTGGAGCAGTTCACAACAGTTAATGTGATGTCTTAAGAGCTCAAAAAGTCAAATTTGGAGCAGCTCAGGCAGTCAGTATCTTTTCCACAATCAGTACACTTCTCAAAATTAAAAGAAATTTTCATTGCACCAAAATTGTCGACACACAACAGTCTTAGTTAAGACCACTTACATGATTTCGAAAATCATGTAAGTTTGTAGATCTTCTTATTTAGCTTCTGAAGGAACCCTAGCATTTCTTGTAGGTTAGTTAGTGTTCTCTTTTGTCAGGAGAGTCTGGTCACTGGATTTTATCAAGATTTTCCTGCTTCACACCATTACGAAGATGCTCATCTGAGCTTTTTACCAGCGCATTGCCCTCTATTGTAACACAGCAGTACTGTGGTGGCAACTAATCGTGGAAGATACTCCAATTGTATGTAGAGAATGGCTTCCATGTGTCTTGGTTGCACATGTCTTGAGTTTCGTGTCAATGTACACTGACACAAAAATCAAAGTGCCTGCAGCAAATCTCGGATCCACGAGATTCAATCATATGGTGCACGTTGTGCAACTCCGCTGTTTTTTCCCCACTGAAACTGACATGAGCACCAAAATACTTGCTTTTCGGTCTGTTTTGGAGCAGTTCGGAGCAATTTTCCCAATTTTCATGCTTTTGGAGCAGCTCGGAGCAGGAAAACGGAATTTTATCAAAACTGTGCAATATGAGCAGCTGTCTCACCCCTGCTAATAGTCTATAGTATTGCTGCCACTGCTGCTTAACCTTGGTTTGCCAGTGAATTAGCATCAGAATTAGTAGCACCGTGTGAATATTTGAACTTTCAAGTAGTAGTTTAATATACTATTCAATATTCACTTCAAGAGCTGTTGTAATATTTGTGTTTTTCGAAGTGCTGGCAAACTCACACTAGCGAGTTTGTTTACTCTCTTAATAATCAGCAAGGCTTGGTTTTAAAAAATCAAACTAAAACTCGTACATAAATTATATTAAGGTGGAAGCTTTCAAATATGTTAACGCTAGTCATTCCATCAGCTTCGATGAACACCGGGTAATATAAACAAAGCAGCCAAATGTCCATTTACGCCGATGCCATCTTTACAATCTGAGCACCATGGTTGCCAGCACTGTTTTTTCCCCAACGACACATACAGACCTGGATTCAGAAAGAAGTTTTGGTAGAAAATGTGTCCTTAAAATTTCTCAAATGGCTTATAGCTGTTCACACACTTATTTACGAGACAATTCATAAAAAAAAAGAAAAAAATAATTTCAAGACATTAAAACTAATATCCTACAAAAGAAAAGGAAGCCTTGAGATGAGAAAATGACAACAACAAAACGGCAGAAGCTCAGTTGGTCAGCGCAGCACTTGTCAAGATGGACTTGAACAATGTAAAAAAAAAAAAAAAAAATCCAGTTTGGAAGTTTTCTTCTAAACTTCTCTCAAAAAACAAAGCTCAATGTGGGCATTCCAAGAAGTTGCTGAAAACACCAACTGGAACAATGATGACCCTTCTCGACCACCTTAAAGGGCCCATGACAGCTATTTTTTTGTTGGATACTTTTATGTTCTAATGAGTAGAACAGTGTCTTGTAATCACGGCATGGAGTGGCAAATTCTCCAGCGTGAAGTCTAATTAGTCACAGCATCGTTAATTTTGTTCAGTTTTAATGAAGCTTCGAAACGCGCGCCAAAAACTGCAAGAAACTAGCGCCGCGGGGCTAGCGCGGCGGCTGTCGGAAGTGAGCGCATGCACTGATCACTTGAGCTCAAGATTTGGTGACGTTGCGGAGAGCGCGAGCGCCAGACCAGCTCGCCACACTCGCTTTGCATCATAGCGTGTGTACAATGTACGCTTGAGGGACCAACACGGAGAGGAAGCAGAAAAATACGGCTTTTGGCGTGGCCTCCGCGATCAGCTGCGAGAGCCGATCTTGGAGGCCACGCTCGGAGGCCATAGCGCGGCGCGCCCGTGTCTCTCTGTGACGTCACGATATCAACTTACAAAAGTGAAATGTCACAGATGGCCCACAAACTACGTCATACTAGTGACGATGTCGCGAGGTGCCGCAAACCCAGATGAGCATTTCTGGTCACTTTAAATACATATTAAAATATCTTAACGACAACGTTCGCCGTTAATACTTGGCCACAAGTGCCTTCAGATGTTCGACAACCAAACAACATAAACATATCGGGTTTGAAATTTTGGTGTCATGGGCCCTTTAAGATGCACCCCAGCTTATATGTGGCCTACAAAGAACGCAATGTAGGTGATAGAAGAAGGCTTCCATGCAGGCTACACTGCAGCCATCAATTTCGTCCCATTTTCGGCTGATAATGAAATCTACTGCACCAAATGCAAGACAGGTGACCCAGAAAATTGCACTTTTATCACGGGTGGCTTACGCTCCTACAGTATCATCAAAGAAAAGAGATTTGTCGACATGCTCAGGTGCATGCCTTCACGGACCACTTTCTCATGGTCGGCAATTCCAGATTTGTAGACCGAGAAAAAGGCCGAAGTGGTAAAATCCCTGCGATCGGTCTCTGATACTGGTGTTCAGTGCTACTACAGTCGAACACGGATATATCGAACCCACATATATCGAATTTTCGGGTATATCGAACTCGTAACTTATCCCCTTGAAAATCCTTCGTAAAAGTATAGAAATTCGCACGTTTATATCGAACGGTATTTTTACCCGCCTTCGGATATATCGAACGCCGCGTGAGCTGGAAGGTGCGCTTCGGCACTCGCCGCGCCCCGCGACTTCCGCGGCAGCGCGGCTCCGCGCGAGTTGGAAGATGCGCTTTGGCACTCGCAGCGCCCGGCGACCTCCGCACGGCACCACGCTTCCGCCGACACCCGAAACGCTCGAAAAAACGTAAGGGTGAGAGGGCTCGGACTGCACGGTCTCCAACTTGCGGAACGGCTTTTTTTCTTCTTTTTTTTCGTTTCTCTCTCTCTCTCTCTCATGCTTTCTCCGCATAACCGTCGGCTCGGAGAGCAGGAACGAAGGAGCCGACGTCCTCCTCCTTTCACCTTTTCTTTTATTTTTTTGTTGCTGTTTTGTGAGTTTTGATCAGCCAACCACAGCTCGCGCCTTTTGCTGTTGCCCTCGCAGGTGGCCATCGCCTCGCGAGCACTCTGTTGGCGGAGTCCGCTTCCGTGATCGCGTCGCCTACGTGCCACCGCATGTGCAGCATTCCCCTTTTGCGTGCGTGGTGTGCAAAGCCGCTGTGAACTCCTTGAATTGTCGACTTCTCGTGTAGCTATGGCCAGCGTCAAGAAGCGCAAGACCCTTGACTTTGCGACGAAGCTGAAGGCTATTCAGCGTGTTGGAGGCGGGCGAGAAATGTTCGACAGTCGCGGACGACTTCGGGATACCACGGAGCACTCTGAGTACCTTGTTGAAGAACAAGGCAGATATCAAGGCAACGGCGGCGGAGCAGCGAACGTCGGGAGCCTGTCGTGTGCGCGCTCCTGCCCACGGGAATGTAGAAAAGGCACTCTATGCCTGGTTTTTAGAAGTGCGCGCGAAGAACATTCCGGTGGATGGCCCGATGCTGATGGCCAAGGCCAAATGGTTTGCCGCTGCACTCGGTGAAGACAATTTTGCCGACAACACCAGGTGGCTTTACCGATTTAAGCAACACTACAACATCGTTGGCAAAACCATTTCTGGCGAAAGCGAAGCCGTCAGCAGCCAGGACATCCAGCAGTGGATGACGAAGTAGTGGCTGGAAATCTCAGCGAAGTTTTTACCCGCGGAAATCTTCAGCGCCGACAAGACCGGTCTATTTTGGCAAATGCTTCTGAGCAAGACTCTCGACACCCGGGGTAGCACGTGTCCCGGTGGCAAAATGAGTGAAGTCCGCGTGAGCATTCTGCTGGCAACCAACATGGATGGGTCTCGAAAGCTCCAGCCCTTTGTGATCGGGAAAGCAAGGGCACCGCGCTCTTTCAACAACTCTAAGCAGCTCCCCGTTTGCTACGCCTCGAACAAGATGGCGTGGATGACGCGTCAGCTGTTCACAGAATGACTGCAAGCGCGGGACGTCAAGCTGGGCAAGTCAGGGCGTCGCGCTTGCCTTCTTGTGGACAACTGCTCGGCCCACCACACCACCTGCGACCTCAAGAACATCGAGCTGAAGTTTCTGCCGGCCAACATGACAGCGAAGCTGCAACCGCTTGACCAAGGCGTTATCAAGTCCTTCAAGGTGGGCTACAGCAGGCGACTCCTTGATAGGCTGCTGGTCAACCTCCGCATGGGCACCGAGCTGAAGGTTGACCTTCTTGGTGCCATACAAATGATGACGGGTGCCTGGCAAGATGTGAAGACGGACACAGTGGTCAACTGCTTCCGCAAGGCAGGCTTCAAGACGGCGGAACTTGCGGAAACCGGTGAAGACGGCGATGAAGAGCGCAGAGACGCATTTTGCGAGTTGTCGTCCCTCTTCCTGGCAGCCGTTCCACCCGAAGTGTCGGCGGACTATTTCGTGGAAGCGGACTGCAATGTTCAGGCCGTTGCGAGCCTCGCTGACAAGGACATAGTAGCTGCGGTCGCAGGGACCCAGGATGCCCAGGCCGACAGCTCAAGTGACGAGGAGGATCGTTCGGACGAGGCGGTGGCTACACGCGCGTACTCCGCCGCTGAAGTGACGGCAGCGTTCGGCGTCATTCGCCGTTGTTGCGGCGACATGGAGGGAACCAGGCTGTCGCACCTGGACAGCCTTGATAAGATCGAGACTAGCGTCTTCAACTTCATTTCGAAAGCGAAGAAGCAGGCCAAGATAAGCAATTTTTTTTCACGCAAATAAAACATTCTGTTGCGGCGTGTGTGCGGAATTAGTTGTCATTCTTCAATGCGCCTATTGTAGGTGATGGTCTGCTACAGGTAAGCTCTCGGGGCCTGTATTTTTTTTATATCGAATTTTTCATATATTGAACTAATTCGCGATCCCCTTCGAGTTCGATATATCCGTGTTCGACTGTACTTGACCATTGACAGCTGGAGTTCATGCACTTGTCAGAGCAACACGAGTGTGACATGCCATATAATGGACACGAAGTTCGTGCAGCACACTTACACTATGACATGTGGTCAAATGATCGATGACTGCATTGCAGAAAACATGCAAAAGTTTCTGCAGGATGCGATCAAAGATTGGGAACCGCCAGCAGATCTTTCAACCTACACTGTTACCAACAACCGAAGGAACTTTGTTGCTGCACAGTGGCACAGGATCTAGTGTTTCACTCACACCCTGAAGATCTGAATCACTGACGCAAAAAAGCATGTGCCAGGAATTTTTCAACTATGTGAAAAAGCACGTTCTATCGTTGCCCACTACAAGTGAGGAGCCCATGCACATGCCAGACTCCAAGATATGCAAAAAAAATATGGGTATGGAACTCCTCGAAGTTATGCAAGACGTGCCTACAAGGTGAAACAGTGAACACGCCACGATGTCCAGGCTCCTTGAGATTCATACAGCCATCTTGGCAAAGCTTTCAGAGAAAACCTGGAATCTGCAGAGTGGAAGCTAATGGCCGGGCTGGGCTTCTTTCCGAGGTTGAGAAACTGCATTCAAGTGGAGCAGCGGAGTACACAGGCGAGTGCCAAAGAAAAACCATGCTCCATGTGGAGAGCGTTCTCAATAGTAAAAATGGCTTCTCAAGAAACAACAATCTGCTGGCATATCCGAGTGCTAGAAACAAGTTAATGAGTATCCGCAAACTCCACTGCTTGGTTGTTGAGAGGATCCCCTCCTGTGGTGGTCAACCCTAAGCATGCAGATCTACCCTGCTGTGGCTGCAGTGGTGCAAAAGTATCCGTCAAATCCAGATACCCAAGCAACCAGTAAAAGGATGTTTTCAGTAGCAGGCAACATTGTGACGACCAGGAGGGAGCATCTACTTACAGAGGATGTTGAACAACTGTTTATTAATGAGAACTGATTTAACATAGCATAGTTCCCACTGGGAATTGCTTGTGCTACATACTGATAAATGCAGTTTTACTTCATCCTTTTCCATCATTTTTTAACTCTGTAATCCCAATTGGCTTGAATGTTTTTGTTCCAATAAATAAGTCTTCCCTGAATTATCCGTGGTGTCACTCTCACAAATAAGTCCACCTAATAATTGCACGCATCCAATAGTTTACCTTGCATACTACATTGCGTGTGAGAATTTTAAATGACGAATGTTCAATATTCTATTCGAAAATATTAAGCTGCGATCACTATTTGGTTCGAATTCACTTCAAACTCAAAAGCCACTATTCACACAATCCTACGAATCAGTCGTCATCTTTGCCAACCATGCGATGGAGATCTCCATTACCATAAGACTCTTAATACTAAAGTGCCCCCCCCCCCCCCCCCCGAACACAGATACATCATAACCGCAAATAACGAACCATTATGTATCTAAAACATCCATAACATCCCCTTGAAAGTTCTTGCATCGAATTTCTATTTTACATAGCAAATCATTCATGCGCTGAACTTGCACTGAAATGCACTGAAAATGATCCCCTTCAGATTCGATATATCCATGTATAACTGTACTTAGAATTGACCATTTGCAAAATAGTGAGCGCCACCTGGATTTTCCCAGCCAAGAACTCTCGTGCACAGGTTGCTTTCGTGTTCTACGCGCGTGCACATGTCCACATTCATCACGCCATTCATGCCGTTCAGCGTCCGTCCCCGTCTTTCCTTTCTTTCGCTTCTGCCCATGTCTCTGTAATACCTCGAACTCGTTGTGAGACCGCTCACTCCCCTCAAAATTTCGGAGAAGCTTTTGTGGTGCTGGTGCATGTCGGATGGAGTGTGCAGACGTGAATGCGCTTAGAGCAGGAAAGCAATCTGTAGACAAGAGTTTTTGGCTGGGAAGCATCCTTGCGGGAAAGCCAACTTGCAGATTTTTGCAAATGGTCAATTCGTCATTTGGAATATATGTCATTGCTTGGTAGGAAGACATTGGTTGGAATTTCTAATCTTCAATTTCTATTCTTGATTGGCTATAGATAATGGACAACAAAGTTGGGGCTGCAGCCCTTGCAAGAGTCTATAGGGTAAGTCAACCATATTATTTTAACGCACATGTGGACCTACACCTGCCAACCCTCGATAGCATGTACAAAGCTGTGCATCTCCTCCTCATCCCTCCTCAACCCAAGCAGCACTTGCACTTGCACAGGCCAGGAGTTTCACCTCCTATAGTATTCTTTCTCTGTGGTGAGCAATGATTAGGGCTAGTACGGTATATACCGGAGTGGTCAAACACTGTTGCATTACGCTCTCTATTGCAGCAACAAGCCAGTCTTTCTGCGCCTGCATACCATTTTAGTACACAAAGTCCTCCCACAATGACCATACCTGTGCCAATTTCGAGTCATCGAGCTTGAGCTGTGAAATGAGAGTAGCTGCCTTTTGTAGAAACTGTCGTGCCTCAGGGTAGTGCTCCTGGTGAAAAGCCACAATGCCTTGTAGGAGATGTAAGCGGCAGAAGAGTGCTGCTTCTTTGTTTGAGCCACCCTATTGGAAAAGTAATCGCACCCAATTAACAAACATCACAAACAGAAGACATTTAGAAACAATATTCAGAATTCATGGTGTGTTAAAGGAGTACTGACATGAATTTTAGACATTTTCGTATTATTGCTCTAAATAATTTAAAAGCACTGATGTCGAGAACCCTAAATGAAGTATCGCAGTGCTTCAGAACGCAATCAATATATATCTTCTACGGCTTCCGTAAAAATCCACTCTCAGTTTTGATATCAAGGGGACGGTTTCATAGCGGCATGTCAACACAGTTGGACGTAGGTCTGCGTCACGCGTGGTCAGCAACTCTTTATGGAGAGCAACTCCGTTGGCTACTATAGGGTGCATGTGATGCAAAAAAAAGAGAATTTAACCGCTGCCCAGCAACTGTGTTCGCACATCATTGTGCTGTTCATTGCAATGGGGCTGGCTTGCAGACACTGGGCAATGGAAACATTAAAATCAAGTTAAACAGTTTATATATGTTTCCTGGCTCTGGTATATGGAGAGCATTAACAATGCATGCCAAGAAAATGAAAAACATTCCTTTTGTACCACCTGACAGTCGTGACAGTACTCCGTTAAGCAGATTAACTTTTTTACTAGCATAAACATACATACTATGCTCAAGTACAGGTCAAGAAAAAGCGGCATCTGCCCATCAAAGGACTCCCCTCCTGCCAGTGGTGATGTGTCAATGTGACGTCGCAGAAGACCACCTGCACGCCGCGCTCCGATTTGTCTCTTTAGCACAGCACGAAGGCGGTCTGCCACAATGCTACATTGAAAGAGTGCCACCATTGGCTGGAGGGAGGTGCTCTGATGGGCAGACGCCCTTTTTTTCTTGACCTGTACTGGAATATAGTACAACCCAGTTACTGCAGGTACAGTCAAACCTTTTTACAATGAACCAGTGAAACTATATTACCATTATTCATGTGAAATGTGCTCTCTATAATAATGTACTCTCTATAATTAACGGTACATTGGATATCACAAGCGCACTGGGCTTCTAGAGAAACACCACAGCAGCGGTGGTTGAGGAAGGTTGAGGAAGAAAAGAAACATGACAGTCGATGAGGCTGTGTCAATCATGGGAGATCGTGTGAAAGCCAAAGGTGTTGTAGATAAAGTCCTACTTGAAGGGAGGCACCATTAAGTCGTGAATCATGTGTGTGAATTGTGAGCTTTCTAACAAAAAGCAGAGTATTTGGAAAGTCATTTTGCCACACAACAGTAATGGCTATCTATCTCATGTGTTTTCATTGAGTTACTGCTGGGTATCTGGCAAAATGCCAGTCACTAATGGCATGCAGCTATCAGCATGTTGTCACATTCTTGATAGGAAAGTGTCTAGTGCCTAGTTTTCAAGAAAGGAACACCTTTTGTGCATCTTCACCCGACATTACAATCTTTTTGTACAACAAACCTGTTACAGGAATTTGTTAAAAGTGGATTTGGTTATATTAAAATACCTTATATATATATTGAACCAATTTTGCAAAATCATGCTGTTTGCTATGACCAGGTACAATTGTACTGCCACCCAATTAACCAATCACATTAAAAATATGAAGGTCTGGCATAACAAGTTTCAGTTTGCCTTAAAATGATGACAGCAATACATGCAAAATAGTAATCGTTGGAAAAGAGTTACTAAGCTGTACAGTGAATCCTAAATATTTAGCATTTTGAGAACGTCGCAAAACAGCTCAAACTGATCTCGCATTGCGCAGGTAATCCCTGCTGCTGCACAGAGCGCAGCGCCACTGAGCTGCAGCATAATGGCATGCAACCAGCAGGTGAAAGACGCAGGCACATGTTTGTGCACATGTGTGTCTTTCATGTTTCAGTGATTTTTGATTTCTGGAGTTTTACGTCACAAGACCACGCTATGAATATGTGAGACGCCGTGGCTGAGGGCTCCGAAAACTTCGACCACCTGTGGTTCTTTATACTGACATCACACCAGTACACGGGCCTCAACATTTCACCTCTGCCAAAATGCAGCCGCCATGGCCAGTATTCGGTCCCATGACCCTCTGATCAGCAGCCAAGTACCATAGCCACTAGACCACCGTGGCAGGGAGTCTCATGTTTCATGTCATCCACTGTGCACTGCCATGTGCACAGTGGAACCAACTAGTCTATCCGTTACGCCTGCTATATCTATGCCTGTTTTGGCATAGTTAGTTTCTGGGGTAGTACGTACGTGCCAAAGCCACAATATGATGAGGAGGTAAGGTGTAGTGGGGAGCCCCGGATTAATGTTAGCCACATGGGGTTCTTTAATACACTCCAAAATCTAACTAAACAAATGTGTTTTTACATGCACCTTCAAGCTTAGCAGTACGTCATCTAACTTGTCGTGCTACCATGGCATATCTGTTTACAAACACAGAAAACCATAGCTGTGCACACATCTTTGGCAAGAGAAGCACAGTGTACCTGAACCCCATGTCAGTTTAGACTCTAAGGGTACCTATAGTTAGAGACAGGTTAAGAATGTTCTGGCTGACCACCAGGACACACAAGCGAAAATGAAATATGCATATACTGTGCCCACTGAAAATTCAAACTTCATTTTGTCACACACCAGTTCTGCCAGCCTCCTTTGCAGCATGATTCAACTACAATTATTAAAGAATTTGAGTACGAATTCATAGGACACTTACACTCAAATTTTGAGAGTCTGTTTAGTACGTAAGTAGTACAACACGCACAATTCACGGTTGAAAGTTTAGTGCCGTGATTGCTTAAAAACTACGACATTTCTCATATGAAAAGGTCACCCTCAGAAAGTACGAAGGTTAGAAAGCATTTGTAGGTTATTTTATACTAGTTACTCAAGATCCCTTGCATTCGCCTACAAGACATGCATACAGCATTCATACGACACTTACACTCAAATTTTGAGTCTGTTATAGTACGTAAGTAGTATAACACGCACAATTCACGGTTGAAAGTTTAGTGCCGTGATTGCTTAAAAACTACCACACATTTCTCATATGAAAAGGTCACCCTTAGAAAGTATGAAGGTTAGAAAGCATTTGTAAGTTATTTTATACTAGTTACTCAAGATCCCTTGCATGCGCCTACAAGACATGCATACAGCATTCTTGTTTATCTACTACAGTAAAACTCTTTAATTCGGTTTTCATGGTACCAGAAAAAATGTCTGAATTGACAGAATTATCGAGAGCACCAAGATAACAACGAACAATTGTATGCTACATTGCTCCACTTTTATGAATAAGCAACTCCTGTTCTTATTTTGTATAAGAGCTGGGTAAAAGACACCATTCTCGTCATCTTCTGGCTTTCACCTCGTAGCAATCCCCCCCTATAGCAAAAGACCCCCACTTAATTCAACCAAAAAGTGGCTATCCTGAAGGCACGCCTCAGCCTGATCACACAGTTAAAACTACTGAACGCCGCATCTACTGTGGACGAACCCCATCTAAACCGTGGCTGCTAGCGATGCGATTGTGGTTAGCTTCAAGGCAGCTCCAAAGGCATGCGCGTGGCCCACGTGCGCTGAATCAGTATGTACTGGTTGCCGCAGCTACTATGGAAGAAGTGTAGCTATACTCACGTACAGGTAAAAAAAAAACGGCCTCTGCCTCTGAAAAGACTGCCCTCTAGCCAATGGTGCAGCTGTCAATGTGACGGCGCAGCGGACAGGCTCAGCGCCGCACTCAAGAGAAAAATCACAGCGCGACGTGGAGGTAGTTTACCATGGAGTCACGCTGACAGAGCAGCACCATTGGCTGGAGGGGCATCCTTTGACAGGCAGACGGCGTTTTCTTCTTGACCTGTACCAGAGTATAGCTGTTGCACAATCATGGATGACAAGTACAGTTCTGAAGGCATCTGGCGAAAGCTATTTGCCGCAGATGCTGCAGAGCACACTGTAGCCGCTACCAGCAGCTATCAACGTGATGACACATAGCCTCCGCGCAGTTTACCTGCGCCGAGTGAACACCGACAAACGTGCGCCGCCTGCCATTCACGCAAAGTAAGCTTGGTTGTCTAAGGTCACAGGCTGTCAGTTTGGTATATTTGCCCAAAATAAAAGAAAATTAAGGAAAATGATACGATGCGTTCCGAATCACGCGCTATGCAGCATGAGGCTGCCATTGGACGGCGGTGCACCCCCTGTGCAGTGAAGCCATACCACCGCTGCCACATACGAGCTTTAACGCTTTCTGCTTGCGTATGGTGCAATGACCAGCCCTGAAAAGCACGATATCAATGTCCCGAACTACATTAGCAGCATAAGCTGCTTCATAAATTGACAGCCGCAGCCGACGACCCTCCGACATTGCATTAGCCCTAGCGCAGACACCTATCGCCACGTCCATGGTTTCGAGATTGACGCTTTTATGACTTCTGTCAGTGCACCTCAAAAGAAGACTGAATTCTTGATCTACCATCACTTGTCAGCCCTGCTACTATGGTCCTCCGTGAGACAGGTGGGTTGAAGTTACTTGCGGCATGCTTGGTACACCCAGCCACTCCCACGAGCGTAGTCTAGCACCGTGAGGGATGAAATTTTACTTGGCTGAGAACGTTCTAACAACTCTGAATGCTTTCTGTACGACATACTCTTCATTTTGGCAAAATTTCATTTAATCACGCTAGCATTCCCAGGAAAAGAAACTTCTCTTTCAAACCCATTTTTCTTGGTTCTTCATTTCGTAGTGTTTTTAATGTTTGAACGCTTATTTGATCTGATCATAATGAAATTTGGTATGCTTATGTTTTGAGATGTCCTCTATTTAAAAAAAAAACCAAAAAAAAAAAAGACACCTTCTCACAGCTTTTCACCAATGTGTTCTGAAGCTAAACTTAAGTCTTTTCTTTGAGAATGGCAAAACTGAAACTCGGCGCTGGAATTTTTTTTTTTTTTTCTGGTCTAAAACAATACTGTCACACTATTACATATTTTTATTTATTGAGTTCTATTCATTGGGAGCAATATGAGGTATTCTTTCAGTGTTTTCTTGTGCGCATTTTGGTCTGAACTGTTTTCACAAATGTGTTTTCACAAAAATGAACTGTTTTCACAAATGTGTGCTGTGTAAAAAATTAATTAAGTGAGCAATAATGAAATGAGCAGAAAAATAAAAGCAGATTTGAAAAGAGCAGCTCAAACTTTGTAAACGATGAAAGTTTCATTGAGCTGTCACAAATATTTAAAGAAATAGCTTTCCGAGTGGCATCTTCCCTTATGGTGACCCAAATAAATGTAAAGCAAAAGAAAAGCTGCTAAAAGGCAGTGCTATAGTATCAAGTGTCAAAGTCCAAAATTTTCTTTCACGTCTCATTGAAGTACATCTGTGTGCACCTATACTGTCACGAGACTCAACAGCTTTTCTTCCAACGAAGCAGGCATGTTAACAAAAGAGTGCATGCATAAAAACAGTGTTGTTAGAACAGCTCTACTCTTTAACGTGCCTTGATTGCAGTAAGGCGTTCCAGATTCTCTCCATAAGAACGACGAAAGCCATTTTCGCATTCCTTGAGTCGTGCCTCAGCGTCGAACAACTGGTCAACACTTCGCAATGAGAGGTAGCACCAGGCAATGTCAAGGCAAAGCAATGCATAGTTGTCCACATTTGCCAGCAGCGCTGAATTGCAGGTCCTACAAGAAGGCACTTCCACATTTAATGGGTGTTTATAATGAGGACAATATTCAGGAACAAAATATGCACCTACATGCACACATGTCTACTCCTGATATTATTAGTTGGTGGTTTTACTGCTCTTTGCAAGGCCCTGGTGACTACTCATACCGCAATGACATCCAGAAAAATGCACAACAGAAAGTTAAAACATAAAGGGCACTCAGTGGGCTGCTGTATAAATACATATAAAAAAATTAATTCATGATTAAGTAGACGACTAGTTACTAGACTTTGCTAAGGATTCTTTGCCATTACAGGATTTCATTTTCACATAAACACAACTGAACTCCCGCACACTTTCAAGATTAATATTAAAGTTTCCTCTGCATAGAAAAACGCTATATACAGAACTGATTGTGAGCTATCATTGCAGATACTAAGCAATGGATGGTCCAAAAAGCTTTCATAATTGAACTTTTGCTCACCTGAATTCTTTGTCAGCTTCTAGCAGCAGCAGCAATGCCTCAGTGTACTTCTTCCGCTTCAAAGCGGCACGTCCCTTCTCATGGAGGACCATAGCAACACCAAGTGCCCTCTTTTCTGCCATAGGAAGAGCAATGGGCTTTCCCGTTTGGTCAGCTATCTGCATGTAATATCTGCTGCTAGGGTCATCTGAAAAAGGAACCAAGCAGCATAACAATGTCACACTGCAAGTGAAATATCTTGTCATGTGTCAAACGATAATGATGGCACAGGTACAAGGTCAGGTTACAAATGCATACACAGTTCTGTGCACTTGCCTGAATCAACAGAGGACAGAAGGCCAGCATCCTCGCGAATTTTGCTCAGTTCGACTTCCTGCCTTTCTCTGTCTCTTGACTCATCAGCAGTTTCCACCAGAACCAGTGCCATTAATTGCCCATTATGCTATGGAAGAAGAGGACCCTCATTAGACAATCAAATGAAAGCCAGAAAAGTTATAATTATCCATAACTACCTTGACACCTTGTTCTAACAAGGAACTGCCATCTTGAATCACCCTGCCACTGGAAATCAATTTAACCATGGATGGGTCCATTCCACACAGGGCAGCAACTGTTTCTCGCAACTTTCGACCACTTTCTTGGAGCACAATTTCAATCAGTTCAAAATCCTTGCGTGGTTGCTGAAACAAACAATTAAAACCAGATCACGTGGCGGACACAATTGCTCTCATCTGCAACATGCTGCACAGCACAGGGTCATGAACTATCCATGTTGCTTGCATGAAAATGTGATAAGAGTTCAGCGCCCAACTTATAGGTCTGGAGTGTTTAAGCTCACCAAATAATCGTCAAACAATGTTTCTTTCCTTACAAAAGTAACTTGTTCTACTGTAGTAACCTGAACAAGTAGGCTGAGAGAGCTTAGTCTTTACAGCGTTCCTTCAACGTCATAATGCACTGAAACAGCACAGCCGAAGATGAACACACTAAAAAGCAAGCAAAAGTGCTACTGTCAAATTTTGTATAAATGTACTTCAAGGAACAAATGCCTTCAACACACAGGTTCCATGGCAAACGTGAATTTTTAACAGCGGAGGCTGTTAAAACGATACTTAGTGGTGTTCGCAGTTAACAGGGAACTGTCGCACAGAAGGGAAAAGCAGACTCGCGCTTGCTCTTGACCCACTACTCACAACCTTGCCTTCAGCCCACTGTTACGTGACAGTGAACTTGGCACCCTTTACCCAGCTCCTCTGTTTACTCAGACTTCACAGGTGTGGAGCTGGCTTTACTTTTTGCATGACCCTTTCAAAATGGTGGATATAGGTGGCTAAATAGGCTAAATTAGTGATTTAGCTTTTTCAAAAATCCTGTGTCCTGAGCAATTTTGTTCCCAATGGCACAACAAAAATGTAAGAACACAGGACACATAAACATGTAACCACCCATACTCACGTCTATTGCAACTACAGTTCCGCCTGCAGTAACCAGTATTCTGAACTCAGCGCACATTGGCCATGTGCATTCAGAACTGCATGATAGGCACTATTGCATCAACAGAGACCATGCTGCTGCTTCCGCAGCTGTTCTGGCAAGCAACCATTTTAAGAACCTGTGTGCATACCAATAGTAATTAATATGTTCATTAAAGTAAATTCATTAAACAAAGTGAATTGCAGTTTAAGTAAACTAATGGTTACAATAAAATACAAGAAAATCGAAAAAAGAAAAGATACTCCATTTCATACATCAGGTTTGCAACACTGTCAAAGCTAGTGCTCTTGCTTGCGTTGTGTACTTCCATGACCAAAAAGTAGTGCATTGCTTGCAGTGAGAAAAAAAAAACAATAAGTGCTTCGTTGGCAGCCTCCAATCATAATACATTTCTCAGCAGCTTGACAAAAATCAATCGTATTGCTAGGAAAACAATTGAAATATGCATGTTTGCAGTTTAAGCGTGAAGCATTTCTTGGCGAAGTTGAGTCACTTTGACCGTACCTATCTATCTATGTACAGATATATAACCGTACCGTATCTATCTAGCCACCTATGTCTCTGTGCTGTCCTGGTCGTCTCGTTCACCTGCACAACACCGACAGCTGTGCTGGTACCACCATAAGTTCGGTGACACTGCACGGAAATGTGTGCCACCGTGCGACAAATCAGGAAACGCCCCTAGCCAGCGCTGAGGGCAACAGGTGCCACCGGCTCAGGGGAAAGTCGCTCGTCGGTCTTCTTCCTGACTGACCGCAATAGAGGCACCCACTTCCCGGTCGACACTGGGGCAGAAGCGAGTGTGGTACAGGCGTCACCAGCCGATCACAAAGGCCTGCGTTCATCACCGTTGCAAGCAGTAAATAACACGACGATACCGACGTACCGGGCACCCCTCTCTCTCGCCGGACTTGGGCTTCAAGAGGTCATTTAGGTCTATATTTGTGGTAGCATAAGTAAAATTTGCTATCCTGGGAGCAGACTTCCTGTACCACTTTGGACTGCTTGTCGATGTATGCAACTGGCGTATACAGGATCCCCTCTCACAAGCAGAGGTGTGTGGAAAGCCGTCTAAGCATTCGCCTCTCAGCCCTACGCTCGTGATACCACCAGGCACCGCCTGTTTTACGGCTATCCTACGCGAGTTCCCCGAGCTGACAAGGCCACCACAGACCAGTGGTGTCGTCAAGCACAATGTTTTTCACCACATCTCCACAACAGGACCCACGGTTTACGCACGCCCACGCCGCCTGCCCAACCCCCCCCCCCCCAAAGCTGAAAGCAGCACAACAGGGGTTCGACCAAATGCTCGAGCTCGGCATAATCCGCCCATCCGCTAGCCCTTGGGCATACCGACTACACATGGTGCCAAAGTCCACACCAGGAGACTGGCGGCCCTGCAGAGATTATCGAGCCCTCAACCAAGCAACCATGCCTGACCATTATCCATTACCACATATTCACGTCATGGCCAACCTGCATGGTGCGACACTTTTCTCCAACATCGACCTCGTACATGCCTATCATCAAATTCCCATGGCCCCAGAAGACATCCCGAACACAGCGATAACGCACTCGGCCTGTTTGAGTTCCTCCGCATGCCGTCCGGCTTGAGGAACTCCGGACAGACATTCCAGCGCTTTATTAACAGCGTTTTGCTTGGCCTCGACTTCTGTCATGCATACCTCGATCTACTCAATGCAAGCAGCTCAGCAGATGACCATGAGGTGCATCTGCGATCCATGTTTCAGCGCCTGGCAGAGCGTGGAATACTGGTGAACACAGACAAGTCTGAGTTTGGTGCACACAAGCTGAGATTTCTTGGCCACGTCATCTCGAACTGCGGAATTAAACCACATCCAGACAAGGTTAAAGCTGTCTAACAGTTCCCACGACCCAACACTAAACGTTAGCTTCGTGTTCCTTGGTCTCGTGAACTACTATCGCTGTTTCATACCCCAGTGTGCAACTATCCTACAGCCTCTCCACCTCCTGCTGTCTAGGCACGAAGGTGCCGCTAAGGAGCTCCACTGGACGGACGGTGCTGAAGTAGCCTTCCAGGAGATCAAGAAAAGTCTTGCTGATGCCGCACTTCTAACTTACCCGGAACCGGGAGTTCCACAGTGCATTATCGTTGACGCATCGGACGCTGCCGTGGGTGCCGCACTTCAACAACTCATCATAGGAGTATGGCGACCAATCGCTTTCTTTTCCCAGGAACTGACACCCACCGAACAGTGGTACAGCACCTTCAGGCGTGAGCTGTTGGCCATCTACGCGACAATCCAGCACTTCCATCATTACTTGGAAGGTAGCGAATTCTTTGTCCTGACAGACCACAAACCTTTCACGGATGCCTTCAGGTTACCGAGTACTGAGAGGGGTGTCCATACTGCCCTAGAGCTGCGGCAGATGTCATACATATCTGAATTAGCACGGACATCCTCCACATCAAAGGAGTCGACAACGCTGTTGCCGATGCCCTTTCGTGCAGCCCAGTCAGCGCCATAACCTGTCCCAAAGGAATAGACCTCAACAAAATGACGGCTGCTCAACGCGATGATGAATTGCGCTGCCTACAAGAAACGTCGACGTCACTAAACCTGCAGTGGTTCTCCATGCCAGGTACAGAAGGCCTCTGCTGTGACACGTCTACTGGCAAGCCACGACCATTTGTGCGCGCGCACCTCCATCGCGAGGTGTTCACATCACTACAAGAGATGTCACCCGGGGATCCGCGCTACGCAAAAGCTCCTGACAGCCCATTTTGTATGGCCCGGCATCAACTGTGATTCCCGACAATGGACTCATGACTGTCTTGCATGCTAGCTCCAAGGTACAGCGTCATACAGGGACACTGTTGGAGACGTTTCCCGGGCCAGATGCTTAATTCGACCATGTACATGTCGACATCGTCATGCCGTGGCACCCTGTCAGGGCCAAACGTACTTGTTAACTTGTGTGGATCGTTTCACGCGTTGAGCAGAGGCTATTCCCATTCCAGACATCACAGCCGAAACTGTTGCTCGTGCTTTCGTCAGCCACTGGCTCTGTTGCTTTGGCGTGCCATCATCCATCACAACTGACAGAGGAAGCCAATTCAAGTCCGCATTATTCACCAGTCTGACGAAGCTCACTGTTACATCGCACATCAGAACGACGGCCTACCATCTGATCAGTAATGGAATGGTGGAGCGATTTCACCGGCAGGTGAAAGCCACACTCACGGCAAGCGAAGAACACTCCTGGGTCGAAGCACTGCCCTCTATAATCTGGGGCACTGCCCTCTGTACTGTGTTCAAGGCGGACGTCGGCTGCAGCGCCACAGAAGTTATCTACGGCACAATCCTCAGTCTGCCTGGTGAGTTCTCTGTGCCTGACCAACAACAAGCTTACAGCACACATTTAACAAAATACACCATATACTATGCCTTAAGGGCAAGCCCGTTTCGCAATTAAAAAAAAAAACAAAAAAAAGCTTACATTTCTGCTGGCAACTATGCGTCTCGTCTGCGTCACATCATGATGAAACTTCGACCTACGCCTACACGACAGCCCACAGAAAGAAGGATATATGTGAGCAGCGAACTTGAGTCGTGTAGCCACGTCTTTTTGTGCAACGACCCAGTGCGAAGACCACTACAAGTGCCGTACGACGGACCCTTCAAAGTTCTCTGCCATGGGAAAAAGATTATTGTCTTCGAAAGGCGCGGCCATGAAGAGGTTGACTCATTGGACAGAGTTAAGCCGGCACACACGGAAACCAACTGGTCCACGACAGCAACCTCCACCTTTCCGCCTGCAACCTGCAGAACAGCACCACATCCCACACCAATGGGAGCGACGGACACGAGAATTCCCCAAGTGGTTGAGTTTTACCACACACGCAGTGGATGACGGACAAATGCGCCTGATCGCCTCCGCATGTAGCCAGTAGCCACTCTGGCGTTTCATTTCGTTCGTGCTCTCACTAGGGGGGGAAGTACTGTGGTAAACTTGTGGGAATGTTGACACCCCCTGATGAGTTTCTATCCCGTGGCGCTCGCGTATCCTCAAAGCTCCTCTAAGGTGGCTTTCCCGCGGTGCACGAGACGTGACGTCATCATCATGCGCACCGCTGCGCTGACGATGGCGCTGGTGTTCCCGCGGTAGCGCTACCTGGCAGCAAGGATTCGCGGGCCCACGGACGGGGAACGATCCTTGCCCTCTTGGCCTTGGGACGTTGTCGCGCGTGGTCGATGCTCGTGCGCGCGGTGGCGATGAGCTCCACTCGGACGAACCCGCGGATGCCTCTCCCGATAGCCGATTGAGCCTCTGTTCGCGCAACTTATCTCGCGAGCAATATAGGCTTACGGTCCCAGCCATGGGCGAAAACTACTTCGCTCGGTATCCTGCTGCGGTGAGTCGAATGTCATCGATTACGCGTGGTGTATTGCATTAGCATGCCTGGTGTGTATAGTTCGGCTAGCGTGCTTACTATGTGTAGAAGGTGCAAATAAATGCCCTACTGTTGGTTTGCACTGCGGTGAACTGTGTCCTGTGTTCCTAGAGCGTGGGAGAACCTCGTGGCCACCGCCACAAACTCTAAATGTGCCACGGTGCAGCTGTGGTGCTGCCAGCGTGTCGAAGAACGGCATTCCATTTCCTCACTCGGCACTGCAACAAAGGCAATGTGGAGAAGGAGAGGAAAGGGAGAACGGGCCCCCCCTCCAACGAGTTGACTGGGCTTGTTGGTATAGAGAGCCCTAGCAACACGCCTTGTCCCTTCGTCGCTCACGCGTACCAACAAGTTACAGTTACCGAGTTTCCAAGAGTAACTTGTTACAGTTAGTTTCTGTTAAAAAGTAACGTTGTTACTTTTCTGTTACTGTACAAGACTAACGAAAGGGAAGGGGTCAAGGGCTCGTTCTTTATTTGTTAGAAAACACTTAATGAGCAAACAAACAATGAAGTGTAGGAATGCATAGGGGAAGTTACTTGTAGACGCGAAAAGACAAACTTGCCGCCGTGGCTACAAGTGGCGCTGTCTAACACTCCCAGGATAATACTGTAACGCGTCATGGCTGGGACAAGCAATGAAGAGGACGAACAATGAGGAGCACAGAACGAAGCCAGCGCTGAACTCTTTTGCTTGGCTCTCATCCGTCACCTGTAAATAAAGCCATCTCTTCGCAACTCTTTGTAACAATATGTACATAAATACCCAATAAAGTGGACGAGGGGACGACTGCCTTCATAGCTCAGCAGCAGAGCATCAGACGAGCCAATCGAAGGTCGTGGGTCCGTTTCCCACCGAAGGCAGGTCTGTCTTTTTGTCCACTTTAATTCCTGTCTAGTTACTCCACAATTACAATACTACAAGTAACTTCTATGCATTCCTAGGCTTCATTTTCTGTTTGCTCATTAAGTGTTTTCTGTACAAGACTAATGAGCAAACAGGTCAAGGGCTCGTTCTTTATTTGTTTCTAACAAATAAAGAACGAGCCCTTGACCCCTTCCCTTCTGTACAAGACTAAGTAATACATGGCAAACCAAATTATACAGTTTTTTTTTCATAAAAAGGTATGAAGGCATGCGATTAGTCAAAGTTGGTCATGGTAAATTGCCAGATAAGAGGAAGAGAAAGGGGCTCACTCAAACACCCAACACCAGCAATTGCTGTGTTAGCCCCATTTTCCTGTAACAACATTTTACGGATTGTCAGGAATTCATCTATAAAATCCATTAGGACAGCCTGGTGCCATGAGACTGCCACACGCTCGTAAATGAAATAGCAGCTCATCCTGAGACATGACGCAGAGATTAGACCCCTTCAAGCCACATTGCTGCCGCCATTTTGGGCAGTGCTTTTTGAAAGTACCGCTTTGAGAACTGAATGTGTGCGAGGCATTGCAAAGAGTCTGTTTCAAGGCGGTTTCCGCATGGGTTGTCATGAATAAATGGCTGGCCACACGAAAAAAAAAAAGGATGCTGCACCGGCCTCTGAACAGCGTCTTTCGTCACTTATAGGCCGACCATACTGCCGTGTCATGCACGTTTCTCTGCATAGGGGTGGGGAGAACCCTTCGCCGGCCTTTTGTGTCACCGACTGGCGGTGCTTTAAAAAGAAAAAAAAAAGAAAGAGAGAGAGAGAGAGAGAGAGAGGTGATGTCAAGTGTCCTGCAGAGCATCGCAATACAGGTGATACATTGTAAAAGTATTCCACTATTGAGATACTAATACATGTTGCAAATGTATCTCGATACAGAGATACATACAGAAGGTCAAAAGTATTTATGGGCATCGCGATGCTCCACAGCCGTGTTTTTAAGGACTGCTGCTGCCGGATATTTTTTCTTTTGAAAAGGAAATAACTAACTGTACTTCCAGTTACAGTTACTGTGTAAAAAGTAACAGTGTTACAGTTACAAGTCCCTCTAAATTAAAAGTAACTAGTTACAGTCATAAGTTACTGAAAAAAGTAACTAGTTACCAATAATGCATTACTGGTAACTAGTTACTGCCCAAGACTGTTCATGTATTAACGCGAGTTCCAACATTAAGTCGCACCGTGAGCTACCATTCAGTCACCACAGTACTGTCAACGTTCGTGGTTAACCCACGTTATGCTCAACCTCTTTGCACAGACATCCATCATATTTGTAGCACTTGGCTGAATACCAAACAATTCATCATTGGCAGTTTTCTCGCTGACTGCTTCACATGGCACCGATTTCCACAATGTGTGGAGGATCTGCAGGATTTTGCTTGTCATTTGTTGGAGTGATACACCTCCTTTCTTTTTTGTACGGACTGCTTGCATAGCCTTCACTTGCACCTGATATATCAAATGGAGTATAGTGAAAGCTTTGAGCTTTCAACAAAGGCTGAAAATATTAAATTTGGTCAGGTAACCAGTTACTCTCAAATGTTTTTTCTCAGAGAGTAAAAATACTATGGATAAAGCAAGGGATCACAGCCTTTATGGTCAGTAGAAAGGAGTTCCGAAATATACCAGGCACCTCCAAACGTATGATGGGCAGCTATTGGTGACAGAATGTCAACATTTCATAACTTCTGGAAATATGTTTTCATGCACCCTTGTCTGCTGTTTTCTTCTATATTTCATATTCAAGTGTGATATTTTGCCAGCCTTTCCAACTTTTTCAGAAAATCACTTTTTACACCTTAACGATTTATGAAGTTTGATATAATTTCTTGGGTTTTACGCCTCAAAACCACGATATGATAATGAGAGACACTGCAGTGGAGGGCTCTGGAAATTTTGACCACGTGGGGTTCTTTAAAAGGACCGACAACCAATTTTTAAGGTACCCGTTTTCTTTATTTTAAGGAAAGCTCACCGGTCAGAGTGCCCAATCTTACAACGGCAACAGAAAAAACACTGTAAAACATGTTTTATCGAAATTTTTTTGACTATGGAGTCTTATACGCAGCATATGTCACAAACGGTGGCTGACAGCTGTCAGATGTGTTTGCACCAGGTTCTGCCACAACAGAGTGCATGCGTGCAACACCCGAGACGCACCACGCGCATGCAGTGCATTTAAAAGCATGTTTTCGGTTGCCATGAAGGCAGCGCAAATTCTCAGTGTTGACTCCTTTTAACGAGCAGAAAGCAAACAGTGTCCGTACAGGTTTCCAAGAGAAAAATTCCAGGACTTTTCAAGCACCTTTGACAAAAATGAAAGAACACGACTGTAGTTCACGGTAAATTTTATTGCACAAAACAAAGGATATTCTGTTCACTTATCGCACAGTGTCACTAGACTACAAGTTCTGAAGCTCAAGGCAGGTCTCAGTTTCTTTTCTATTTGCATCTTAATGCTATCAAGTTCTTCGGTCTTGACTTTCGCAGGCTGTTGGACTTTACTGTTTGATGTCACCAGTGACTTCTGCCTTTTCAGCAAAGCCATCAGCAGAGGTTACCAAATCGGCAACAACTGCTTCAAGTTTCTTTCTCTTCAGCTGCATGCGTTTAACTTCCTCCATAATCAAGCGCCTTTTTGTCCGATTTGTATTTTCGTGGCACGGTCATGCGATCACAACACGCACCGCAACCAACACGTGGAAAACCAAACACCATTGACGGCACCAGACCACTGGGAGAGTGAACTAGAACTGGGGTCTAGTTCGGTCTACCACTGGCAAAGTACACAACGTACAATGTGGCTAGCAGATGATGCTGAGGCTAGTGAAGGTGCGCTGTAGTGCTTTTTTGTCTTTTTTTTTTTACTTTAGCGGGTTTACGAGGGAAACCGCTAAAAGCGAAGCCGCAGGAAAACTTTTCAAACACTAGTAAATTCTACTGCAATAAGCGCATTTGGGAAACTTTCCTTTTCCAGGGAGCTCAAGATGTAGACCATTGTAGCCTCATTGTGGCCATCAGTAGCCGAAGCAGAAGCAAGCCAGATAAAAAAAAAAAATGGTGCTGCGGGCGCGCGCATGCCTCGTTCCATCGAGTACAGGTGTTTTTAACGTGTTTGACTTTGCGATCGTGGCATCGCGAAACGTGATATCCAGTGAAGTTTGTCACAGACATGTTCCAGTGCCGTGAATTGCGAGTAGTACAATCAGACCCTGTGAAAATCCCCAAAATTCTAGGGTTTTCAAGGCCCTTGAAAACGAAATTTTCGATTTCAAGGATTTCACGGACCTGTGCGCACCCTGGCAAATAATAGGGCGGGGAAGCATTTTTATGCTGCCCCGCTGCAATTTTAAACCCGAGTTATGGGCGTATGAACAGCAGCAAGCGACGTACAGTGATTTAGACTCCAGAACACAGCACAAAAGCTTCACGACCAGGTTACACCATGTTTCAGTTGCCATGATTCTCAAGCTCAATTTAAGAATACATGTTCTATTTGAGTTGCGAAAGGCTGCTCGATCTCATAATTATAATTCAGGTTGCAAATCGAAACGCACAAAGGTCTGTTCACATGCTCTGGCCAGTTGTCGGTCCCTTTAAAGGGCCCCTAAATCACCCCCCAACATTTCTTTAAACATTTCAAGTTACTACGCACATCGAGTTAAGAATGCCATCATGAACACTGCCAAATGCGGCAGCGGCACACACCGCGGCAGCACCACAAATTCAAAAAACAATCCTGTGCACCTCTCCCTTTCCAGTCTTTTCCAGCATACCAAAGTTAGCCATGACAGCATCGTGGTTTTGGCGACGTCAACGGAGGCAGAGCTCCGCTGATTGGTCGAAGAACTTCAAATTACGGTTAGACACGCGCTCCCTGCCCGTCTGCTCCTATCCTTCATGCTGCTCTTGCTTGTCGTGTGTGGTTGCTGCTCGCGTATGCGTACTTGTCACGCGACATTCAGAGGAGCGCTCGGCGAGGAGGTGGCACCAGCAAGTGGCCAGCGTGTGGCACAGGAGAGAACGAAACAAGCAAGCATCGCATTTTAGTAATCAATGCATGCAACTTCACTATTACAGCACTGTTTTGAAAAGTTCTTCCAGCTAAGTGTTCGTTGTAGACACCGCCACAACAGCAACACATCAACTAAATTTTGAGCTCTGGGTGGTTTAGGGGGGCTTTAAAGGGCCCATGACAGCCATTTTTTTGTTGGAGACTTTTATGTTCTAATGAGTAGAACAGTGTCCTGTAATCACGGCATGGAGTGGCAAATTCTCCAGCATGAAGTCTAATTAGTCACAGCATCGTCAATTTTGTTCAGCTTTAATGAAGCTTCGAAACGCGTGCCAAAAACTGCAAGAAACTAGCGCCGCGGGGCTAGCGCGGCGGCTGTCGGAAGTGAGCGCAGGCACTTGATGAGGAAGATGCATATTCAGGTCGTACATGCCCTAGTGCGCAAGGAGCCAGAGTCTGTCAGTGATCTACGCGCTGATCCCGTGTTCGCTCCGTGTGTCCTGAACAACCATACGCCGCTTGTCGTAGCATGCGGCGGTGCACGTCGGTACACACACCGAACCATAGCGTGTGTACAGTATACGCTTGAGCGACCAACACGGAGAGGAAGCAGAAAAATACAGCTTTTGGCGTGGCCTCCGCGATCGGCTGCGGCAGCCGATCGCGGAGGCCACCCTCGGAGGCCATAGCGCGGCGCGCCAGTGTCTCTTTGTGACGTCGACGATATCAGCTTACAAGAGTGAAACGTCACAGATGGGCCACTAACCGCGTCATACTAGTGGCGATGTCGCGAGGTGCTGCAAGCTCGGATGAGCATTCCCGCTTACTTTGAAACCATATTAAAATTACTTAGAGGCGACGTTCGCCGCTAACACTCGGTCGACATTGCCTTCCGATGCAGGAAAACCAATTAATGCAAGCATCTTGCGTTTGAAATTTTGGTGTCATGGGAGCTTTAACATGCACCGATGTCGCGTAGCGCAACAGCCTCTAGCACTTCGCCTCCATAGACAACGCAGCAGCTGCAGCGAGGATTCAACCCTGCAATTATGCGGTTTCATGGCACAAGGTGCAAATATGGTTGAAGAGCACCAGGACAATGAAGACGAGTCTTCAGTGCAGCTAAAGTTGCAAAGTGTAAATGAGACATGGCTCTAAGAGGGCCTGAAAATCATGTCACTGCATGATGCATAAAATGTAGCATTCAAGTCATGACCATAAGTATGAAGTGCATTATGACCATTATAGTACATATGTTTGTAAACGGGCAATATACCAAATGGGTAAACATCAGTAAGTAGCACTGCCACCTCACCAGAGGCCTTTAATTGCAACGGCTGGGGAAAGGTGCTTCAAAAATAACAACAGCAGATGCTCTCCCTTTTAAGAGGTTTCACTACACTTATAATAAGAATGGACGAGGTTTTACACGCCAAAACCACAATATGATTATGAGGCACGCCATAGCGGAGGGCTTTGAAAAATTTTTCCACCTGGACTTCCTCAATGCGTACTTAAGCTCGCAGTAAGCAGTCCTCCAGCATTTGTCTCCATCAACAATGTGGCTGCTGCAGCCAGGATCAAACTCATGTCCTTTGGGTCTGCATTGCAAATATCTGGGGCTTACAGCATTTAACAAAACATGTAAGCAATTAAGTACAGTTTTCATAATGAAGGGCAGTTCTATACCAAGTAAAATTGGTGCATGTAGCGGAATATGTTGTTGGTAGGCTCCCGCTTCCAAGCAGTCTACAAGAGCATGCAAAAGAAATGTCAGTCTCTCACAGAATCCACCACAGGCTGGAGGCTCACTACTAGTGAGAAAGGAAGCCCTTGTGCCCTGTATGTGCCTTAGCCAGAAAATCCCACACCTTGCGAACCACACGGATGAAACGCATGAACAGTGATAGAAAGAAAATGTTCGTCTTAATATGTCCAACAGACACTCCGCAGTATCCCTGAAGAAAGATGGGCACTTATTTGTACTGACAAGACACTTGTAAAGATGAGAGTTAAACTGAAAAAAAAAAAAAAGAACTGGAAGTGATTGTCTTTATATGATGCACACTCAAGCAAGCAGCAAACAAGCGCACTCGCGTTACAATGCTTTATAAGTAACGGTGGTTTAGTGTCATGGTATTTGACTGCTGGTCCAAAGGTAGGGCATTCGACTCCAGCCGTGGCGGTCGCATTTTCGACAGCGAAAATGGTAGAGGCCCATGTACTGTGCGATGTCAGTGCACATAAACGAAACCCAGGTTGTTGAAATTTCAGGAGCCCTTTAATACGGGCGTGCCTCATGGTGGTTTTGGCACGTAAAACCACACAAATGAGGTCGACGTTTTGGAACGTAAAACCACGTCAATTAAGCCGAATTCCCTTTTTAAAAAATATAATTCAATGCCGCTTACAGCACTGAAAACGCGTTTGAACACCAATACGATTGTCAAATGGTGAACTTTCGAACGGGATCAAATTTGTCGGTAGAGTGGCTAATTCGCGCAAGCAGCGCTGAGGGGACAATCACGGTAAGGAAATTAGACCAGCATGAGGCTCTATTGCAATCGAAAATGGCCATTTGACGCCGGTCCAATGATAACGACAGATGACAAAGCAGCAGTCCTACTGAAGCCAAAAAGGTCCTAGTCCTAGTTTTGGCGACACGTGTTCGCCCAGCACGTTTTACAACTTGGTAAAATTCACGGCAAATACGTCTACTCACCTGACGGGGGTTGACAACTCTTACTCTCAACGTAGCAACGCCGGTACTTTGGTACTTTCTATTCGCTGCCAGTTTTGCAACGGCATGACACCTCAAGTGTTTGAGGATAGTAAGCACAACACCTGGATCCAGCTGCAATTCATTCGCATACCGCGCCACTAAGGTCTGAAAAATAAACAGTAGTGGTTATGAAAACATGTAAGAACGTACATCTTAACAAATCAAAATTGTACTCGTGACAAACGCAGCCAGTATCCGCTTACATCAGGAATGGTACCTTCCTGGTCGTTCACAGTAAAAGGAGGTAGCCACAGCTTCACGCTCTCGTCGTTGAGCTTTTTTCGAATGCGAGAGACAATTTGGTCGTCCACGGATTCCATAGCGTATAGACTCCTGTCAAACTACCTGATGAACAGCTCGCGCTACAAACGATAGCCAATGAGTTAATAAAATTTTGGCAAAGAACCCAACTCTTATGAGCTTATCAAATTTGACGCGAACATGACTCGACCACAACAAACTCGCACGACTCGGCTTGGCTTGGCCGCTTGGCTCGGCTGTGAGCGACTTGGCTTGGTACGCCGCCCACGTGCAGTGGCGCTGTGGTAGTTATGGCGGCTATGGCTTCTTTCCTCCATGCTACAGTGTACTAGAATATGGGTAGTGGGTTCAGGAGAGGGCATGCTCCACGCGCCGGCATGAGGCGGAGAGTGTTGACGGGTCGCGTATGTATGCGGCGGCGCTGCGGTAGCGTGGGCTGTACGCTCGGCGGCTGCGCTCAGCAATTTATCCCCAGCACTCCCGCCTGCTGCAGTAGCAGCGACTTGCGCTTGCTTTTTTTTACTGTCCTGTTTGCGTCGCTGTGTCGTGTGCTGTTGTTCTCCGCTACCTCGAGCGCAGAATGAAGTAACTCGCGTTTCCTTCGCTGTTCTGCAGCTACAGCACAGTCGATGTGATGCTGTTGCGCAAACTAAAGCCCCTCCATCGCGTCTACTGCAGCCGGCGGAAAACGTATGGAGGGGCTTTAGCGCAAACCTCAGACTCCTTGTTTAGGATGCAGCGAGAACCACGAAATGCTTAACCCCGATGCTTACATCCAGCATCGCTAAGTTTGGTGCCGCCAGAAGGCTTCACTTTCATGTAAAAGGCCTTAATGTGTCACCGAAAGCACCAAAGCAAAAAAAAAGAAAAAAAAGAAAAAAACTTGCACGCGAAGTTGAGTGAGTGCTCGTAGTTGTTTCTTCGGCCTATGTTCTCTGAAAGAACACCACGGGGTCGTGTCTCAGCAACCATGCACAAAGAACTCAGTATATCTGACCGCTGGAGCGAAATAGTCTCGCATACCTTGTGGGCAGTGATGTGTACTTTCAGCCAGTATTTTTTTATCAGTAGTATCAATTACATATTTTTACCTACTCAAAATTTTAAATATCGCTTTAATCCCTTATATTTCAGTTAGAAAGTTACAGCTCGCTTCAGATAAACCGGGAATGATTCCCTTCATGCTGAACTTTGTCACGTTTGTTTTTTTTTTTTGTTTTTTTTTTTACCAGTAAGGGCAAGCAGCCTTGAAGTATATATACGTGGAATGCGAAATGAATGCACGCTGCAGGCGATATTTGACAGTCACATATAGCTACATATGATGCATCTTGAAACACGCTTACGCTTATCTCGCTGCCATTTAAGTCGTGACACATTTCGAACCTCCTTGCGTGGCGAAGACATGTACGCTGCGACGACAAACGCATGCAGCTGTGCATTTGCCAAATCATCACTCGGGACGCTTGAGCAGCGGTGCGCAAGCACGCGTCTGTTTCATTATAACACGTATTTCGCGATTTTTGCTTCCTTTTCGAAATGCTTGATGTCTGGGTTATCTGAGGCGGACTATACTTTGCACGGACTTGTTAGCGATTAAAGCAGTATTTATGAAGTCTACTAATTACAAGGAATATTAATTGACACTTAGTCAAAAAATGTAGCCGTTGTAAGTACACACGTACGACTACTACAAGTATGAATTTAGCTGAGAAATCTTTTCTAGAACTTCTGCCTTTCTCAGAAATTTAGTACATGATATGGGACGCCCTATTAATTATGCATTTTCGGGAACACAAAACACCTCCACGGCTGTAAATAAAGAATGGGTATGTCATGAAAACATGTCTTTCTTGTACTTCCCTTTTATAGAACACGCAAGTGGCTATTTGTTACTCACCAACGCTTTGGTTTCTCCGGAGGGTAGGAATTAGTGATATGTTAAAGCCGCTCAGTAGCTCTCTGCAGCCAGGGAACCTCGCTATTAATCAATGACAGCACCGGACTTTGGGATTAGCTAGGAGGTCGCACCATCAGGTCTGTCCTTTGCGAAACCGGAAACATCATTGGATGCATCGGATGATAAAAATGGTCTATCCGGAAAAAGCTACGAGTTAGGTCTGCCAACCTAACACCTATTTTTGGCGGACTTCTGCAAATCGTGGCCGGAAAGTTGTGCAAAGTTACATATCATCTGGGAATAATCGTTCACGTAATTGATGGTTCGAAATTTTCACTTTTTCAACACCGACTTCTCGCGTACGGAATGATGCAAGGTCTAAACTTATGGATGCAGCGGCTTCTCCTTTTTATGCCCAGTAAAAATTTTCATGTGCTGACCCCGGCGAGACCGCGCCGAGCTCCAAAATCAGCTCTCAATTTGTTGACAAACCGTTTATCATAGGAATGTTATGTAAGTAGATCGTCGTTTAGCGACAGCGCACACTTAAAGACATCTGAGCGCCTCTGGGCAAATCCCGTCCCATCGAGCCATGCTGTACTGTTTTACAAGCCACTATCTCATTTACGTATGCCATTTAGCCCGGCGATTCTTGCGGGCAGCAATAACTGTTTCACGGGACAGGCACTGAAATGCGGAGCAACAATTCCATGCTGCGACGTAACGCACAGCGCGAGATGGTGCGCGAGCCTGCTCGTGCTTCGTACTGCATACAGCCCATGCTCTACTGGCGCCATCTCGTGCCGTCAACGTGAGAAGCGTCACTCCCGGCCGCTCTCTGAGCCCACTACCCGTATATTCTAGTACACTGTATCCATGCTTCTTGTACAGTGGTCACTGTATTCGCGACTGCTGTGGGGTTTCAGCACGTCTGGTGTATGCTTGTGCAGAGTGGACGCTTAGTGACAGCTGGTTCATCACGCTGCAACATATTCCTACATGCGTCGCAGCGGTATACTACTATAACACTGCAGACAGTTACAAACGGATTACTACAGAAACCATGGTTCTGTAGTAGACTCATGCACGACACATCTCAGAATACGCCCTTTGGCCCCAGACGTGTACGCTACAAATAGATGCAGATCGTCTGGCTAGGTTCCCACACTTAATCACATTATGTGGGAGCCACTTCGAGATAGTTAGTCTAGGTCACTGCAACAAAGTCTCGGAACAACATCCGCGGCGGGTGGCCAAGCCACGTACTGTGGCCCACACCCACCAAAAAGACGCCGGATTCAAATCTTCTTGATTTGAATCTAAAGTTTACGTTCAAACATGAAATGGACACGACAGATACCGCAAGTGGTTACGGATAACTTTGACATTCTTACATACGAACGACATCACCGCATATCACTTATAGTGCATCGAGTCCTTGCGCTTTCCTGAATTTAAGTGTACCGATATTCGATGCAGATTGCGAACTGAACACGTGCGGGGAAAAAAATGCAAAAAAAGGGGAAAGTGCGCTGAATTTTTGACGACACATAAAGGAGGACAGACGACGACGGGCCCCTCTTTGCAAACATGACAAGCTTAGATATATATCGCAAGCCTCAACAAACATACATACAAAAAAAAAAGGTTCATCCTTTTACGCGCTATGAAACTAATTTCAAGCTGAGCTAGCTCCCCTTGTCAACAGTAGTATAGACACGCGTGTACGGTTCTCCCCCTTCGTAACCTATATTTTATAGCATTCCCCTTTGCTGCCACCGCAAATTGATCACCAGAGGTTGCAACTTTGCAGGGCATTGCATTCTAGCCACCATAGCATTGCCCTCCACCGAGAGGGAACGTCGTTGACGTCATTACGACACCTGTAGGCAGAGCCGATCGAAGCGTTCTTCTGCGGTTAATTGCTTGCTTCTTCATAAAACTCGGTCCCAAATCGACCTTTACGTTGGGTTACATGACCCGTAGACAACGTTTTCACATAGCCGACGAAGAGCTCGAGCGAACTGATTTTTCACGAGGTGAAGCAATAATTTACTATCGGCGCTGAGCTGTGCTCCTGCATAGTCTCTCTCCTACAAACGTTAGAGAAAATGGCGCCATTTTCTGTAATGTTTGTAGGACGGACTCTATGCAGGATTAACAGCGAAGCTCTTAGTCAAATCATAAAGACGGCGGCCGTATGCAAAAACTATCGTCATCATTAGTTCTGGTCCCCAAGCACTGTACCCCAAGATGCCACCCTACCAAGAGTATATGCGTGCACATGATGATGGTGGTGGTTCGGTTATGGAAAGGATGCTAATTTCTGCCACGTCCGGAGCACGGCTAGGCGCCAGTGGGAGTAGTGGAAAGGGACTGAAAGATATAGAAATGAGAGAAGCCGTAGTGGAGGGCTCCGGAAATTTTGACCACCTGGGGTTAGTGTGCACTGACAACGCACAGTACGTACACGAGCCTGGCATTTTCGCCTCCATCGAAAATGCGACCGCCGCGATTTTGGGTGGCAGCCAAATACCATAACCACTACACCAACGCGGCGGCCACGCATATGCACTTGCAATGCCCAATGTGCGGCTTTCGCACGCGCGCTTCTTTCATCTCGATCTTGCGATCATGCCTCAGCCCACTACTACACTAACAAAACTGCAGCTGGCGGGCGCACATGCCGCGCGTGCAAGCAGAAGATAGTGTGCGTCGATCGATCGATTCGGTGCACAGCGTCTCGCAGAGATGCGTTTGTGCATTAGCTTCGCGCCACGAAAGCATCCTCTCGTGCGACCTCCACCGTCTCTGGTTGGACGCGAACGTTATAGGCCTAGTGCGCTCGTTTGGCGGCGCCACCGCTCTCTCCCCGCGCAGCGCCACAGCGGCCAGGATGGGCATTATGTGCGAGTTCCTGGCGCGCGCAAATCTTGGAGGCCATGCATTCGCTTTCCGGAGCATAGCTCGAAGTTGCACCCAAAGGCGAGCCCCGTTTACTGTTTTGCTGCGACAGGCAGATCGCCAACGTTGACGATAGTTTAAAAGGAACAGTTTGGCTCGCGGGGGCGACTTATACGCCGTTATAATGGTTATAATCCCACATACTGCGAGAACTGCTCAGTGCCGTCGATCCGTTAGAAATCGGTCCGCGGATTGCGCAGACGAACGTGGGCTGCGGCGTGCGTTTAGAAACTCACATTAAACTTTCCTTGGTTTAATTCATATACATGTGATTTGCAAAGCACGAATTCAGAAAATTAATCTAAGGCAACCTAGCGAGCTCGCTAGTTTCGTGGTCGGCGTGCACTATAGCAGAAAGCTGGCTGGTTGTTTTGCCTTATCAGACGCCTTAAATAATAAAAAATCAAAATAAAACGTGAAGACCTCACGTAGCAATGGCCTTTTCGCTTTATAGCACTGTTAACGCGTCAAATAAGCCCGCTATAGCTGTCATGCGATGGCTGATTATTGCAATTGGAATGATTTCTTATGCGCCGTCCTAGTCCTTCGCAGACTAACAGACTGGTTTTGTTCTATGAATTGTATGTAAACAGCATTTCAGTGAACGCATAGACACCCTTTTCGCGGACTCGTTGTCAGCTGCACAAAAGAAAAATATTGTGCAAACTTATCGCACCTCCGTGGCGCTGACCGTGTACGCCTGTACGACGGCATATCGTACCTTAATCCCGTGCACTTGGAACAAGCAATCGACATATATGCTACGCACGCACGCATGATCACAAAGCGAAATATCCCCGATTGACCGTGTTTTTAGACTGCGCGAAATCGTAGTTTTGAATATGTTAAAATGTGCTTTTTTCACCTGTAGGTCGTCTCATGACCAGCCGATATCATGAGTCACAACGACCTATGCAATTCGCGGATGTCGCCCATTAAATTTGCAGAGAACTGCGCGACTAAAGCACCTGATCCTGTCACCGCCGATGCTGCCATTCGAGTGATGAATAGAACTCCGAGCTTGTAAAAAGATATTTATCAACTTGCGGCAGCTTCACTGCGCGCGCCCAACGGTTCCAAACCAATGTTGCCCCAATCACCATCGTTACATTTACAGGGAAACGGATAAAATTCCATCGTTGGTACCTTCCTGATAGTGTTCCTAAAGCTACTATAGAATCCATACACGCGACAGCGCGTAGATGTAAAATATCCCCGCCGCGTACGCACGCTCGCGTTGCTCTGGCAAGGCCGGCCCAGAGAACACCTATATACGCGTTTTGGCCGGCCGTGAGAAGGGAACTCGCAGTTTTTTCCGGCGGCCGCCGCCAGTGGCCACAGCGGCGCTGCACGCACGATTCGAAACAGGAGCGCACGAAGCCTATACGCTCAGCTCGGTGCGAAACTTGCGGTGCTTCGCGAGGCCTTTCCCCAAGTATAGTGCCTAGAATATACTGGCCAGTATATTCTAGGCACTATACCCCAAGCCTCGAAACACCACGAAATGGGGGTGTGACAAACCCGGAACAGCCAAGTGCCCATCAGCTTCGCTAGCCCTACGCCACAAATGCTTTTTTTTTTTTCTGCCATGTACAATGTCCTGTTCCAACGGTCGACTGACAAGTGAAGAGTTTATGTTCGCTTATATACTCCCGAGCGCCAGGGCTAATGGATATAAAAGTGTATAATGCAAGGCAGTGATATTTTATGTTTTGTCTTCCGCGGTTGTCATTTCACTGTCAAGTCCTTCGTGTGCTGTAGTTCTCGATCAGTGATAGATCGGAGAGAGTGATGGGGGACTCGTCGAAGCATTGAAAGCGCAAATTAAAGGCGCTTCTACAGCATTTTCGCCTCCATCGAAAATGCGACAGCCGCGGCCGGGATCGAACCCGCATCTTTCGGGTCAGCAGTCAAATACCATAAACTCTTTGGAACCGTGGCAAATGACATGTAAGGGATAAGTGCGGCAGCGTGAACGTCGATGTTGGTGAACAATGCACATGCAAGTAAACATATGTTCCGCGCATACAGCTCACATCAATGGGATTGCTCTGCAGCCTCGAGGCGAGGCCGCTTCGCATGTGCGCACTGGGCCCATTCCATTGCCATATTGTGAAATTCGGGAGGAAAATAACGCAGAAATAGTTAAACCTCGATGTAACGAACTTTCACAATATTCTCGATATAACGAAGTATTTCATTTTTACATAGAACATTTTTTTTACCTGCATATAACGAAGCACGTTTATATATACTGCTGCATAGGAGGGCCAAGCCGATAATTCTTTACTTCTGCGGGTGCCAGCGGTACAACGGGTGAATTCCCACGGCTTTTTCGAATGCGTTTTTCAAATTGCGCGCCGAGGCGGAGCTGCTGCATGGTTACGGCATGCGAGGAGGAGCCTGAAAGTTACGATACTTTTTGAACCAATGCGGCTGAAATTCACGACGCCAAGTATAGCCTTGCTATTAAATACTTCGTACATACGCGCGCGATGTCGCAAAACAGAAAACTCGGCCGCCGTGAATCGAGTAATAGTCCTTGCGTTCGTGCGGTTACTGACCGAAGCTTTGTTTTGGGGGCGTGGTCAGTTTTTGACGTCGCGTATTCATCGCACTAAGTTCATAGCTATAGCGCTATAGTAGTTCGGTGAACATGATAACATCGGCATAGTCCTCTCGATCTAACACCCCATTTTTTAGAGCAAGCCCCCGAGGCAGAATGGACGCGACAGCCTTGCTTGTCACTCATAACAGTGCGTTGCGCCTGCGTTTTATTATTTAAGCCGGACGTGCGGCCGCTGTGACAAGGGCTTCCACGACGAGTTACGTCGTCGCCGCCGGACCACCGTTTCGACATGAAATCTTTCGTGAACTTACTGGATTTAGATTTTTTTTTTCGTACTGCTCGATTATTCTAAAAATCTTGCGGCACCTCCGTGCGAAAAAAAAAAAAAAAAAACCCTTCTGGGACCATGCATTTCGAATAGAAGCCCGAATTTCGGTTTAACGAATCACTGTTTTTACAGACTTCCTTATACCAAGGTTTAACATTAATTTTCAGCAATTGAATTTTCTTACAGTAGTAAAGGATTACTGTTTAAAGTAAGTGTAATCTTTTTTTTTTTCGTTTTTTTTTTCTGTAACATATACAAGTCTCACTCCTTGAGTGTTGGAATGCTTAGGCAACTAGGCATGACCATGACTGTCAACCTTTCTTTCCTTCATTTCTCAAGCCCTGTATAATCAGATGCCCGTTGACATTTTATAAGGGGTTTGGCTTGGAGCATGGTACTCTGGTATGTTGTATTCTGAAAGTCCTTTGTGAAGGATCGTCAAGCCCACCTTTGCAATCAGCAATCTAAAACTCTGCTAAATTATATAGACTGACACTGACAGTCTCTGGAAAAACAGCTGAAAAGGAAACAGCATATTGTAACCTTATGAATTCCCCTAACTTTACTATCATGCTCAGCAGCAATGTCAGTAATAATGCAGCACACCACACAAGAATATGCATAACGCTACACGCACAACACAGGAACACAAAAAAAGTGCGAAGACCACATGTTTATTCAAATGAAAACAGTAGTACAAGAAACTCCGCAGGATATTTTGCTCAAAAAGAGTACACCAGGGGAAAAGGAAAAGCCCTGGCATACAAAACAAGGATAAAAAAGCATAATTGCCAAGGATTATATTTGTCCCAAATCAATTTATCAACCCAGAAATGTAAATAGAAAAAATAAACCAAAACAATATCCCTGCAAAAGCAAGACCTTCATAGCGTAAAAAAATAAGAGGCAACAACAGTGATAGTGCACTGAAGAACGAATTGAAATTGGTCCAAATGATAAAGCGCAAGCATTTTTTAGCAACGTCATCAAAACTTGCAAATGCTGCAATACACTGTGAAAGCACAGAAATGCCTACTTCCTAGGCTGCTGGATAATAGTAGGCTTGGAGGAGCAGGCCCTATACTCATGCGATGGCTGTGGCTTGTTGTGGAAAGCCTGTACTGCTTCTGCAGGAAAGTCAGCATCCCCCTGAAAAGGTGGAGCAGAGATGACGGTAACAATGCAAAAACCGTTTTTCAGTGTTGACCAGATGCCTTGCTTTCAGCCAAGTGAATGACCTATTTCAATGTCCCAAACCTTTTCAGAGTTTACACGTTTAACATACTGCCTCGACCATAATGCAGAAAAAAAGGCCTGTATGAACGCGTCAGTGGAGAATGTAGTTTCGTATCGAGGTTCTAATATGAAGTGGCATTGTGTTCTTGACACGAAGTCCTTCTGCTGTTCACATCAGATGTTTAATGTCTTTTCAGGTCAAAGGTGGTGTAACTACATCTTTGCAAAGCCCACTGCCGGTCACTGAGAATCCTGGCTCTAACAGTAGACCTACTGGCAGAATAGAGTGCCAAAGGCCTCTATGTCGTGTGCACCTTAGTGAATTGGGGCAGCCATTGATGACAAAAAATTTTTACTTCATTACAAAACTTGTACTGGCCGCTGCAACAACAGCCCATCAAATAGTGCACCAGCTGAAGTGGCTGGGCCCCTCACCACTGCAAGCATCTTGAAAAAAGTCAAGTGTTTCAAGGGTAGTTATGACATCACACAAAGTGCTGTGTGTTATGTCAAAACTAGAGTGTCTGTGTATTGGTGTATGTGTTGTAGGTGGGATTGTGCCTTATTGTGCACATTAATTTTGTAAAATGATAAGCTTTTAGTGCATTGTTCAACTTTGCCCATTGCAATAAAGGGATGGCACTACAGCAAACATTCCTAATTTCTCTACAAGTGACTGACTGCAGCTCTATTTACTTGCATAACTTTCATTACAGTCCCATAGGATAGTGCACATGGAGTTCCAAAGTTTGATTACTTCAAGCCCCCTCTGGCAAAACTTACAAAACCAGTGTCCTGAAGGCAACTATCGCCCCCCCCCCCCCCCCCCCCCGTCTCACATACTCTTTGAACACTTCTCTTTCAGCTTTCTCTGCTTAAATTGTGCGTTCCAACATGCTATGGCTAGGACTTTACCTCTGTGCTTAGAGCCTGAACAATATAAGCCCAGTATATTGTGACAAATCTGCCCCATCGCACCAGGTTTTTGCCCACCAGACAGCTAGTGCCCATGTTGGAGCAGCACTGTGCAGAAAGAATGTGCACTGGTTCTCAATAACATCGGATTTCTTTTTTCTCCTGTTGGTCACAGAGATGATCAAGACTTGCTGTAAGAAAAATACCTGGACATACATTCTGGACCAATAGACATGCTTTCAGCAAAACAGCACCAGAGATGCAGATGCTCCAATAGAAATACTGAGAGTTATTGAGATTAGTACCTACACGGACTCTGAAAATCGTCGAAAAGCTATTCTTTGTCCACTGATATAATGCTGGATTGTTAACATGGATAAACCAAATAAGGCAATTAGCACATACATCATCTTCAGAATATGCATCTATTTGTGAAAACTGATCTTTCACACTGTGGACACCATGCACTCACTTCCAGGAATGAAAAGACAACCTAACAGTCCCAAAACTTTCTAGAAGCACCTGTTTTTGGTGAAGTTACACAAACACATGGCACCTTCTCATTCCTGGAGCTTTTTTGACACCAACCAAAAAGAAACAAGAAACAAAGGAGAGAAGAAACTGAAAGAGTTGCTATGAAAAAGCAAGGGCAGAAAAATACAAAATGTGGCATATCGGATTGATGTATGCACTGAAACAATAACTAGGAACAATTTATATATTTCAGAATACTCAAAATAATTTTCTGCCTCGGTACATTCACTCACTTCTGCTGTGTTTCTATATTTCTGTGAACATTTTTGTTTATTTAACAACTAAATGCAGAATGATTGCAACTCTTACACCAATGCCCTTTTGAATATGAAAAAACAGGCTAATAGGCTACAATTTCATGTATAGCATGGCTAAATGTGTCCAGCTATTCAAGAGAAAAGTATTTTTCTATGGAAGCACTGAAAATGTGCCATTTTTCTACCTTAACAAAAGAGTTTTTTGTCGTAGCCTGCAAGTGGAAAGGAGCATAGGCCGCTTCTATCAGCAGCCCATCTCGCAAGGACATTGTGCGACCCCTAAGCATTGGCAAAACACGACAGCCCAACTCTCCAGAGCCAAACTAATGCTACTACTTACCAAGGCTGGGCAGCATCATGATATTATCTTGGAGATACTTTTGAGTTTCTGCATTTATGTAGTGAGATATAATTTCAAATTGTATTTGTATCTCAGTAGTGCAATACTTTTACAGTGTACTGATTCTAGACTGAGCGTCACAACAAAACTTCGATTGGTCTAACCCCTCCAGCATCCTGCCACAAAACTGCAGGTCCTTTTGCCTTTTCCATAAGCTGTATTATAACTTTCTTCAGTTGCGCGAGAGCCTAATTCTCCCGCCAATGAGATCATCACGACATCTATTTAATTGTCACAGTGTTTAACACATTCATGGTTCAACTATGGCCATCAACAAATCATTTTTGCCAAACACCACATCAGATTGGTATATACTTCCTGACAGCATTGTCAGTGAAAGAAATTGTGTGAAATTCAAAACGTTAATACAGCACTATTGTCAGCAGCCATAGTAGTAATAGTGCTTTCAGCATTTATCGGCCTTCTCATTTTCATGTGTTTAGTTTTTTTTTTTCTTGTTTCTGTAAGCAGTATTTATGTGATTAAACTTGCAACCCCTGGTTGCTTATTGTTACTCGCTCCTATATAATGCTGTTTAAAGGTAAATAAATGGTGATGATGACTAGTGTATTGTGACACTCTACAGGACGTGGGTGCCTCGTTGCCTTGTGTTTGATATATGCTGATGTGTTTCCAAAGGGCAAGGCAAGATTTTTTTGCCCTCTAAGTCAAGCAATGGCATGCCGCCATTCTTTACAAGTTTGAGGATCAAGGCACTTGAGCTTCTGGACAGTCAGAACAGACGTACATGACTGGAAGTGTTTCGGTATCTACATGACCTGAGAAGAGATATAGCCACTCCACAGGACTTTCTAGACATGAACAGTGTAATAATTTGTTACAATAAGAACTTGTGCTCATCTACAGTAGCAGAGGCAGCTTGTTCACGATTGTTGTGCTGCAGCTGAACCAACTGTCTAGAAGACTGCCTATTTGAGAGGCTGATGCTGCATAACTGCATTGATTTCTGGGGTTTAATGTCCCACAACCACGATACAATTATGAGAGATGCCGCAGTGGAGGGCTCCAGAAATTTCAACCACCTGGGGTTGCTCAACATACACTGACTGTTGAGGCTCGTGTCGCACCAGCACACGAGCCTCAACATTTCGTCTCCATTGGAATGCAGCTGCCACGGCCAGGATTGAATCCCGTAACGTTCGGATAAATAGCCAAGTGCCGTTGCCACTAGACCACCATGGCGGGCTGCTTAAGTGTATTTAATGCAACAAACTTAACAAAACAGGATTTTGTGTAAAATAAATGTGCACTTTTTCTAAATTCATGAACATTGAACATTTATTAGTGATTCAAGCGGCGTGCTTGACTTGCAAGTTTCAATTATGTGCAACATTATTCACACTTAATAAATGCATGCCTTTGCAGAGTGTCAACATCCCAGAAAAGAACCACAGCGGTATCCATTCTCCTGTATCTGTATTCAGAGACACTTTTTCGGGTATCTCTGCCCAGCCCTGCTGAATACTAATAACCCAACAACCCTGGCTAAAAAAGCATGGTGCACACAAAAATGTATGAATGTATGTGTGGTAGAATGTTTGAAGGCATAAAGTAGAGGGAAGTGTGCTCAATCTGCACTTCGTCCTGTTCACTTTTTGTCTCTTCTTAGTATTGTCATTCTTCAATTCCCAAGACTTTATTACACCCACTCGCTTTATTACACTCGCTTTATTTAATTGCTAAAAGCACCGTTTTATGTTACAGTATTTCTCAGCACATTTCTGGGCTAAGAAATAAATTCTCGAAGTCCCACTTGAACTGGTGCACTTGCTCACATTAGTGAGTTGCATGCCCATGTGATGAGCAAGTAATTTATTTTCAGCTGCAATTACAGCTATGCTGTGTTCAGCTAACTATGCAGACCTTTTGATGCTCTTTCTTAACTAAAGCCAGGACCGGCCAAATTTAACCGTTATTTTTAAGGTTAAACTAGCACCCCCACCAATTTTTATGGTCTGGGTGTCGCAAGACTGATTTGTTTCTTTCCTCAGGGGCCAACTGAAGCAGTTGAAAAAAAAAAAAGGCATTGTTTTTGCTTCTCTCACTTCACTGAGCATTTCTAATCTCTCTCAAGTGGTGAAGGCTGTGGGTGTACCCAGTAAGCAACATACCTAACGAGAGGCAGATGTTGCAAAGAGTGCCTGCAACATTTCACGACTGCAGAAACCTCGTTATCAGGTTGGTCTCTGGGTTTATCAAGGAGGGCTTGTTGAATGGAGGCTTCTCTGCGAGTTGTGCTACAATCGGAACACCACTGGCAACATTAACCACTCGGAGACGTTGCCCAATGTGTACAACTACAGCCTTTGCAATGCGATAGAAAAGTAAATACGAAGACCAAAAACCATGGTGTTTATTCAAACACCTTAACCCTTGCAGAGGGGACCAAATTGGTTGTGAAATGTTGGGATGATCTTAAGACATTGCCTAGTAGCAGCTTAGTCTCAAGAATCTTCCACGCAGCCAGCCAGATTTCCGCTGAAAATGTCCACATTTTGATTGTTATCGTTAACTACTAGCGTTGTAGCATTTGACGAACATAGAAGTGTAAAAAAAGAAACAGTGACAGCAACACACACGTTCCGTGAGCACTGACAGTTTGAAACTACTGACCGGTCACAACAATGTGACCAGCTAATTACTGGTACAGCAGAGCCACATCACATTCTGAAGGACCCAAGTCACCAAGTTTTCAGGATGTTTTCACCTGAACAGTACACTGCTAAGCTTTATATATACACAGATGTACTTTCACAGCACAGACAACCAACTGCTATGCTACACAATTTTTTTTACTACAGTGTTTCATCGTACTGTGGAAACATGTAAAAAGCTGCATGACATTTCTTATCCTAATTTTTTTAAACGTGTCAGGATGAAGTGCACTGAAACGTGACAGACTGGGATAGGCGAGCATAATGATGATGTACCACTTAGTGGCAGAATTAGTTGATGACCTTCTGTACCTGACAAGGGGACTGCTGAACTTTGCCTACTCATCTACAGTGTACTGCCATTCCATGACATAAGGGACACACCAGCTTGTCACATACTGCCATTCCACACACAGATTATGTGACACATCTTTATTTCTAAACTTTCTGTAGCAATTTAAAATTACAATTCCCATACTGAATTGATCACAATGTTTACAGTTTATTACTATAATTTACAGCCTGTAAATGGAAAAAAAAAAAAAAAACAACACAGATAATGATCACTCACACAGGCTCCCGTGAACATGCAAGCAAAATGTTACTGCATGGTACATACGATACAATTTGGTCTCAAGCATAGCCATACCTCACCTGATCTTTTAACAAATTGTCATAAGGAATGACCAGTAACACTGGAACCTCAATATAATGTAATGGGATATAACAAAATAATACATATGAAATAAGTGTGAAGTATGAACTAATGGCTGGCATGGTCGTGAAGTAGGCCAATAGACTGATTTCAGAAGCTTTAGCAGATTTGTGAAACAATTATTATATTTTCAACAATACAAAAACAATACCACACATTTAAACCCCTGAAATAGCAACATACAGCCAAAATCACAACTACACATAATATTCTTGCTCTGCTTGCTCATCCAAAATGAAAGCCTGTAGAGCACCAGTAAACACGAAAATATTCAAAGGGAATAAATACGAAATGTGGCTGCAGCTAGAACCACTATGCCAATGTATGGCTTAGAGGACATACATACCCTGGCAAGTACTCCCGAAATGACAAGGTGCGGCTTTGGAGGGCTGCAAAGAAAAAATGTGCGGGTTACTAATAAACAAAGGTTTTATGAGAAAGCTACACCTGCTTCCCCCTCCCCCTCTTACTCCAAACAAACAGACAAATGCAAAATAGAGCTTTCCTTCATTGCAAAGCTAAGGTACACACCATAACAACGTGAGCAGAGAAACAGGGATCTGGTGTGCTCCTGTCAGGTTTGAGGGCCATGAGGGCCATTTTACAGGGATGCTAAAGATGCTTAAAGGGATGCTAAAGAGGAATATCAGAGATAAACTACAGTATTTAATGCATGCTTCCAAGATAGCAAAATGGCTGCCGTTAATGTGAGAACAGGCTTGGCAAGCCACGAAATGAAAAAGAATAGGTGGTGATACAGCCCTGAAATTCCAGCACATGTTTGCTGTGACATGAATCGCAGCGGTTTACGTAGACATAGTTATATCAGTGAAAAGGTACATTGCATTAAAAGGACTAAACCAGTTCTATGAATTTCAGATAATTTTTCCAATACCACAACCCAAATGACAAACTTGGAAAACTACAAAATTGCACTGATATACCAGAAAAAGTTTATATGAACTTTTTTTTTTTTTTTTTGCTACAGTATTGATTCTCTCACTGTCAAATAAAGGATAGTTCCGAAGGGACACATTTCACCAGTCTAAGCAGATGAGGTGGTTTATGCAAGTGTCCCTCCAAATACCATATTAAATATACATGCATGAATACAATAAGCATTATAAAGTGCGCTACTGTAGCCTAGAATTGTGTATTGTGCCAAGTGTGGCTTTACATAGCAAAAATGTTTCTGCTGTGCTGCTCCCTCGACAATATACAAGTGAATGACACAAAACGTATGCACGGCATCTTATTCCCACCCGTGTTAACTCTGGTTTCATCATGCTCAGAGTATGATAAAGGGCTCTACTAGTTCTGCGATTCTGGGAGTTTTCAGTGCACTGCCGCTGTTCAAGATGCAGTTCCAGCCACACGGATGAATAAATGCAAACCAGAAAGTTCGTATTTGTGGCTGCACGGTGATAAGGAATTAATGGTAATTGCGGGAGTTTTACATGCCAGAGCCACGATACGATTATGAGGCACACCGTAGTGGAGGGCTTCAAAAATATAGAAATTTACCTCGTGGGTGCCATCATGTTGCCTAGCAGGTGCGCCATCTCCAATCCGGCTACCCATTGTCTAGGTCGAACGCTCGCATTCGCATGGCCGATATACGAGCAGCTGCAGTTTCCGTAGTGTTTCTTTTTTTTTTTAAAGTTCTGACACACTCAAATTCACATGAACTTGGGTAGTGTATGTAAGAAATGAGCCTGCGAGACATCCTGACAAGGTCCGAGCCTTTGATGGTAATTGATTTTAATACAGAATGCCGTGAACAAGTCCAAAGGATTGGTACGTTCCCACACTTTTTTACCAAGAAAATGCACCCTTTGCGAATGCAATATATTTTTTTTTAGTTGAGGTGCTGTTTTTCAGCTTTTTTTCATGCTTTGTTTATGCCTTCGCATTGTCTACCGCTTGTACATGCTGCCGTGAGTGGGTGCGCAGTGGCCGTTTTCGGATACATCTCAGACTGTTTCTGTGAGTGTGCATGCATGCGTGTGTGTGTGTGTGTGCATGTGCGCACGCATGTTTTGTGCTCAGTAATGAGACTGAATAGAGGAAATGGGAGAGGTGGGAATAAGGGTGATAAAGGAACGAGACTTGCCAAGGTCATCCACAAAAGCAGACCTGGAGCTGGAGTCCGCAGGCAAGACATTGCAGGGACCGAGTTGGGAGGCAGATAGCACACCCAATGTCATGCAGTGCGTGCCCATGCTAAACCCCACGATCAGCTTCGGACGTGAGTGGTGTGCGTGTACTTTTGTTCTCGTCTACCGAATGTACTGTTCTTACAGAATTCACCCTTCAATAAGCAAAGAGCTAAGTTGCATGTTACCTGTTGAAGAAACGCTGTGCAATTGCAGAAGGGTGTTTTTTGTTTTTATTGCTTCGCTGAGTGTTGGCTACGTTGTACAGTAAAATCTCGTTAATTTGAGCCCCATAAATTCGAAATTTATGCGGAGTCTGGTTCCGTCCAAAATGTGCTTTGTTCTATGACTGAAAACTGATTAATTCGGATAGATTCGAGTGTATTTCAGTTAATTCGACTCCCGATTAAGGCTGGGTCGCGATAGGAAAGCAGCAGCAGATTATGCCACAGCTCCACTTCGGATCTGAAATCGACGGTGCACCGAAACAACTTCAAGATTGGATCATGGCCTCCAAGATTTAAAACGAGGTACAAATGAGCTTTGCATCTCAAAGGCACAAAAGAAGAAGAAGAAAGAAAAAGCCCCACACATGGCACTGGTTTAACAACCAACATGAAAGGCAATGCATCACTACTGTCATCACCAACGGGCAACTGACAGATTTGCTTTTTCTTTTTTCTTGTACATCCAACACATTTGTGTTACGGTTGAGTTAGATTGTTTTCCTGTAGCGTGCTGTTGCTTTTAAATTTTTTATTTACCTTTGTGCATGGTCAGTGCCGTCCGCAGCCTTAGGGCTTGTTTGTTTTGAAAAGTTTGCAGGTTTTTTATTTCGTTTTTATCACCGTGGTTTTTTATTTTGTTTGTTGTCTACGCGACGCCAGGATGGCTTCCCCTATCTCCTGCCCCAGCCATCGCAGCAAAGAGGGCGAAGTACTACGAAACAACGGATTTGGCTGCAAAGGTCCAAGTACAGTCTACGCTCGTTATAGCGGACCTGTGTACATTAGACTTTCGGATATAATGGACTATATCTTAAACCAGGTTTGGCCCATGTATTTTATCAATGCAGCTAACTTCACTTTGAACCGACCCCGCTACAACAGACTACTGGCTACAGCGGGCAAAATTAATGGCAATTTTTTGCCATTAATTTTTGCCATTAAATTAACAGACTTTTGCTGAGTCGACGCGGACTGACAACATACTTTACCACACTGGTGTTTTAAGCAAAAATTTTAAACTGCGGCTGGCAACATTGCTACCTATCTGGCCAAGCTGAGCCTCTAGCCAAGCCAGCCTGAGAGCATAACAAACACCATTTTGTCGTTGCGTTCTATGGGGATTGGTTAGGCCGCACCAAGAGCAAGTGCAGAGATAATGGCCTCCAGAAAACGGAAGCAAATTTCGCTCAGCGATAAAATGGAAATTGTGAGTGCAGTTGCACGCGGAGAAAAGCAGGCGAATGTTGCCAAAGCGATGGGACTATCGAAGCAGACCGTGAGTTCCATCATGCACAACAAAGGTATCGCCGGCAAATAAGCGTCGGCAGAACGTAACCCTAAGCACTTCAGGCTCCGTGAGGCAACCTAAGGGTTGCCGCTAGTCACTGATAACGAAGTTCTTTTCAAGTTAGGTGCGAATAAAAAGCTTTTGTTTGTTCGTTTTTTTTCTACCTTGGATGTTCATCGTTCTCCCCGCAATCATGCTGTTAGGCATCGCGATCAATGTTATGGAAGTGAGGCGTTCCAGAGCTCCCAGCCCAAATACCGGTGAGTTCCACTGAGAAGTTGTAATGAGTAAGTTTTTACGCGCGAGGCGCGTTGGTATGAATGCGTGTGCCAATTTAGCTTAGCAACTGTCTTGGATTAACTGAGGAAGAAATGCGTCCGTGCAAAAAATGAATTTGTGATGCTGGTCGACAATAAGTTAGAATGAGCCCCAGCTGGAACCAGTTCTCTTTGTAGCATGACCGGCAGCTCGTAACATGACCGGCTTTGTGACAGCAAGCTGTAGATTAGTAGCTTTTGGACTTAGTCTCGCTAATGTTTGCGTGAGTTCAGCAGCCACCCACCAGGCCTTCCTGCACTTAGCACAGTCGCACTCACTGATGGAAGTAGAACCCCATGTGCTACAGTTATAAATTACCACTGTCGGTCGTAGCTGTGCCATGGAGTCTATATTTGACGGCAGGTATTTAAAAAGGACTAAATCACGCAGATGAGCGATGTCGCAATGATAAACACAGGGGCCTTACGGCCCCCCCACCCCCTCTTCCGCTTGGTGTCTGGATATTACGGACTTCTGATAAAACACATTTTTTCCCCCAGATTACGAGGGTCCACTGTAACAAGAGTTGACCGTACTGAAGGTGTTGCAAGTGGGAGCATCTTGAAAAAAAGTGATGGAAAAGTTAAACAACAAGAAAAGCATGCCTAGTAGCTACATCAAGAACAAAGACCAGATTAGGCAAGTGTATGATGGCAACATGTTTGGCGGCTTAGAATGGCAGCGCACCCCAAACTAGAAGGACACGCTACTTGTGGGTAGACTATATTCGAGTTGCGCTACGCATGTATGTGCATGCTGCCCCTGAAACCATGATGCATTCAATGAAACTGCCCACTCTGCTGTGATAACCATGTTTAAAGCTCACTGAAACTTCCAACTCCTTATATTTCAATGCAAGATTTCCATTCTGCAAACGGAGGGGATTAGGTGTGGGGTGGGAAGACGAAAAAAAACAAAAAAGAAAAAACGACATCTTTAATTCTTGCTTCCAAGAGTCGCAATAACATCATACACAGCTCTGAATGACAATATATGTTGGGGCTTTATGGGCAAAAAACATGACTGATTATGAGGCATGGAACAGTGGACCTGAGGTTCCTTTAACATGCACTCATATTGCACAGTATACAAGCCCCTAGCATTTTTGTCTCCATTGAAAGTAAGAACACCACGACCGGGATTGAACCTGCACCTTTCAGGTCAGCAGCGGAGAGCTCTGAATGATTACCAGTAACGCTTTTAAGCATTGGAAATCACGTTAAGTACTTATAATTATTGCACGCATATAATTAATTACAAGCATGCACAGGGAAAAATGCACTATTACCTGGGAGCTATGGCCTGTGACACCTTAACAATGAAAACTAAAATAAACTGCTATCCATCGATAAAAATGTGGGTCCAATTACAGTCGCTGTTCTGAAATATTTAACAATTAAGGAGAACCAACGAAAGACTTGGCATGGCATTGTAAGCCATCAAGCCAACTTTCCCGCATGGGAGAGTGCAATTTGAACAACGAATATATGGTTCTGCTGGCCCCAAAGTCCATGGTATTAAGAAAGGAATCGTCGAAGATCATTTAGCTTTTTGGTATTTGTTCAAGTAGTATTACAGCATTGCAAAATAAATTTTTTATGCACTGAAGTTTTTGTCATCCTTCTGGAACTAGTGCTGCCTCTGCTGCATGGAGGCATGCAAAAAGAGTGCAGAGAAGCCCTGCAGGTCGAGCCTATATTTATTCTTAGGTTGCAACTGGTTGTAGTAGCCCCTTCCTAGTTAATGTGCTTCACTGTGTAACACTATTGGACAATGGTGAAGCAAACTTTGTCTGCACAGCAGTGTGATGTTATCGAGAGTTACTCATCGAGATAAAACATGCTGAACTGTGAATAATAAAGGCCAGACACAAGTGCAGCAGCCTCCTCTCCCTTTGCATCAGTGAGTAGAGGGGAAGGTCTTGTGGCAAGCTGCCGGGGTTCCACAAGGCCAGAAAAATTTTAGAACCACTGTCCTTTATTTTTTTTTTTTTTTTTCGCGGTGGAGTTAGGGCTGTTCATTACGAGATTTATAGCTGTGGCCACACAATAGGAAGGGCTGGTCAGAAATCTAGTCTCTCCTGGGCAAAGTGGAAGAGTTGGCAAATATACAATAAACTCCCTTTAAACAAAGCTCAACGGGGACAATGAAATCAGTTTCACTTAACATTTACGACCCCTAAAAAAACTGTGTGTGGTGGTTTTGTTCAGCTTGGTGTGGCACTGTTTATCAAGTAGCCATTCATCTTTTGTTTTGAGGCTGCAAACTTGCTTTAAGCACCCCTGTTTCTGGAAATACTGCTGGAGTACTTCTACTGCTTGGCTTGCCTCTTTAGCCGATAGTGGTCGTCACTGTCTAGTGGTCGTCACTGTCAATCATTTCTTCACTCTCATGACCTACGCTTTCAACTTGCTTCAGTCACCACACAAAAACAATCTGTGCTTCAGCCCTGTCAGCATCTGACTCTGGTTGGTTTGTGGCCACTTCCCTAGAGATGACCACATGACATAACCATCTTCAAATTTTCACAGACATCATTCCACACGAGTGGGCCAAGATGTGGATGGTAGAAAGGAGGTCTGGTCTAGGGTGTACCTTTCTTCCCTCTCCATACACAGCATCACCTTTCTCAAGATTTGGTGATGGCAGAACACCTTGAAATTTCGATAACACCCTGATCGGTTATAGTTGAAGTAGGCAAGACAAAGTTGGACGAGTTGGCAGAACATCATATGAAAAATTTTACAACGTGCAAATGAACAAGACACACGGAAGTCTTCTAGTCCTTGTGATTTGTTGTTTGTTTGCACGCTGTAAAATTTTTCATATTATTACATTTGCAAAGAGGAACTTCAGCTGAATAGAATTTGATAGAATTCAGCTGATGTAACTCATAAATGGTAAACTTTTGCTGAGTGCAGAAGGGCATTTACACCTCTGGTCCCTGCATATGCCTCTTTTGCACTCATCATGGAAAGAACACCCAGTGCCTCATTTAACGCTTCCCTACTTGACATTCGCATTGAAAGGAAAACAGTATTTTCTGCATACTGATCTGGAAATGGCAAATCAGTTGTGCAAAGTCCCACATGGTGGAGAAAGAGTTATGAAGAGAAATTGCCAGCCACTCAAATGAAGTGCAAAGCAACAGGGAAATCAATCCTGATCTGGAAGCTTTGTAGAAGTGCATAATCAGATGTAGTAGAGAAGCAAGAATAGAGCAAGAATGAAAGAGCACACAGCAATATCTAGCTCACGCTGGCACTATGCTGCATCCTCTGCGCAGACCTGGGAGATTCTGCAACAAAAGGGCAGTCTGCCAGCACTGTCAGCAATGTTGGATCTGGTAAAACTGCACATCTGCAGCCAGTTTAATAATCCACAAGCAGCAGCATGGGTTGTCAAATTTAGGTTGTCAAATTTAGCTATGCCAGCATATCTTGCAGCAAGGCAGACAACACTAAACTGGCAACCGCTTCACAGGCAGTCGACAACGATACTTGCCTTGCACAGACTTCTTCAACAGCATCTTCTCCTTCATCCTTTTTTAACTCAGGGGCTTTCTCATGAGTACCACCTCCTGGTTTATGCTGTGTAATCCGCATGCCACCAGCCTTAACTGAAAACATTAAAGGTAGTTAGCACAAATGTGTTCAGTGAATGCTCAATGCTCTTTTTAATCACACTACTTTCCATCTATCTTCATATTTATGAATAAATATACAGGCCAGCCTGTTAGCAAGTACTAGAATATTGCAGCTGTTTCTGACACCCCAGCCAACCATCAATATTCAGAGGATGTCCACAAATGGTCTAAATGTCCAATGTTATTTGTGAATATTCAGTGGATATTGGGTGGACCAGAGTATTTAGATATCATATAATGGATATTCATAAAATATTTGTGGATGTTGTCTTACTAGCATATATTTTACTAACAGCAGAATATCATGCGGTGGATATTTATAAAATATTTGTGGATGTTGTCTTACTAACATTTTAATAATAGCAGAACCTATGTAGATGACGATTGCTGAACTTCCCCAGATGAAAATAAAAAACACGTTCCACCTGCGTTTTCAGTCGAAATTAATATCCGTTGACCGCTGAAAACTTAAGCTGCTATTTTTCCAACTGCAAACACTTGGAAGTAAGTTTAGCTGGAATTGCTGCTGTTGCTGGAAACAACTGGAAATGTGAGTTTGCTGCTGAAAACAGAGTCCAGTTCAGCGTTCGGAATGTTGTTTACTCGCGAGCTGTAGATTAACTGGGGTGAGGAAACGACGCTGATATCGCCATCTCAAGAAGTGCAAGGAAAAAACAAAACAAAGAACGGCCCAACTATGACGAGGACGAGCAAATATGACACGCAATGTCTCTTTCTTCTTTTTTTTTTCGGAATCATGTACACCTATAGTCACCTCGCTCTCAGTTCTGATACTCTGTTCAACCGCTGTGTTGCTGCACGGTTTAATATTTCCAACACAAGTAGATAGCGTTGTTCTGTCAGCACTTTCATTCAACTTTTGACAGATCGTATGCAGGGTCCTCCATGCTTTTTCCCATACTGTGCGCGCACCTGTTGCAATGCATCGGCACCCTTACAGCGTTATCGACGTCGAACAAACAGGCATTTATCATGATGAAGCATACGAAGAACTTGCTTTTTAAACGCACGAGTAGATAGCACCGAAAGAGTGACAAGAGCTTCCAAAGCCACCATTTAAGCAGCGGCCATGTTTGTTGTTTACAAAGAGCGCTGTTGCCTCAGCGTTAGTAACGTACATACATTCTTATGCATTATTTTATGCGCAGAGTAACTTACATAAACCAATGAAGCTGTTAATTTATCTCAAAAATCGTGTAAATTTTATTAACAGTAAATAGAAGAATCACAGATGCAGGAAAAATTTTATTAAGAACAGCCGCGGCCCCGCAGATTCGTAAACGTGACGTATGTGTCACGGCGGCCGTGGCGGTGTCAAACGTGGTGTGCGTGTTTTTGCAGTGAATCAGCAGTACTTAAAAGAAGAATTGGTGCGCAAGTCTTGTTTTTACCTGTATTCTGGTACAGGTTTACACGTGAGCTGTTACTACTTACAACTGCTGCACGTTAGCGGCCGCTTCTTTCTGTACTACGTGTCGTGGTGATCCTCGGACAACTCTACTACTTGGAGGTAACTACATTTTTTTTTTTCATTTCTGTTTCAACACCAATTTTCAACGTGCGTGTGCGCGTCTATGTCTATTCCGAGAAGCCCGCTTGTCAGCATGTTAATGTTTGACGGCTTGAGTGTGATTTGCGTGATATGTTGCTTGAAAAGCTGTTGGCAGTTGTCGACTCATTGTGTGAGACAAAATACCAGGAAAAAGAACGCTGTTGACTAGACAACATAGAATCTGATCAAGGTGTGGTAGTGTGTAAGGTGATTGTGATATTTTTCATGTCAGCCCTGACGTGCTATGCGATGTCCCGTTGTATCAAACTTGATTCTGGTACAATCGAGTTTATTAAGTTGCGTGCTTTTGGACTGACTACATCTAAATATCTCTTACAGGTGGTGAAGTGCAAGAAATCTGATAACAGTGTGCCCGAGAAGTGTCTTTGCAACGCCTGCTGCAGACATCAAAAAAAAAAAAAAAAAAAAAAAAAAAAAAAAACAGATGAAGATTGAGAGACACGTGCTTCTGCCCGTCACTCTTGAATAAATTTGACTCTTTCATAAAGGCAGTGATAATGAGTGTTCAACTTATTATATACTAATACATGCTGCTCCTGGCTGCATGGGTCCCTGCACCTGCGCATAAATGTCATTTGATATCGTATGAATATAATAAGTTGAACCCATGAGGACATTCAGTGGATGTCCACTAACATCCAGTCAATCTATATGTGGAGCAATTGTGGACATCATGTGGATGTCCATTCTGTTCGAAATGGACATCCTCTAGATATTTATTTAACATTAGAATAACTTTCGTAGATATCCTATAGACATTAGATATCTTATTGTGGATATCTAATAAATGTCCAGAGGATGTTTTATGGTTGGCTGGGACCACTCGAGGAACAATCGCATGAATGTGATACTGCTTTAAAGATGCAAGTGGTATAAACACCATTATAAGGTTACAAAAAACAAAACAAAAAAAACAATGTTTTTATACATTGTAGTGCTTTCAGCCCCAAAACAGTGCATGGGTAATTGGAGCCAACCTGCTGAGCTTGATCACTGTGGAATAATTGTAGATTTAGAAACAGACAAATGCATTCCCATTAATCTTGCTTAAAATATTATCCAGTAACCTTGCGCACCTGTAAATGTCACATATAGGTGGAAAACGAGAGAAAATTTGCAAAAGCTGGGTGCCCTAACTGTGCAAAGACCATGTAAAAGAACACAGCTAAAGCTTACAAACTGGTGAAACTGAAAGAAACATTCATAAGAGGTTTGAGTCAATGTGAAATGTTTAATATGATGGAGGTCTAACTGAAAATCTATTGGAAATGTGTTTCAGCAGGAATTATGAATTAAGGTTTTTCATAAAAACGAGGAAGACAGTAGAGCTGAACTGGTAGCTTTTACTAAGAATGTCTCATTGAAGTAAACAAACTTATTATTATTTTATTAATATATTTATTGGTGGGAAAGACATGAAGTTGGACAATTGAATCTGGGAAGATTATGCTGCAGTACTTTTTCCCTGCATAGGACACTGTAGCCCACCCAAAAGTCTGATCTCAGTTCCACATTTATGTAAGGGCACTGGCTGAATAAAATTTGAAGCAGCTTCACTGACTTGATATCATATAAACACACTGTAGCACAACATAACCACACCATAACATAAGCACAACACAAGGGAAACACAAGCAAATCACTGCTCCACACTTCATACAGCTTTCACATTGTGTGGAACTGCTTTACTGCTGGGTTTATCAGCGAGTTTACCACTGTTTTCTTTTTTTTTTCATGTAGTTTCATTGTAAACCACTGGTTTTGAACTGGATCATCGCTTTTGTTGGTTTGTAAATGCCCAAAATTATCCACAAGCTTTCTCATTTGTTAATGAGCAACACAATAACAGCAAGACCATGCCAGTAGACCTCAACTATTTTGGAATGCTCAGTCTTACATCACTCAGTACCCATGTTTTAAAGCAAGTTTGTGTAGTGCTGAAAAAGCTATTATCCAGTGTCGATGCGGTTACTTCATTCCACTCTGTTGTAGTTCAGAGTGTGAGCTATTAAACAAACGTCCAGTATGCAATTTAATACTTACCATTGCTCACACATTTCATTATCAGCCTAATTTTAAGTCCACTGCAGGACGGAGGCCTCTCCACATGACTTCCAAATCGCTCTGTCCTGAGCAAGCCAATTCTACGTCATGCCTGTGAATATCTTAATTTCATTGCCCCATCGAACCTCTTTCCTCCCTCTGCTGCATTCTCCATCTCTTGTTATCCATTCTGTTGTTCTCACTGTCCACAGATTGTCTGCTCTTCACATGTCCTGCTATGGTCCACTTTTTTCTCTTGACATAAGGATATCAGTTACTCCTTTTAGCTCCCTCATCCATTCCACTCGCTTTCTGTCTCTTGACATTACATCAACCATTTTCGTTCCATAGCACATTGCGTGAACCTCAATTTCAGCTTGAATTTCTGTTATCCTACACATTTCTGCACCGCACGCTTCCAGGAGAATGCAGTGGTTGTACACTTGTCATGTTGAAGATAGCAGTAAGCTTCTGGTCATGACTAGGCAATGTCTGCCGCATGCGCTCCAGTCTAACGTTATTCATCAGAGAATTTTCTTTTCATGAGTAGGCTCCATGGTTAGATATACACTCTCTTGTATACATTCCAGAATATCGTTATAATTTTAAGTTCTTGCACTTTAACCAAGCTGCTGGGTTCTTTTTCTTTTTTCCTTTTTTTTGCCTGTTCATTTTATGTCCTAATTTGATACTTTCTCCATTTAGGTCATCAATCATTTGTTATAGCTCATTGCCATCAGTGCTGATGAGCATGATATAGTCTGCAAACTTTAGATTGCTGACATTCTCTGTCAATTTTATTTCCCTTGTCTTCCCAATTCAGCTGCTTAAACACTTCTAAGCATGCAGTGAACAGCAATTACGGAGATAGTATCACCTTGCCCGATTCCTTTCTTGATTGGAATTATTTCTCTTTTCTCATGGAGGAGAAGAGTAGCTGTGCAATCTTCGTAGGTGTTAGTTTGCATGTGCCTCAAGCACCCCTTGCTCTTTTAAGGCTTCTAAAACTGCTTGTGTTTCTAATGAGCCAAATGCTTTTTGATAGTTTATAAAAGCCATATTAAGGGGCTTGTTATATTGTAGCTATAGGAGAGTATTAAAAACTGGCTTATTATGGGCAAAGGTATGCGCTGAAGTAGGTGAAGCCCAACGAGTCACCAAAGCGTTCCACACACGGTAAGTTTCTCTCCTTTGACTGCCTCTTCCAGGCAATCTAGAGGGTCCTCGCCTCTGTCTCGTGCATGACAGGCATGCATTGTGCTACCACTGCGAAAAGTGGTCAAGTGCAAGACATAGCAGATGCTCTTTTCCAACAAGGGCTCGCTGGTTACCATGGGTGCCCCCTAGAAGCAGTCTCAGCAGCAAAATTCAGCATATTTCTCATTCATTTATTGACAGTGTGGTTGTAATCCATTGTAGAATATCCTTTCCTGAAACCAGCTTGCTCTCTAGGTTGGGTAATGTTAAAATTTCTCGTATCCTAGCCTAAATGACTTTTGTGAATAGTTTGGATAATACTGAAAGTAGGCTGATTGGTCTGTAATTACTTAGGCCTTTAATGTCTCCTTTTTTGTGTGTTAGGATTATATAAGCACTTTTCCAGCTAACTGAAGCTTTTGCTAAGAGTGAGATGAGTTTTTGAAATATGTCACCTCCCTCTTTGATCAAGTTGACTGTTATACTGTCTTCATCAGCTGCTTTTCCCTGGGTTCCACCATGTACAGCCTTTCTGACCTAATCGGTAGTTACACAAGGGACATCAGCATTCTTTTCTGCTTTAGTTTCCACTCCCTGGGAGCTGTACAGTTCATAGTAGAAATCTGCTACCTTCATTATTTCAAATCAATCAAATTGGTGCGTTTATTCAATGAATTAATATAGAAATGGTTATAAAAAGTATCTAGACCATTAGCATGTGTGGCTAGTATTTCATTAAAGTTTGTGATAATGTTCGCCTGCTTATCTTTTACCACGTGCATTTTTTTTTGCCCTAACCACAGTTTATTTCTGACCAATTTTGTGCTGCTACAGTTTTCTAAATTGAACAGCAAAATCCGGTTATGTAGTATATGGAAATTTTCCCTTGAACTATGACTCCACAGCTGTGCTATTGAGAAACCACAACTTAAGGGTATAATCACTGTTGTTGAAAAAGTGGAACAGAGCAAATGGCCAAAGGTCAGCAGGACAATCCATGCATCCAAGAATAGAGACTGTTCTCCCAAATATCTGAGCATTGTATGCAGTGAGATTTTTGTGGGCTACATGTGCAGATTTTTTTCTTTCTTTCTGGGCTATTTTAACTGAAGATGCAGTATCTATACATGTGGCCGGGTTGTAAGTGGAAGATTTTTTTTTTTTTTTTCTCAAGAGCTCTGAATACTGAAATAGGTGTCCTAGTGAACACAGAATAAAAGCAAAAGTATGTACATCCATAACCAATATCGGACTGTATTGCTCAGAAAATTTAAGAGTTTCCAAAGGGGGAAGGCATCACAAAGTTTAGCTGTTATGTTGTAGTGCCCACCATGATTATTAGTTGTTACCAATGTGCACAGAGTTAGATTAGTCACTTTTTTGTGTATATATTTTCCCTCTTTTTTTCAAAATAAATTTAGTTACGAATTCAGCACTTGTGTCATTTTCTTCTGCTCTCTGTGTTTTAACCTGCTGTGCTGTTATTTATTCCAAGATGCCAACTGCTTACCAGTTTTAACGCGAGAAGACTCAGTAGTTCAGCAGTAATCACAGTTTCTGGCTTTTTGTTGCACTTATCTCTTGTATGCACGCTTGCTTTGGTGCACTGCGATTTTGATTATGCGTTTCTCCCAAGCACATAATGCATGAGAGGCAATGTAAACAACATTTTAAGGTGCTTACAACATCACAGCGGTTAAGCGACAAAATTACGTCACCAGCGACTCTATCGCCTTTGGCGACAGGAAAACCAGCCAATCACACCGGAGGAAACAGCAAAGGCGACACAATTACATCACCAGCGATACTATTGCCTTTGGCGACACATCTCGGAATACGGCCCCAGATCTGCGTCTGTCACGAAAGGACCTTACGAGGAATAAAATGATGGCATGCCAGGCCAAAACGCTGTATCCAAAGGTTTATTTTCAGCTCCTACTCCAACAAGTAACTGAAAGTAAACCGAAAGTAAGCTGAAAGATAAAGAATTTCGACAGTGCTGCACGACTATACGCAGTAAATCAATTACTTACAAATAAGCCAACTAAAACAGACGTGGGGACGAACGTCACTAAAAGAAAAAAAAAAGAAAGGGGGAAAAAAAATAAAGCGGAGTGTGATGTCTGCAAATGAAAGCGCAATGTTTCTGCGTGCGAAGCGCAATGCAACGTATACAAGGCCCAGTCGTCCCGCGACTAGTGTATTAAAAAAAAAAAAGAGCGTCCTTCCTACATTCAAGGTCACCGAAGCGCAATTTCTGCCGTTATTCTAGGCAGCGCGTGCCGCGGAAACTGGTTCTTCACCACGTGGACAGGCAAGGGCTACCGAACGCATCTTTTAAGAGAACAGGTTGCACTGGAAGCGAGCGAAACCGGACGCAAGTTTAAGTTAACCACGACAAAACATGCATGGGTGACAGCATCTGTCACGCACAAGATTCCGGATGACGAGTAGGGCGTTTCCATGAACGGCAGCACTGTCAGGTGTTTCACAGTGATCGTGTTTACGCACGCTTGTCAGCAACCAAGTGGGTGCCACCACCGCTGCACATGCGCAAACACAACTACACGACTACACCGCAATACAACACAGATGCGCGGAGAGCAATCAGTATTTTCTTCTTTTTTTTTTTTTACACAGATGCTGCACGACGAACGCTACGAAGGCGAACATATTCCACAATGTCAGCATCTGCGCAGTCAGGAAGTGCAAGTGCGAGCACACTGCGTTGCAACGTGTCGATCAGTGACCATATGCATGCGAACAAGAAACCTGTGAAAAGTTTTGTTACCTGCAGGGGGATGGCCGCCTTTCAGCTCACTAAGGTCTTCGACGGCAGACATTTCCTACGCTTTCCTGGTGTATGCCAATACTCGAGTAGCTTCGTACCACCACGCAACTAAACGAAAGTAACAATGCACGATCGCCCCAGCTCTCCGGATCTGGCTTCCCTCTCGTTTCTTTATCAGCTTCGCAAATGCATTGTGGGTACGAGCGAATGCTGTAAACAAGTTGCTTGTTTGTTTACTTTTTAGCGCTTCATAAAGCTAATTTATGGTGCATTAGCTAAGAAGTACAAGTATGTACAACGAATTGTGATGTTGCACAGGGTAAAAATTTGAACAAAAAAACGCAGAGATTAATGTCTGAAGTAGAAAGAGCATTCAATGTTTGTATGCAGCGCCATCTGCGATAGGCAGAAGCCTCTTTTCCGTGAATGTGTGGTGTGCGGCTTCTTTCAACGTTGGTTTTTCTCTTCAGTGCGCGTACTTGTTTCGTTAGCGCGTAACGTGGGCAGCTGGACGGAGCTGTGATACCATTCTGTGCGACACTACGACCTCGCTGACTTGCTGACTGCGTGTAAAATTGACATGTTGGCTGCGAGCAGGTCTTTCATCGGCAAGGCGTTCAAACCTCGCCTGTCTGTCCGCTGGGCATCGTATGAAGGCGACGGAAAGACGACAGTTTCGGTACTCAACAAGGACAGGGATGACATGCTACTTGTGAATTCCTATTCAACAGCTGGGTTCCGTCTGAACAATGGTCTCTTTATATTTGGTCCGGTCGCTCTTTTCCCGAAAAGTGCCCTGCAGTGGAAGGTGAACTCTTCCTTCGAAATCACCGAAGAAGCGCTCTCATTGTTCACCTTGCTTGAACCGAAGCTTGACGTTTTGGTGATTGGCCTTGGTGACGCCGGTGAAACGTTAGACATGACGGTGCTACAGCAACTTAGAAAAAGAAGAATCGGCGTCGAAATGCACCCTACGCCTATTGCGTGCACAACGTTCAACTTTCTTAACGTGGAAGACAGAAATGTGGCTGCTGCGATGATACCTCCTCGCCATGTCATAAGTGGAGACGAATTTTACTTAAATACAGGGAGGGAACGTAGAACTCTTTTAGCTGCTGACTAGAAGGTGTAGTTGTATAATGTATATTCCTGTAAATGATTTCACTTTTAAAGACTAGATTCATACCGTGTGATCGAGTAGAAAAATAAAAGAAAAATGCAGAACGTCCACTATCGCATTACACATTCCGAGGGCTTGTTTTCATTATTGGAGTTTCACTGCTACACGTGAAAAGGTATGATGCCCCGTTAGTTTCTGGCCCATTAACGTTTGCCGTGCATATCTGTTAGCAACTGTTATGATGACACTACAGACAGCCGCATTTATGTCTGGCGTTGCATTCGTTTTTGCAGAAAGCTTAATGATTCTGACTAGGGTAAAAATAAGTTTAAATAGAAGATGCTTCTGCACATTCATTCCACTTTATGCAAGTATTTCATTGCATTTTCAATTCCAGCCTCCTAATGTTAAATTTATGTGGACACTGACGTTAGCATAGATAGCAACACGAACAATTTCTGCACAGCCTAGTCAGGTGCTCTCCTCGTTTAGACGAGGTATGTGGTTTGAAAGTGAATAGCATCACCTGCTGTGGTACATTTCGCTTTCCTCACCAGCTTACAGGATGTGAGGAAACCACAGAAATGGAAAGCATTTAGTTGAGCTGAGATAGCGAATTGAAAACGGGCTCATCTTGAAGTGGCTTGTCGGCCATCATGGCAGCATGCAGTGGTGCTTTAAGAATGACTTTAGTGGAGAAGAGTTGGTGGACCGATGTATATATGCTGAAAGTGCTAACTAAATTATACCATCGAGCAAAATACTTATAAGCCACAAAATTCGTTCTCGTCGACTGCTGTAAATAGCTAATGCTAGAGAAGTTAATCTTTTTCTTTCAGAGCGGTCTATTCTCCAGCTTTTCCAAATGTTCAGCTTTCTACTGTTTAGTTTGCTCTTTGACATGGTGAGTTTAAGCAGTTTTGCAATGTCATTTGCTGGACGGGTGATGTTAGCAGCGAATGAAGGTCCGTGACGACAGAGACAATGAATTGGGACATCTTTTTGACATTCACAGAAAGCCTCATCTTGAACCTCCTTAGGACAGCTCTCAGTGTTTCACATAAAAGCTTTTCTGGATCATTATGGCTCATCCTTACGGTGTACTCATCATTCCAATAAGAACATCCCTAGGATGCCTGTGTGTTGTCTGGGATATAACATATCAATTGAACTTTGACACATGCCCACTGGGTGGAAAACTTCATGCATGATTTATTGATTTCTGGGGTTTTACATCAAAAACCAGCTATGATTATGGGAGACGCTGTAGTAGAGGGCTCCGCAAATTTCGACCACCTGGGGTTCTTTAAAGGGCCACTAAACAGGCTCCTACTTTTTTTTTAAAGCTGCCCAAACAAGCTAACTCAATCATAGAGAAGGTTGCGGCGATCACATTCTGCAAATATGACAGCGCTGCGCACCACACAGACGCCGTATTTCAAAAAACAATTCCCACGCCTCTTTCCGGCGATTGACCAGTCGCGCTCGCATCCTAGGTGTCGTCACGTTCTACCGCGAACAACCTTGCACAGTTGTATCTCGTTGATTGGTCGAAACGTCTATTGTCAGATCCTCTGGCCATCCCACCGGCGTGAGCGCAGGAGCAACCCAACGTTTCTAGAACGGGAGCAACCGGTACTGCAGCGCAAGCGTCAATGACGTCAAATGCTCACGTCAGGTCACGTGTCAAAAGTGGGCGGAGTCTCGACGGCGCGCCGCCCCTACCCTTTCCTCGGCAGAGTAGGGTGGGGAGGCCCACCGAGAAAGCGAAACCGACGCAAGCAGCCACTTAAACCCGTGTAACTTAATAATATTATTGCACCTATTAGCAAAATTCTTGCGGGGGAATGTTCACATCGCACAGGAGCGCAGTTATATCTTTAAAACAAATTTTGGACCTCGGGGTTGTTTAGGGGCCCTTTAACATGCACTGACATCGCACAGTACACAGGCCTCAACATTTCGCCTCCATCGAAATGCAGCCGCCACAGCCGGGATTTGATCCCGCGACCTTTGGGTCAGCAGCTGAGTACCACAGCCACTAGACTGCCGTGGCGGGACCTTGGTGTATGGAAGTAAACGTAAATAATAGAAAAGTTCTCTGCTTAAAGGGACCCAAACGGTTTTGAAGATTTTGTGCAAACATGGTGATCTGGTAGTGCAAGTCATTAGGATCATTAGAGGACGGGTTTCAGTGCTCTGCGTAAAGTGTGTAATTTACAATAAGGCTTTGAACACACGCATCACAAAAGATCGCAGCGGCTCGCTGAAATGCATTTTCAAATGCCCCAACCCATCGAATGATGGATGGGAGGCCGCTGATTGGCCCTTAACAGGTGACGTGCACGTAATTTTTCCAACCTAACTGCGAACAACGTGCTCCTTCGTTTCAGCCAATGGTATCATCGTGGCATCTGGCGGCGTACACACGAGTCGCCGGCGCTCTATTACAGAGGCTAGCACTGCCGAGGTCGGCAACCTCAGTAAAGATATCGAGGCGCTATGTCGCTGCGGAGGGCTCGGCAGGGTGGCTGACGTGGGAAGCACAATCGTTGCTAGCGCGCACTCCGCATCTGATCGAGTTGAGGAGGAGCAGCAGTCGTAAGGAGGAAGGCGACAGAAATAAGCTCATAGCTGCCTTAGCGCATGGTGCTTCGCTTTATTTATGGCGTGAATGATTTCACAATAGTGTTGCCTAATCAGTGACGCAACGTCAAAAAAACGTTTCAGGGACCCTTTAACCCAATCATCTAAACTGCTTAGTCCCCTCACTACAATGCTAATTAGAATAGTAGTATTGTCATTCAAATTTATTGGCATCAACACTTCATTAAAGGTAATGTTGTTGCCCCGCCGCAGTGGTCTAGTGGCTATGGTACTCGGCTTCTGATCCGAGGGTCGCGGGATCGAATCCCAGCTGCGGCGGCTGCATTTCAATGGAGGCGAAATGTTGAGGCCCGTGTACTGTGCAATGTCAGTGCACGTTAAGAACCCCAGGGGGTCGAAATTTCCGGAGTCCTCCACTGTGGCGTCTCTCATGATCAGAACTGGTTTAGGGACGTTAAACACCACAAATCATCAAAGGTCATGTTGAATGCTCTCATCAAATTCATAATTAGCAGGGGATACACAATGCTTGCATGTGTATGCTGTAAGTTTTTGCACGCTCCTCAGACATCTTGAAAGGCCTTGGGAAGAAGATGGAACTGCTGGGTTGTAATTTTCACTGCTTCACATAGGATTCGACATGCCAATTCCAAAATATATCGGTGCAATATTCAGCGTACGCTTAATAACGCCCGTTTGAAATCCTAGCATTCTTGTGCTACCAAAATGACCATGCGACACTACAGACCAGCATAGGTACTGTTTACGTCAGCTCAAGATATTAATAAAGGTGTAAAGGTATTGTTAACTTTTCTTTGCTCTAAAATCATAGATTTATGTGAAAGCTAGAAAGTACAAAAACACTTTTGCACCATATGGGGCCAATGTTCGGAAGCAAGGCTGGAGCACCATTTGTTTTCCCATGGCCGTTGAGGGCTCACCAGTTTCCGAGGCGATGGTGGCGACTAAGATGACATCAGCTGCAGAGTTAATGGGAACACGCACTGGGAAAATGAAACTCAGTTTTTTTATCGCACTGAATCTACCCAGACAATGCAACGAAACAGTGTATATTATAGATTGGTGGCCCTGGATTTCGAACACATTTATCATACAAAATTTTCAGAAAATGTTTTACAACCCCTTTAAGCTATTGCTTATTGAAGTGTTAATCCGACGGAAGCTTGAATGTGCTGCCTTTTCTGGCTTGTGCATACTGCAGGAATAAAAGTAACCTGTTCCAATCGCATACTTCCTATGATAACGTAATGGATTATAGTTACCATGGAACTAGCTGCTGGAATGTAATAGATTACTTCTCTACAAAAGCTGTAACTAGAATGAACTTCCCCAGATATTTCATGGTCTCCTCTGCAGTACGTCAAACCTTATTTATCTTCTCTAATGTTTGCTCTAAAAATTTCTGTTGGCCAATTTCAGCAGCAGTGACATTGGACGCCCGCTGTGTGTGCATTGGCTGGAAGGGCACTGCAACATGTACAAAACCCTTAAACATCCCTTTGTTATACTATACAAGGCTATGCTGTGCTTTACTCTGTCCCTTCCTCCTCACTGTCATTTCGCTTTCCCTGTTGTGCTATCAAACGCATCCGCCTTTATGTAGTGGTTACCACATTGCTGGCCTGGTGTCCGCCTCCAGTGCACGAGGTACTGAGTTCAGTTCCCACTGCCGCTGGGCATCCGCTGGTTTTTCTAATGGGAAGAGAGGCACTCTGGCCTGGGTGCTCAGTGCTGTGGATAATCTCCAGTCTCGTGAAGGTGGCCTTGCCTTTCCAGTCTCTTCTTTCACTCCCCTTCCCCTGTGAGTGTTTTAGTTGTAGTGTCCGCAATCAAGAGACAGTTACAGTGCGCTCCAAACGCTCCCCATTCAAAGAATCTGTCCATGTAGTGGTGGGCTGAGGGCATGGGCACAAGAGAAAAAAATAAATGCGCCCGCAAATACCCTGCATTTCACAGAAGTAGTGCCGCACAGCTGATGAATGATAGTTTTATTTCTGCTTACGATTCACAGACAATGGTCACTTGTAAGAGCTCCCCTCTTAAAAGTGAGCATTGCTGTTGAGCCATAGGGCAGGTTCAATTAGTCTGCGAACATCCGCCTGAGTTTTAAGATGAGCATCGAGACAGAGTTACAGGTTTTCCTGTCCGAACATGCACAACTGCGAGGCTGCTCATGGCGCTACAACAGGCATTCCACTTAAGTACTGTAGTTCTTGCCGATTCAAGTGCTCCAAGGTGCATTGTTGCTTTGCCATTTTAATGAAGTAACTGATTATATGTACTTTATTACATAAAAATATAGTTTAATTACAATGAGCATTGTTAAATCCACAAATTGTAAAACCAACAGAACCAACTGATCACAAATAGTTACATGTAATTCACTGCGAACAAATCTACATGTTTCTTAGGAAATAATTCTGTCAAATTCTCCAGAACAACATGACATGTTTTATTCCATTTTAACTACTGTATTTTCGCGCTCCTATTTGCGAAAAAATAAAACTGATAAAAAAGTTCACGTACAAATATAAGCATCTCATTTTCTTTCAATCAACACCACGCATCGAATGCCAAGCATGCTCGCTCTCTGTCAATCTCTGATGCTGTCCTGTGTCCTGAGACATAGTTGATGTCTCTTAGTATCTGCTGTGGGAGACCAAGACCAGCAGCTAAAGTAGTGCGACGGACTCGAGTTCACATGGCAGTGAGAGTGTGTGATGAACTACTAGATGCAAGAAGCAGTGAGTTCGCTGTGTGCACCTATTTTTCTTTTTACTGTTTGCAAAAAAAAGAGTGGTTTTTCGTGTCCATCTAATAAAAATATTGAAGTCGAGAGTTCGACGAAAGCTCGTCTGGTCGGGAATAATCATAGTCAAAAGGTAAAAGCAAGGCGCCGACCCAAAAAACTTTTATAAATAACACGACGTTTCGGCTCCCGTACGGGGGCCTTGTTCACAAATGACGTCATTTGTGAACAAGCCCCCGTACGGGAGCCGAAACGTCGTGTCATTTATAAAAGTTTTTTGGGTCGGCGCCTTGCTTTTACCTTTTGACCATAATAAAAATATTGCCGTGAAAAGGGGCTGTAGTGTGCCATCATTTAAAATCTTTGGGATCTAAGCACCTCCCTCACTTCGAGCATCGCAATCCCCCCCCCCCCCCCAAAAGAAAGGGGGGGTGCTTTGAATCAAGTAAATATGGTATATAATTATTGCACGTGTCATTGATTTGAAAACTGGCCTTCATCTGTTATTGCTCACACTTGCCATTAATAATTAAATTAATCACGACATGAAGGAGGCACGTCAAGTGCCCATCCTGCCTCCTTTGTTTTGTGATTGTCTAAATACATGCTTCTCAATTAAGAGCCATGTTTTTTGAAGTCATTACTCCCAAAAAATGCCTGAAGAGTGGACCAACCATCCTGTGTCTATAATGGAAAAATAGCAGACTACCCACATATATTAACAGCACCTTAACTATACTTCTTAAAATCATTTTACGTGCTTCATTATATGTTGTTCTATGTTCCACGTTGATTTGTTTTTTCATGACATCTCTGGGGGTATTTTGACGCCCTCTATATAATTTTTGTAATTTCCTTAAACTGCTTTTGTTTGTAGTTTTTGGGCCTTGAGGACTTATAAGAATTAGTAATGAATAAATTAATAAATGAATGAGATGAAAGGAACTCACATGGGCCATAATGAATAATTTTGGTGTTTTTCACAAAAGAAGAAAAAAAAAACACGACTGTCACCAGCGAACAGGACTGGGACGTGGCCATCATAAGTACAGAACTCAAGCACCAGTCCAAGGCTGTCCAGAGGGCCTGTGAAAGAGTGGAGAGGCCTGGCCACCCGATTTCTACATGGGAGCAGCCAGCGGTGAATTGAAGGCCCCAACGGGGATCCTCCGCCAGTCCATCAGGACCTCAGTAATGTTCACTGTCTGTCTGTCTGTCTGTCTGTCTGTCTGTTTGTCTGTCTGTCTGTCTGTCTGTCTGTCGGACACACCATAGCAAGAGATCCTAGGTTAATTTTAACCACCTGAGGTTCTTTAATCTGCACCAAAAACACAGGGGCGCTTACAGTTGCCCCCATGAAAATGTGGCCACCACAACCTGCAGTCAAACCTGTGTCCTTGAGCCTGACAGCGCAACATGTTATTTGCTAAGCTGCCATGGCAGGTAACATGCAGGGCACTTTACATTATTAAATGCGTGCTGTTTCATATTTTATATTTTGCATTTAGGGATGAAAGTTATATACCTTTGAGTCTGATCCTATACCTTTGAGTGCCTTAAACTATTTAATAAGCTATTTAAGGAACTCAAAGGCCTATCAGTATTTCGTGTTCAGACTTAAAGGTATATTGTCACGAAGCTAGCACAGGCAAGAGCTGTCCACAAGCAAGAAATCGGCAGGTGTCCAAGCTACAGCAAGGAAAAAGCACGAGCTTGGCAGCAAGCGTCTGTCTTCAGCAATGGCTGATCGTCCAAGAGCACGTGTGTGTCCAAGAACTTTGTTGTTCTTGCTTCAAGGGGCCGGTGGCACCGTGTTCCAATCTACCTCGCGTCAGTATAACTTTCATCCCTAAATCATGGTAAATAAAGTTTTTCCACCACCATTTAGGGATGAAAGTTATATACCTTGTGTCTGATCATGAAAATAATGGTAAGCCTCTGAGTGCCTTAAATAGTTTATGAAATAGTTTTTTTGATGAACTTATTTCAGTTTCATTTCCCAGAAAGTGCGTGTGTCAAGACGTGACACAAAAGGTTGTCCTGTTGTAGTTTGAGCGCATTTTGTTTCAGTGGATAAAGCCAGGGATTCAGTGTCCACTTAAAAGTCTGGGGTTGTGATGAAGCATTTCCATATGAGTCTAATACTAATTTTGATTGTTTGTGTTAATTGATATTCCATTTGAGCAAGATTACTGGACAGGCTTCTTGGTGCAACAGTTTCTGTAACATGAACTTTAATATCGTGATGAAGGTTAGTTCGTTTGGATTCACTTCGTGCTGCGTTACATTTTGTAATGGACATTGTGGCCATTGTGAAAAAGAGGCCTTGTGTTTATGCATTGTCAAAGCTTGTGAAAAAGGATTTGCCGAAGCATCGTAGTAACTTTCATTCTAGTTCAAGGTCAGCATGAAAAGTAAAGGGGGGGGGGGGGGGGGGAGGAAGCCCTGCCATGGTGGTCCAGTGGCTATGGCACTCTGCTGTAGATCCGAAGGTCACGGAAACTAGTACCGGCTGCATTTCTATGGAGGAGAAATGTTGAGGCTTATGAACTGTGCGATGACAGTGCACATTAAAGAACCCCAAATGGTTGAAATTTCCACAGCCCTCCACTACAGCATCTCTCATAATCACGTTGTGATTTTGGGGCGTAAAACCCCATAAATCAATCAGTTAAAAGAAAAAACGGTAATTTTTTAAAAGTGAGGACCTGCATCTTCTCAAATGCTTTCAGAGGCACACCACTTCACCAAAGCTGCCTCATTTTCTGCCTCATTACCTTTACCATTGCAGTGTCCTGTATGCTACTGAAATGTTGCACGCCTAGTGTTAGATTCCAAGATGTCAAGGTCAGCCATATCATGGACCAAAATGCAATTGTCCTAACTTCTACTTATCATGCAAAGGCTTTGCAATGCTGCTTTTGAGTGATTGAAAATTTGTCGTCATTGAAGGGATAATATGTATTTCATTGCATTCATGTTACCTGACCTTGATGGCATTATGCTTTAATGTCATAAGCACATTTGATTTGTCACAGGAATGAAAAGACCACAGGGGGAGCTATTCTGTGTAGAGTGGACATCAGCAAATATGTGCCTTGTAGCACATACTTATGTATGTACAGGCCAGTGCTGGCAAATGCAGTGGTACTGTGGTTATCGCGCACGCCTGCTGACCTGATGGATGCTGGTTCAATGTTGGCTGTGGCAGCAGTATTTTCACTAAAGCAAAAATACTAGATGCCCGTGTACTGCATGTTATCAGTGCACATTCAAGAATCCCAGGGGGTTAAAATTTCTGGAGCCTTCGACTACAGTGTGACTCATAGTTGTATTGTGGTTTTGTGTTGTAAAACCCCAGTGACTATTGACTATTGTTATTATAGGCCTGTAATGTGTGCATAGCAGCTGCTTTAGGAAGGTTCTTGGAGTCTATTCCAGGGATGCATTTCCATATGTGGAGAGGGGTAGCACCCACACAAGGAACTGTATCATGGCATCAACATCAATTTATTATTATTAACTGTGGCACCTGTCTTGCAATATTCGGCCATATCTTGCCAAGAGGCTGTCGAAATCCTGAATACTTTAGTGTTTTGATTCAACTGAAGAAGGGATTCCTGTTTTAAACCACACACATTATGTGTATTTAAGTAGTTTTCAGTGTTTCTAACAAATCAAAACATGTAAAGCTGGTGTTCTTGTACAATATGACCCCATTAGAAGACGCAGACATATAGGCAGTTATTACACACTGATTCCAAGCATTTCTTGCTGGTGAAGTACAGTTGTTTCAGAATGACAAAGCGCAATCACATAGTCATGCAGCATGACTATAAAGTGACAGTGCACTATTGGGCATTCGCGATCAGGGAGGTAAGTGACAGCCACATACACCGATGATTTGACCCCATAATATTTGCAGTTCCACTGTCCAGGAGACATTCCAGTTGAATAAGACACCAAGAAATCACTGCGTCTATATGTAGAGAAAGGATTGACCACTTCAAAGCGGTGGGTAGCTTGCTACAGTAGAACCTCGTTATAACGGACCCGGATATAACGAACTATCGGATATAACGAAGCAATCGCAATTCCCCTTGAAATTCCTATAGATGAAATTGATATTGGTTATAACAAACTAATGGTTATAATGAAGTAATTACCGCTCCCCTTCAACATCGTTATAACGAGGTTTTACTGTATATTGTGCTTCCTTAAGGCCATAGCAGTGCTGTTCTCTGGTGATACTTGCATCTCACATAATGCAAGAAATGAAGAAATGTAGAAAGTGCTTACTACATTCACTGCCAAGTTACAAAGGGAGACCATGTGTGTACAGCATGATGTGTACTCCATGTCGTTTTGAGTGAACGAGGGTGAACTCGAACAGTAAAATGCTCAGTATTGGCTCTTGTGGAAACCCCCTTTTCAACAGCGTAGCAGGATGTCGCACCTTAAGGAATTGACATGCAAAGCCACCACCTAATTTGATACCCAGGTGTGAGGAAGTGGTGTCTCACGGACATTGAAGCCAACAAAACGGCAAAAAGGACGCACAAGCCCGCATTCTGGAGCAGGGACATTGGGCCGCCATTTGAACGCCTCTCTGCACGTGCCCGTGGAGCGCATGAATTAAGAAAAAAAACAATAAAAAGGAAAGAGCTACAGCAGCTAGTCAGACGAAGGAAGACATCGGAGTAGGGAAGATGCGCTGGCCTGGTCGGGCATCAACGCTCGGGAGGCCAACATCTGTCGGAGGGACCCAGTCGAGCGCCAATGCCCGAGGAACCTCGAGAACGACACGTCTCCTGCTCCGGACGCCCAGCAGACGTCTGGGAGTCGTCGACGGCCCTTTGTCCACCACCTCCCTCGTCATATTCCAAAGAACCTTCGACAGATGCTGTGAAATTGACACCGTCGACGAGCCGTAACGCGTGAGCCTTCTGAGCGTTTGAACTGTTTTGAACTCTTGCTGTACAGACGCTATACATATTGTGTATATATTATTGTCTGCTTTGTGTGTGCTCCTCTTTAACTGCGTTGTTGCACCTCTGTGTTTTTGCGCTCCAATATATGTTCATGTGCTGTGCAGTTTGCATCTGCCTCTTCCTTGCTGCCCTCGGAGGCGTCTCCGACCTGCCTCTTTTAGCCTGCTCTCCGAGCCTTTATATCGTAACACCGGGAATAAAACTATCCTCCAAGGCCTAATTAAGCTTCAAGAGCCCCTATAATAGGATAAAAACAGAATCAAAAGAACCTTGATGCAAAAAAAAGAGGCAGAATTGAATATGCCTAAATGTGAGATGTTTTTCTGTTGAGTAGACTTGTGTTGTCCTGTACTGATCCAACTGTATTGAAATATATTAATTCCTTTTCAATAGGCTCCTGAGTAAGTGGCAACTTTGCGCTCCGCTTGTGAATGCTACGCATCGCGGATGACTGCAAAATTTGACTGAGTTGTTCATTACAGCGTACGCTAGCCATAGAATGTGTTTTTTAACCAAGCCTGGGGGTCAGTTCAGGACCCCTTTAAGCTCCTGGGATTCTAAGGCAGAATATATACTACTGAGAAGGAACTCGTCACACTGTATTGAACCTTTATAGCTAGGCTATATTTATGGTTGATCACGTTCAGGAATAACTTTCACTTTTGTGTGGCATGACACCTGGTATAGGCAATTGGCAGTCTGCCCACAGGCTGAGTCAGTAAGCATCTGCTCAAAATGATATTGACAATAGGGACTATCCAGAATTTGGCTCCAGCTGGGGGTCTCAGGGATGTGACTTGTATGCGGATTCATGACTATTTGTATTCCTGGGTAGTCTTTCTGATTACTTACATGGTCAGGCCTTTTAAATGTCTGTGTATCTTCCTCCACCCATGCCCTCTTGTTCTCCCAATTCTAGGCAGCACTTTTTTTCCTCTTCTGTAGCATGCGCTATAGTGTGCAATTAAGGTGCCACTGTTTCATGCATGTGGCCCAGTGCGTGACCACTCATACAGCCTGGCTGGTTATGTAATGTGGTCACCTGGTTACTCTTTGACTGTGCCATGACTGCCTTTAAGAGCCTCTATAACTGCTCACTTTTGAGAAAAGAAAAGCTCTGCAGGTTCCATTGCTGCAATGCAGTCTTCAGAACGTAATTTGCAACACTCAGCAACACTCAACATCAGTTGTGTGCATTTACTTTCCTTATTGTTGTGTGCTAACCAGTCTCCCATCAGGAATGCTACAAAACAGCCAATCATGCATGATATGCATTTCTTATGGGGGAGTAGTGAGTGTGCGGCAGTATAAAAAAAGGGGAAAAAAAAGGCATGTGTATGGCTATTATTGTTGTGTGACAGAGGTGAATTATTAGTTAAATGACAGACCCAAAATTTCAGGACAGGCTGTCACTTAGTCGAGATATCAGCTTTTGTCAGTCTGTAGCTGCTCGAAGGTTCAGTGGTAGCAGGCTTTTCATCATTAGTGCTGGACTATGGTTGTATCCTTCGTCTCCTCACAGTGGAAGAACCCTGTGCATGCACGTGCAGTCATTCCGAAAGAGCACAATGCTGTTTGCAAAGCTCAAATTGTGGAGATTTCCTGATCTGTAAGATCTTAATTCCGTTTTTCTCCCAGTCTATTCGCTTGAATGCGTCATCTGTTTAAACATGCAGTAAATAACATCAGAGAGACTGTACCTCCTTGCCCGACTCCTCTCTTGATCAGAATCTTTTTGCCTGTGCACCTCGTAGAGGAGTAGGGCAGATATGCAGTCTTTGTAGATGTTAGTTATGGTTTGCATGTATGTGTCGGGTACCCCTTGTCGACATGAAACCTCTTAAACTGCTGGTGGTATTTCTATTGAATTGAATGCGTTTTGAGAGTTGATAAAAGCCATATATAAAGCAGCATGTTATACTCAGTGAATTTCTCAAATATTAAATTGATAGTGTGACTGTGATCCATTGTGGAATACCCTTTGCTGAAACCAGTTTGCTCTCTAGGTTGGTTAAAGTAGTGTGTTTCCTTATCCTAGCAGAAATTACATTCATGAATTGTTTGTATATTACTGAAGCTGGGTTGGTTCGTCTACAATTCTTTAACTTTTTTATGTCACCTTTCTTATGTATTAGGATTATATGGACATTTTTACAGCTGAATGGCACATTATACGTCTTGAGATGTTTCATGAAGAGGAGGAGGAGTAGGAAAACTTTATTCAAGACAGAAAGAAAAAAAAAAGAATGTGGTTGGAGCCGTTAGTCCAGGGCCCCACTGGCTTGAGCAGCTCACTGGGCTTGGTCCAGGAAAGCCAGCTGGCTTTCCTGCTTCTTGTCCACAAGCCATGCCTCCCACGTCCGCATGAGCGACACATGCTTTTCAAATATAAAACCCCCTTTGTCCTTGATAAAGTCTGCTGTTGTGCCATCTTTACCTGCTGCTTTTCCACGGATGTGCCTTCTGTGGCTCTTCTGATCTTGTCAGTGGTTACATTTGAGACTTCATTGTTTTCCTCAGACTTATCACTAATGACTGAATTTTCACATACTAAAAACGTGGACCTCATGTGTTTGAAAAACAAGTGCTTAAATCTCATTTTAGGTATGATAGATGCCAAAGTAACAGGCTCATATATATAAACTGTTTGCAAGCCACAACCAACGTTATATAGTGTATGTACGTAGCCAAATTTCACAAAAACTGATGTAGCATGCACTTGAGTTCTGAAAGGCAGCAGTGATATTCTGCAAGCCATCGCTTCGTAGGGATTTTCCAACCACTCAAGAAGTCAGTTTTCTGTCAATATGCATACTTTAGTCAGCATACTTAGTACAGTTTTTCTGACACTATGAGCAGATAGGATATATTGTTTAACTATACAGGCTATAAACTTCTATAGCAGTAAAAGCACTTGGAACTTGGCTCACACCTGCCTAAGCTTTGGTATGTGTGTTTTAGGATTAGGTTCTGTCACTATGAAACAACATATTTCACTTTAAACATGCCTGCTGAGGAAGGTCAACCCTTCGGCAAGTGGGGATACCTCCTTGTTTTATCTTCTTAGTTCAGAACAAGACAACTGAGATGCTATGTAAATTTCCTGTTTTCACCATCTTTTATTGGCTATATTTTGCATTGAATTTATGGTACTGGAACCTATTGAATATTCCCTGTTTACATAGCAATTAGAGTCCACCAAAAAGTGAAAAAGACTGGTTCACCTATTTTGGAACCTAACTGTGTGTTGTATGTACTCAATAAGCTTTTATATTCTAAAATGTACATATAGTGTGGGCATAGACTAAGCCATGTGAACTAAAGACAGACCTTCTGAGCATGAAACCACAACATTCTTTATATATCAACTATTATGTACATATAAGTGGCACTAACATTGTGCAAGCATTTATTATAGAAGCATAAAGCGGAAAGACAGATTTTCTACACTAGTGGTGCACATTAATTGGATGGTGAGGAACACTATATACTGTCACAACAGGATTGTGCAATCGTACACTATGCCAATTGGTCCAGTGTATTGACACACAGTTTATGTTATTCAAAGCTACTGAGAAATTTTCCTCCTAAACATGGCCAGATTCATACATTGAACTGTGGTTGAATCCACGAGTCATGCTTTACAAAACAAACTCGTATTGACAAACAAGTAAACACATCCTGTATTATAGACCCATGTGAAGAACGCCAAGTTTACCTGTTGTTCAGTGTAAAACAGCTTGTGTAACAACATGCTTTTAAGATTTTTGCAAAATGCACAAATGTGTGTGAAATAAGTTAAATGATCGAACATTAAGTACAATGCGTATTATCACAGGGCAAACTTATGTAGTAATTTTTTCAACTCTCTTTCTGCAAATGAATGCAACTCATCACTACCTCATAAATGGGATTTATAATGCCACTGCAGACATTGGTACCAAAATTGATGCATATGAAAGTAGGGATGACGCTTTCACTTGGCAGGCAAGAAATGCAAAACAGCTGTAATCACTTAAATTGCTATAACTGAAAAGTTTTTTTCTCCACTAAAGAAGAATGAGCTGTGATCAAAGCACACATACATACACACAAAGATGCCGCTAGAGAACCTAAATAAATTATACGGTCACAACATTCGTGCTTGACACAACAGTACACATAAAAACAGGACTAATGCTTTTCAACTCAAACTGGTAAAAAAAAAAAAAAAAGTCAAGGGCGAGATACTGAAGGACACCAAAACTGGACCACAGCATGCACTTAAGAGCAATGAGTCTGCTGTATAACCACAACATGCAGCATAAACTTTTCTAGTAGACAACAAATACAATCTGTTATAATACTGAAGTGTCACAACAGCAAAGGTGAGGGTACCCATGAGGCAAAGATTGAGGGCACCCCTGTTTTAAGCATATACGAAAACCAGCATGTGTGTTGCCCTCTTGGTTAGCGGGAAATATTGCAAGATCAAATTCCTCAACACTGAACCTGTGACGTAAAGTCGTTAGCTTATTGCGAATCTTTTTGTCTCTTGAAACCCGTCAGACCTACATGCTTTCTTGCGCTAAGTATCAAACATCGCGCTTTTTGTATAGGCCAGCTCGAATTTCATACTTTGATTCTTTACCTCAAGTTAAAAATAAAATGACACTTCTCTGGGTTACAAAAGATAAAAATATACTAAAAAATGTCAGGTAAATATATTGCAGAGAGTAATTCTCTATAAAAAGAATATTCAAGAACATTTCAAAGAATTCAGAAATCAAACAAAACATTGTTTGATAACCTTTAATTAATATGCCATTTCTAGGAGGCTGCACAAGTGGTGTTAAGATGCTTCAAGTGAGTAAACCACATGGAAAGACTTGTCCTGAGGTGGATAGTGCCAATGGGAGCACAAAAAGAGAAACCATGATGCTTATCACTTCCTCCTCGCAGTGGCACTGTCACTCTAAAGCTAAGAGTTGCACTGTATGACCCTGCTTTAGAGGATATACATTGGAGGATCACCCTCGTTTGTATGGTAACAATTTATTTGACCATATCCTTGTCAAGCATATTGCATCTCATGTAAAACAGGTTTTTTTTTTCTTTTTCAATTTAAGCATTCTGGAAATTTTGCAAGGCATATTTTTTTTTATATGCAGCATCCCATGTAGCCCATGTAGTATGTCAGGCTGAGATGCATTTCTGCTTGCATTTTTCAGCCCACTCTCATCGGCAAGCCTCATAATCCACACACACAAAAAAAGGATGATACATTTATGCTTGTGGTAATAAAAGGAGTATTTTTTCTATGTTTCAATATCTCAAATTCAACCCATATTGTGACAGCTGGTTTTGTAATGGGCTGAAGTCATCACAACATATTGTAGAGAGCTTTAAACTTTATTAGCTCATGCAATGTTTGAGGTTTCTGTATTTTAATGAATGCAAATGATTATAAAACAGAGCATTTCATACTGGCAAATGGAGGCAATGAGTATGATGACTGACTGCATATTGAAAGGACTGAGATAATGACATCTATAACTGTTAAAACACAGTCAGGCAGCTGCAGGTGTTTTAAAATTTTCAATTGAGGAAAGCTGAAGACAACATGTGAGATGCTGCAAGGATAGTACACAAAACTAACTGTACAAAACAATGAAACTACTGAGGTTGTGAACTCATTGACATTACAAAGTTAGCACAGCACTGCAGTTAAAAGGACAATGTCTCATTTTTACAGCATTTGAAGCTCTGTTGTAACTTGGTGTTGACTAATGAAATTTAATGTTACCACCAAATCAGCAAAATATATAACAGCTGCCATAATAATTAGCTAAGATACCATGCTTTAAACACATGGATTGCATTAAAATATAGTGTATGTCAAAATAAGCACACAATCTTTTTTTTAAACATTGCAATACTGACAATGCAGCTGGCATTAAAGACACCTTTTGCTAATTCCTTCGGCAAATGAAAATCATAATGTTAACTGAGATGATGTAAATTCACATGAATGCTTTCAACTGTAAGCATTTCATATGATAAATGTAATAAATGTAATAAATATTATCTTGTACTGAAGCTTAAAGAATACATTCACTAGCATCACCTAGGTGCATAATAAAACAGGAATGGTGAATACAAAACAATGTCTTGTGGATACTAGCTCAGATCTCTCATGTGTGTGAGCGGACCACGGAGGTTCAGAGAGACGCAAAGCAGAGTGGGAACACAGGCTCATAAAATGAAACATGATCTCAGAATTTGTTGATTTTTGCCTCGCATATATTTACAGCTTTTGTTTTGGAACTTATGCAAGACTGAACAAATGCTACGAGCATAATGGTTGTAGAAACTGAATGTGCAAGTATGAAACAAATGATTTATGGTAGCTTAAATCTTAGTACACATGTTTACGGCTACTAGTCAACCACGAACACACATGACATCTGATGAGGTACAATAAGAACAAATAGCACATGGAACAGTGCAAGTACACAGCTTTTGACAGACATAAATATCAACAGGCTCGGAACGTGAATAACAAGCTAAGCTGCTCCGAGTCGATTGGACCAGAATGCTGATGCCAATGTCTGAATGCGGTCAGACCTGATGTTTTCGCATTGGACCTGGACACACCTTTGTTGAAATGATAGGAACCAAACAACAGACTATGACTGCCCCACCGAGGCTTGAACGTGCTACTAAGTTGTATGACCAACAGCAGCCACACCACACAGCATGCCCCTTTTCCCCCATTTCTATCTAAATAGCATTGCACAGATTGGTTTGTGGAACGAGAGTTACTTGACTGCCATGAACACTTGGAAATGGACATACAGTTTAAACAATTTAATTTGCTGCAGTTTCTTTTTCCTTGATGTCTTGTTGTCTCAGAGGTATTGCTAAAAATTTTTTTACTTGTGCCCATGTATGAAATTTATGAACAAGGCAATGTTCACAAAATTTTGGTGTGGTTAATTTGGACAAAACATTGTCAGCACATCGAATGAATCGTGTAGATGGAATGTTGCCCATTTATGCAGCATATTCTACAGCCAAGGAGCGAACTCTGCTGCCATTATCAGGACAATAAATGAGAACCTCGTTGCATGCATTACAAACTGCATGCATTACAGATGTGGGGCAGCGTTCTATCCAAGAACACTGGCACCTGCACTACTCTTGCATCCCATTAATGCGTCAACTTGCATTCCAAGTCAAAGCCATAAGCAGGGTATGTATTCGTACAGCCCATGATTGAATCTAGCTTGCAGTCGAGTCGGCATGGCTTCCGCTGGTGCACAGGCCTCGGCAAGGGCAGGGTTGGAGTGGGGTGAAGGGGAGGTTTGCTGACCAGGCAGCTGGCCCATCACGAGGCCACAGGGCACTCGCTGGGTGGAACGCAGTGATCCCTGTGCCAGACAAGGCCTGGCTTGCACTGACACCCAGGCTGGCACTTTCGTCGGCAGGGCCGCTCCAGATGGTGGTTCTTGCATGTCCGCCGACATGGGGGTCCACATGGCGTGTAGTCCGAGCCTCTGGGGCAGTGCATTCCTGCATACAGTGGTCGTGAGCCACATGACGCATTCAGTGGAGGCTGACATGTAAGCTAATTTAAACTGCTTCATTACAGTGGCATGGTACAATTATATGAAATGAAAGCCCAGTTTTGCATTCTGAGAGAAGAAAATTTTGTGCACTAAATGTACACTCATTCGCCTGTATACGTATGTTGTTAGCATTCAAAACTCACACATGCGGATGTGCATGTACAGATAAATCTTCCCCCCCTCCCCTCTCGGACTTGGAGCGGAGGGAAGATTAATCTTCCCTCCGCTCCAAGTCCTGGGCAGGACAAACATATGCTTACCTTCGCAGTTAGTGATGTTTTTCCAGTTTATTTCGATCCCAGCCCTGCTGCATTCCCGTGCATAGGCATTGAGTGAGTCGCAGTAACACTTGTCTGATGGGAGGCACTCGCACATGTCCAGCATGCATGATCTGGAAATGAGATAGAAAGAACAAAAAAGGATTGACTGACATTTTTTTCAAGTATTCACATGTGTAGCTCCGAAAAATTTCTCGACATATTCTATAAAATAGGCTAAAGTAGTTGATACAAAAGTGATCCACTGCTGTTGTTTGTTATTTACCGAGACAAATGGACTGTGCTGTCTAACATTAACCATTATTGCTGATGGAAAGTATTTGCCCAAGTTGACAAAACTTTTCCCAGCCCTATTTTCCAGCAACATTTCCTTCAATTTCTACAATTATGTACAAAAATTGGTTTAATGCACATAAGAATCACAGGAAATAAAGAGTATGTACACTCAGAATGCACCTCGCACATCTGAAGACACTTTTAGTTCTAATTGAGCTGAAATATACTATTAATATCTGTTGAATATGCGTTAAGAAAATAACAGAAAGATGAGGAGGAGTGGGAATGGTTGTTGGCTGCATTGGCGTTTGCAGCCATGCACTTGATCATTTTTTGTTTTTGCTTTTTTGCAATAGTGAAAGTTTATATCGAGCAACTTTTTGAAGGTCTCGGGCATCTTAAGGTGACCTGCATTTGAAACATTTGATTTTGTTTCCGTACCCATGAAATGCTTCTTTTTTTACAAGGAGGCTGAGGTCAATTGAAGTGCACTGTCGTCCACCAAATGGAGTAAAAATATAATCAGTAAAAGTTGTTTATTGTGTTTTGCTGCTCGGTTTCTAACTCATGAATAAACATATTAGAGTGCATGTCCAGCATGGAAACAATTAATTCATGCCTAAAAGACATTTGTGTAATTTTTGTGCCTTTGTCAGTAGTGCAAGTTATAGGCTAGCATAACATGCAGAGGCCTTCATGGTTTACACTCCAAACAAAAGCTATAAACTAAGAAACCAGCCATTATTGTGTTAATTTGTTACACTGGCCCAGGCACAGCATAATGCAGCTAACAAGAAAAAAAAACATGCTGGGATCACCATGATTATTTAAGCCAAGCATTAGTGGTTTCAATGGTGTGCATATTTTTGACAAGTGAAAAAAATATTTGCATAGGTATTTAAATAAAAGGCACCAAAAACTGGGAGAAAGATTTGGCAAGGGACATCACAGTTCACAAAGTCTGTCCCCATAGACATGACTTGAATGCGAGAGGTGAAATCGTGATGCAGATTACTTTTGCAAACCTTGACTGGGACATGGCCATAGCTGTTTCACTGACACTCTTTTTAAATGTACTACTCCATGCTTTAGACTGTATTCTACCAGGAACATCTTGAGGATGTAGGCCTCCTCGCTAGTTGTTTACTCTCTGGTTTACTCTTTCAGCTTTCAAGGAAGAGTAGGGTTTCTAGTAGTATGTTCAAATTATATCCCAAATCTATTACCTCTCGGGCTCATTTGACTAAATACCCACCTGATCCAGGCAGAAGCCTTGAAGAAGTGAAGTTCTCACGGCTCTGCTCAATAAGTACATCTACATATACACATGCGCCATGTATTTCTTACTCTGCAAGCAGCAGGCGTTGCATATACAAGTGCTACAGATGCAGTACGTAGCACATTCAACTGTTTCAGTGTTTGCTGCATGTGCAGCACATTTCACATATCTGCTGCAACACCTGTATAGCACACTGCATGGGCAACCGTTCTTATACTAAATTTTTCTCACATTATCTTATAACTGAAAAGCAAAGAGGAACAGGTTCGTATCATTCAACGTAACTATTACAACTTGAAGCCTGTGTAATGTCACAACATGTGCTGTTAAAATAAGCACTGTGCCTCTAAAGCACTATGTTGCAGATTTGAGCTCTGAACACCTATATTATTTAAACAATTGCATGTTTGTTCCCAGTATTTTGCCTTCCAATCTTAATGTGAATGTACATATACATGGTGGTATAAATGATACGTCAAATTTTAGGCTGATATTTCTTTTATCACTTCAATATCAGAGGCATTTTCATGTTCTCTCAGTTGCAGATTATTACAACTTTCTTATGAAGCAACCAAACAACAAACAGCAATCAAAATGAATTTCAGGAAGTCCACAGAATTGGGCCCGTATAGCAAAAGAGGAATGCTTAATAACGTTAAAAAAAAGGACTGTAGTCATGTTATTCTTTGGGCCATGCGAACAGCAAAATTTTAGACATGCAGCAGATTCGAATATTCAAGACTGAGTTTCTTTCTTTTTAATTTTTTAAGGTACTCTGAATACTTCCAAGCCGAACTGCCATAAAGTACTGAAAAACATGGTAAGAAAAGCTAACTTATTGCACAGCTAGTGTACTTCTACAATGCTGCTTCTAAAGAAAGAACAGTCCCAAGAGAGAACTCGCAGTAAATTAGACTTGGCGAAGCACAGTTGCAATATTTTCACTCAAATGCACCTTACCGTATTTATGCAATTGTACTGCAACCAATATTATTTAAATTTGACTCGCAATCGAAACTGACACATTCTTGTAGTGGAACGCTCGCCAATGGCCACCTAAGAATTTCCATTGTATAACCAAAATTTGCCATGTGTCCTGATGAAAGGACCTTTGTTTGCTTTCCTTGTTCGAAAGCCTTTTGTCGTGCTTTGTTCATTTTCAGCTTCTTCCACGCACATACGAGGAGTTCGCTACAACGTATGACAAGAAATGTTTTACCAGCGAAATTGCTTAAGATAACCGTAAGACCTCTGTCATGCCAGTTTTTACAGCGAAGCTGTTTAAAGGGCAACTCCAGCAATTTTTCAGTGTTCACGGATCTCAATGACCTTTTCAATATATATTCTCCTCGGCACTGTAATAATATATGCCAAGACAGGTGGTTGCAAGTTACTTAGTTCTCCTGGAAATTAATTTTAAAATTTATACGATTCACACGTGGGTCACCCTGTGTTTTTTACATCATCAACTTCAATGCTGCCTACCTGAGCCAGCGGGCCATTAAAAGCAAAATGGCCATACTTCAGTGTTCAAATCATCGCTGTAAAGTTCGTAAAAGCTGGCGTAATTCAATACATCATTGGATGACCTCACCACTGTTATTTTTCTGGCACTAGCTCCATATTTCTGATGGTGGGAAGGCTGTGTTACGTGATTGCGTTACGTGATTTTGGAAAGAACATGTCACATGACATTGCGTTATGTGATTTTGGGGGGAACATAAGACAATTCGTTGTGTGATTTTGGTGGGAATACGTCACGTGACACTTTCATCATGAGATTTTGGCGGGAACACGTCGCGTGACATTGCGTCACGTGATTTGGGTAAAAACATGTCACATGACATTGCATGACGTGGTTTGGGCAAGAACATGTCACATGACATATCATGCGATTTTGGCTGATCACGTACGTGTCATGTTTCCGTCAAAATCGCTTAACGCAATGTCACACGACATGCTCCCGCCAAAGTGACCAGATTCAGTAAAATATCGGCCAGCTTCGATGTGATCTAGAGTCACTCTATATGATTCCCGTCGCCATACAGTAACTCTAGTGTGATCTGATCTGGCCTAGCTGAAAGATTTATTTTTTTTTTTTTTACAGGGGCTGTGAAAGCCTCGCAAGGTTGGTCATGTTGACGTCCGCGGCATCGAGTGAAGAGTGTGAAATAAGGTGAGGAGGTGCAGACAGAGGCATAATCAAGAGAGAAGGAGAGAGCGATATAAATAAAAAATAAAACAAAACTTCTTGGTCAGGCAGGATTCAAACCTGAAGGCGAGAATAACCTCCAGGCTATGTACTCACGCTCGCAGAACATGTATTTATAAGTACCAGATCACATGCATTGTACCTCGGTGTAAGTATATTTCGTACACCGTGCATTGTACCGACGAATTTAACCCAGCCTGCTATAGACGAGAGAAAGAGAAACAGAGAGAGGACTTACATAGAGCAAGAAAAGTTAGGTGCGGCTTTGATAAAAAACCGCTTCTCCTTTTCAGGACATTGCAATTCTTTGCTAAGCCCCCATATTTAGCTCTGCTAGTCATTGGTGCTTGCGCGATAGCAGAGCAACACCTTTTTTTTTCCGCATCGTATCGCACTGCACGCCTACTATAAGGCTGCTGTTGTACACTCTGCAGGTCACTGACAGTATCTTGACGCAAATGAAGTGCCGGACAAACAAAAATTTATTTTAGTTCTCGCAATGTCAATCACGCTGAGGAACGGATCTTTCAAGGTCAACTTTGCCGTGCAGTACACGTCCGTCACGCAGTGAAGCGTACTAGGATTGTGAAGAGACCACAACTGTCTCCGACTGCAATAAACCAGTGATCTTTTACTGTCACTGTTGTCTCTAGTAGACAGATCACTCGTTATTTCTGTGATAAACAATGTGCGTGTGTGTGTGTGTGCATGCGAGCGCACGTGCGTGCGTGTGCGTTGCTGAAGGGATCCATCAGGAAACAGCTGCCTCACACAAAGATACTTTAATGGCGGATAGAATGGTTCCCAGCAGAGATTTATGCCAGCAAACCTACATGCATGGATTTATACACACCGCCAACACCTTCCCCAAAAGTTATCCAGATGCAATAACTTAATCGGTATCCACCACCACCCCCTCCCCCCCCCGTACTGGTTAGGGCCATGGGGCTTTCGGATCTGCAGCCAAGTGCCATAGCCACTAGACCACCGTGGCAGGGCAACTTCTCTGCTTCATGAAACGAAAGAAATGACTAATATATCATTGCTTGGGCACTGACTGCCTCTTTTAAATGCGAAGCATTTCTTAGCAAACTTCGGCGACTTTGAGCGTATCTATCTAGCCGCCTAAGATTTTGTGCTCTCCTGGCCGTTTCGCTAATGGGATGTTTACGAAAATTGGTATGCCACAACATGACTACATGAAGAACATAAATGACAGGTCATAACATGAGAATCATGACATGCATGTCATGAGAGGCATGATTTACATGCCACGGTCTTGGTGCTCTCCTGGCTGTTTCGCTAATGGGATGTATGCGAAAATTGGTATACCACAACATGACTGCATGATGAACATAAGTGAAAGATCGTAACATGAAAAGCATGACATGCATGTCATGGGCGGCATGATTTTCATGCCACGGTCTTGGTGCTCTCCTGGCCGTATCGTTAATGGGATGTATACAAAAATTGGTATGCCAAGACATGACTACATGACGAACATAAATGACAGGTCATAACATGAAACTCATGACATGCATGTCATGAGCAACAATATTTACATGCCACGCGTTTCGTTAATGGGATGTACACGAAAATTGGCATGCCGCAACATGACTGCATGACGAACATAAATGACAGGTCATAACATGAAAATCATGACATGCATGTCATGAGCGACATGATTTACATGCCAAGGTCTTGGTGCTCTCCTGGCCGTTTCGTTAATGGGATGTATACGAAAATTGGTATGCCAAAACATGACTGCATGACGAATGTAAATGACAGGTCATAACATGAAAATCATGACATGCATGTCATGAGCGGCATGATTTACATGCCACGGTCCTGGCGCTATACTGCTGTTTCATTAATGGATGCATACGAAAATTGGTGTGGCACAAGACAGTATGACGATCGTAAATTACAGGTCGTAACGTGAAAATCGTGACATGCATATCATGAGCGGCATGATTTACATATGCCACACGTTTCGTTGATGGGATGTGTACCAATATTGCTATGGCACAACACGACTGCATGACGAACCTAGGCCACAACATCAGAATCATGACATGCGTGTATGAGCGGCATGGTTTACATGCTACAGTCTTGATGCTCTTGCGGCCATTTCGTTAACTCTATATGCACCAAACTCGGTATAGCGAGACAACAATGCATAATCCATTTTACATGCCTGATGCGTGCTTCGCATTTCCTTGATTCCCACTGCACGTGGTATCTGCCTTTTTTTTTTCTCTATCGACGTCGTACAATACCCCCCGAAAAATATTTCTGGCTACGTACACCAGTCGTACCTAGAGTCAATTAAAAACTAAGAGATTCTTAATGTATGGCGCGACTGATTTGATGATAATGTGGCCTAAGCGGTCTGGCTTGCTGGCATTTCCTATCTCGAGAACTCTGCACTACTCACTTTTCTATCAAGAAAGATAGGTCACGGCGATAACCGCATATTCGTGATCGGGTAATACTAGGCGCACGGCGATAACGCAAAGAAACACAACACAAAGAAACACAAACAAATCATGCGATATAAACGACGATTATCGTTACACTCTAGGCAATGGAAGTCGTACTTGGGGAGTATTTATATCCCACAACAGCAATTATCTCGCTTGCTCGAATTCCCTTTCTTGAGAACTCTACGCTCGCCACTTTCTTGTCATATTTGTCATGCTGACGGCCACTCGCCGTTCGTGACAGGGAAGTACCGAGCACGCGAGAATAACGCAAGGAAAACACGTGAGAGATTATAAAGATGATTATAGTGTCCTGGTTAGCTCTATTGGTAGAGCGAGCGCCCTGGATCTATAGGCATTGGTCCGGGATTCGAACCCTGGACAGGACGAATTATTCGTCAACTAAGCAGCTTTCCTTTAATTCTGAGAAGTACATATGGGTATCCTTATGGCTTTGTGTTACAAATGGATCGATGCTAGTTTTCCCTTTCATAACAGTTACTCCGGCTTGCGGAATCATGCACAACTAATTTGCCGTATATGATTAGTGCTGTAGCACAAGAATACACCCCAAGCACGCCGCATGTGGCTAAAAGTGCTATATATATGGGACACAAAGGCACTCCCAATGCGCCTTTGCAGTGTACAAGCCTCCTCCTCCCTATACCCCCCTCTGAGGCCATTTCGGTCAAAACGCTGTGCAATGTAAAGGTACGGGCCAGATTTGCACCTCCCGCCATCCCACCCCTGCATCCTGTGCGCACGCCTACGGGCGCTAGAGGTGGCAAAATTAAATAACACCAAAATTACAGCTGGCCGAATTAATGACATTACAATATCATTACTTTTGGAAAGTAATAAAGTTACTTTGAAATTACCTTAACAAATGTTCACCATCCTTGCACTAACTCATGCACACTTTATTTACAGCACACTTAAATGGAAGTTAGCAGCTGAACTGTCGCGACGGCGACTTTTTCCTGTCTTAACAGTGAGTTTTAGTATATCGGAAAGCAGCAAACGCAAAGATTTAGCGTATAAGGTTAACGTTACCGTGGAACTAACCGCGCATGCGCAGAACGTTAACGTATACGATACCCTAAGTGCCTACGCTATTTTCGGAAGATATCGTTCAACGCTAACGCTCGCAAAGGGACCCGTACGGCTGGCAAGATGGCGGCGTCAGTCGAAGTGAGACCACTCGCTTCAGATCTGTCGGGACATCGGCCTGCATTGTTAAGCTCATTCATTACCCGCTCATGTTCGTATTTGCCTTAGGTTTGGCTAATTAAGCTTCGCCAGCCGTGTATTGGTGACAATGTGTCGCCGTTTTCAAGATACGCTCTCAGTAAGCGGCACACAAGGCTTAAAATGTGAGTGCACTCGCTTTCACGGCCTTCGAGACTGCGCGTGCCGGCGCTCGAAATCTCAGAGGCCATGTCGCTTTGCTCACGTTTACGGTAGCCTAGTCGAGATGGTGGCACTGCCACCGGGGCTTTTTTCTTTTTGTACATCGGCTGTTTCAAGCTACAACCAATTAAATAAAGCCGAGACGAGTAGTGTGGTGCATTACGGTATGTATAATGCTTGAAATGACAGTATTGTTTGGCGAAGTATTCACAAAGGCGACTTGGATAAGACAGCCTTCGCAGGCACATGCACAGATGCGCACCCCCTGGGCACTGGAGAAATGTCGCAGAAGCTCCGGCGCACTGATGACAAGTCCGCTTTCTCAAAGCGGAAATGTCGGCGAAATTTCTCGTATACGGCATAGCCTCGACGACATGGACTGCCTGCGTAGCTTCTCTGGTTTCCAAAGTATAAATTAAGCGCTCCTATGTCATCGCAACTTCGAAATGACAGGCAGTACGGGTCAGAAAGGAGACTCGATGGCGGCATTTTGAAACGAAGCGATGTTTTTCGGGCCTGCCGACACACGATACTGGCTCAATGATTTTGTGGCGCACTTAGGCCTGGATTTAATAAGAGTTGTTTTAAGGTGTAGTTGTCGCCGTACATGCCTTTGCGTTAGCTTTAGCGTTTCGATCTCTTCCGCTATACTAAAAGTCTAGTTTGTGCCGCTAAGTGCAGCCAGCTTTACCGTAACGTTAACCTTAACGCTAAATCTTTACGTTTGCTGGTTTCCGATATACCAAAACTCACTAATGACACGACCCTCTGACCTGCCTTGAAGTTGGCCAGTATGCGTAGGTGGGCTAGTTGGTTGGCAATCATGTTTGAACAGCACCTGTACAATGTTACAAAAGTAACTTCTAGGCATCTTGGTATTCACTGTCAAAAAATGTGGCTGCGTGCCTTTGATAAAACAGTTATTCTCAAAAAGGCAAAAGACGGATTGACTAGAGAAATCGTTGAAGCTTGTGAAATTGAAAAATGAAAGATAAATGTGTTAGCATGCCATCTTTGTCGTTGTCCAGCAAGGAAATTACTTTTCTAGATTCACCAATCTAGGACTGGCCGCGCTACAGGTTGGGTGCTCGGAGACAAACTTGCGCATTTGGGTCGTGCTCTATATCTTCTTCTGCCTCTTCTTTTTTTCATCAGCTCGCGAACGTGTATATATATATGCATCACGTGCACATGAATAAACATTTCCAGTTGAACATCAGCGCTGCGTGTGTGTGTGTTCTCCGTCCGCGTCCAGTCGAGCTGTCCGAATATGACAGCCTCAAAGCTTGTTTGAAAAGAATAGTCGGGTGGAGGTGGAACCTGGTTTTGTCTAAAGAAACGCATTCGCTCTTGAAAGGATGCGGTTACGCGTTCTAAACCTATGCGCCCTGTCGCTGAGCTGCCCGACAATCAGCAAAACATGGAGCTGTCGTAGACCCCTCTTGTCTGGAGTTTTGAGGACCGTGTCCTTCTAGCAATATTAATCAAGGTGTTTACAGCTCAGATGCTACGCTGCTTTTCTGTGGGCCTGCCTTACTGCTATGATGTTTGGCGCCCAGATTACCTCTGTTTTTAACATGAAAGTGTTTTATGCCAGGGTCCACCACGACCCCATACGTCACTATCGTAACGGATATGACGCAGCAAAGTAAACATGTAAGAACAACAAAGAAAAACACTCACCGCCGTATTCTGAAACCAAACCAAAGTGACCCTTAACGCGTTTCAAGAACCAACCTTATACTTACATCTGAACTTTTCTTGTACTTATCGCCGCCATAAGTAAGGCTTCCTTAAAGGCCAACTCCGGCGATTTTTTCATGTCAGCGGGTGCTGATGAAATTCACTGGGTACGTTACTCTGCGTACTTACATCATGCCCTGAGAAAATGAGGCTCGAGAGTTGCACATATTCCTTACAAATGAATTTAATTAATTGACTCGAACGCCCTACCTTACCACCCCTTCAGTTACAGGCCACATTGGGTATGACGCTACAAGTGTCCAACGCGGAGAATGCCGGGATTGTGCAGACGACGTCAGCCCGGCAGCGACGAGAACGCGGACAAGTGCACGATTGTGCGCTAGAGCCAGGCGTTATGGCCGGTTCCCACTAGCGGCAAAAACGCGCGCGGCGAGCGCTTCCGCGGCACGCACGCGTCAACAAGTCCCCACTCGCGTTTTGCGGCAAGCGGCGACGAGGCAGCCAAGAACGACCTTGTGTTGTTCCATTCGAAAGGTCTCGCGAAAACGTGAGCTCTAATCAGACGATTTCGTCTTTCGTCGACCATGCATGTCTTTCTAGCGCTACTGCTGGTCACGCTGTCAAAAAACTGCTACTGCGAGGATACTTCTTGCCCGGCGTCTCTGAGATTTTACGACGGCCATGTAACTTTCAAATGTGTGTTATGGTTCCACGCTTGACGGATAGATGGCGCCACGCGTCCGCACCACCGTGTACAAAAAAAAAAAAAAAAAAGGAGCGGTGGAGAAGTCGGATTGGATAGCAGGAATGGAGAAGAAGCCGGCTTTGAACAACTACAGAAAAGAGAAAGACGAAATCAAGAGAGAAAAATTTTACGATAACTCAAAGGGAAGCGCTTTACTGTTTGAAGCAAGGTCCGGTTGCCTGAGAACCCGAAGTTACAGAGCGAAATTCAATAAAGAAGGGGACACATGTACGTGCTGTGGAAAAGCTAGGGAAACGACAGATCATATTTTGATTGAATGTACAGATGTCCACCCAGGTGTAGCTGTGGACACCACCCTACAGGAGGCCATGGGTTTCAGGAGTAACACGGGAAAGCTGAACATGTCGGTGATAGAGATAAGTAAAAGGCGCTTAGAGTATTGGTGGCGCAAAAGTATGGAGCAAATAGAATCCAAATATCCATCCATCCAACCGTCGGCACGCCTCCGCGGCTCGCTTCTGATTGGTGCTTGTTTCGCGGCGGCCGCGAAAGAATGGGTCTCGACCCATTCGAGCACCTGCCGCGCGTTGCTGCCGCTTTTCACGAATCTCGCCGCGCGCGTTTTTTCCGCTAGTGGGGACCGGCCTTTACAAGTTGCTGCCGTGTGGATCATATAGTGCTGTCGGGTGGCAAGTGGTGTTGCGTTGTTGGCTGCAGAAACAACTCGCAACGCGCAGCAACTAAGGAAAGTTGCTGCGCGATCACAACTTTCCTCGCGACGATGCACTTTGCGAGCGGTGGATCAGTGCTATCCGGCGGACGCGCTGAGCGTCTGCTCTCCAGCGCTTTCGAGCTTCGCGCTGTCGCGACCGGCATGCCTTGCGCACCCTCCCACTAGACACTTGTGACGTCACTCGTAGGGGCACGGCTTGGCTGCTCGGAGGAGTTTTCGGTTTCGTTTTCACGTTTTCTCGCTTATTTAAAATTATTTTCTAATTCTAGGGGCAATTATGCTGTCATACGGGCGACAGGGGGGTCTCTAGAAGCTAAATATGCCACTACTTTGACATGGTCAGAAAATCGCCGGAGTTGGCCTTTAAGGTAGCCCCCGACCTACCTTGACGCTCACTTGTAAGCAAACAAAATGGCATGCATGGATGACAACGTTGCGGAATTGGTTTAAAATATGGATCGGCATGAATTATCGAGCTGCGGGCAGCATATGCGTAAGTGCGAATGTCGTGGCATGCAATCAGTGATCGCCTAAATCCCATGGAGATTTGCGACAAGCATGGGTACTTGTGCCGCTTCCGCTCCACAAGTACCGTGCTGAAGCTTCATGCCATCCCTGCGAAAGGACACCGACGGTCGCGGAGGTACGTTGGTGGCTCCGTACCCAACAAGGCTACACCCGCTTCAGCGAGACTCTTCGTTTTGTAAACAAGGCGCAACAAGTCACTTATGGATAACGGCTGTTGCAGCAGAGCATCGAAGGAAAGTGTACGCGATCGAATGTGCCCTATTTCACCGAAACAGCTGGACATGGCACGTCGGCGGAGCTAGCATACATCAGGGATCAGTGTAAACAAAATGTGGTTTTACTAAAGTGAAGTTTTATTGAAAAGCCCAGCGGGACAGAAGAAAAGTACACGCACCAAGCAGTGCGAAGGGGTACCAAAGTGAGCCGGAATAATCCATGCGGTAAATGGAAGACCATACACGTTTAATTAGAAAACAATGAATTACAGTACCTAGAAAGAGATATCCGCAACAGACTTCGTTCACGCACTGCGCACAGTTCGTTCGTTTAGAACACACTGCCCGTTGGGCCACTTCGTCGTCGCAAACACATCGCTATTTTGCAGTTGCCTGAGTAGAACCACACTGCAGTGCCGACACAAACACGTACACAAGAATACAGCGTCCACACCTCGGTGTTCTCCGCACACGCGGAGTGGAGATACAAGCACATGGTCACTCGCAAAAGCACATACACTGCCGAGACTCCGGGAAACTGTGCTGACGAGACATGCCAGCGCACACCCCGTCCGACCAGTCCAACCCCCCCCCCCCCGAATGACCCCCCTCTACACCCCTTGCTCCCCTCCTTTTTCATTGTCCCGTGCAGCTGTGCGCCTGCTTACAAAAGAAAACACACAAAAAATGCGCTTAGCCTCGCTCCCATGCCACTCACTTACTCGGACAAGAGCGCCTTTCATAAGGTCGCCTTAAAATCTTGTAAGGTGGGTTTCGGAAAGCCCCTTTACCTTTTCTTAAACTTAAGTTGAAGTTCTCCTTACAAAAGTAACCTTATCGCGATAAGTTAAGTTTGGTTCTAGAATACGGCGGTCAGAAAAACTTTTATTGATGCGCTGGGAAGCCCCCCGCTCCACGACGTAAGGTGGCCGGTGCTCTACCACTGCGCTAACGCCGCACATACTTGAAGCTATACGAACACATCTTATATTCGTTGTTGTCCCACTTTGTTCGTTCTTCGACACACTCGTCCGGCTGAGCACACGCGCATCCAGGCGTACATTGTCTCGAACGGCGCCGCCATCCAGGAGAGGCGAAGTGAGTCACTGCAGATTTATTTCGCCTCTCCTCGATAGCGGCAACATTCCAGGCGCGTTCCAAAGTTTGCTTCGATGCACGCGTGCGGAGCTGCGCGCGCGCATAGCCGCGTTCATACAGCTTCGAGTGTATATGCGCAGATAGCGCAGTGGTAGTGCAAGTACAGCACCGGTCACCTTTCGTCGCGGGTCGCGTTTCCCCGCCAACCACTCTCCGAGCGTGATGGGAACAAGAAAACTGCTGCGTTAGGCTAGGCACCTAAGCACGGCAACGACGATGACGGGTCAATGTGGCGCAAGTAAGTATGATTGATATATACCTTTGTCACGCGGCATGTCACGCGGTTGTGTCCAGTTATTATAGTAAACTACTTCGGTTATCACAAAGGGTTCGCCCTTGATGTTATGGAGGCGATGCGTGAACGTGGGTTCATCCACGTCAAACGTTGCCGTACCAGTGAAACACCGATAGCAATGGGCAAGTTCACCCCAATGTAATAAGCATTCAGCTGCTTATGCGAAGAGACATTTCACTTTCGTGTTATACCGATTCCTTTGAGAGGGATAAGTTATATTTTTTCCTACCTTTTTTGGTCAAACTTTTCTGCATAAAGGGACCAGACATATGGCAAATATTAGTGAAAAGTAATTGAAAATGTAACGAATAATTCTTTCGAAATTACTTGCTTGAAAGAATTCATTACATTATTAAATTACCAGCCCACGACGTGACGTTAGTAATTAATGCGCAAAATAACTTAATTACAGTAATTTCATCACTGCCAAATGTGATGGACGTGCAGCCTGTGTGACTCAGTATTAGGGATCACGTGGCTGCGTTATCGCTCTTAGGGGTTCAGGCTGAGAACACCAGGGTAGACTCAGCATTGCTCCATGGCAGTGGCGCACCGACCGGGGGAGGGGGGGGGGGGGTTCGGGTGTTGTAACCCCCCCCGCCCCCCCTGAGGCCGACCTAACCCCCATCCCACTCCGTAACTGCTCCTATGTCCTAGAAGAATGTGGAGCTAATGTCTCTGCAAAACGCCGAAAAAATAATAAAAATAATCGTCATTATTGATGTTACTATTATTTGGCATTTATTTACTTTTTTTTTTACACGCAACAACCGTTTAATCGCAATCCCGGCCCTTCGTGAAAAATTGAACCCCCCCTGGCAGAGATCCTGGGTGCGCTACTGCTCCATGGGCTCAGCGGCGTTATAGTTCGAAGCTAATCTACGACAGATAACGACACATTAAAAATAATTAATAAAAAGGAATGGATCGTTGCCAGTCGATATTGCGTTTCCCTGTGGGTAAAGGAGTCTAGCTGCAATACAGTGAGGGTAATTTCGAACAGCTCCAAAAAGTGTCCGCACAACATTTGGCTTTGTCCTGTCAAATGTTCATATGCTGACTGCAATCAAAAGTCAACGGCAAGGTAGAAGCATGTGTTTGGTGCAGATAACAAAAGGTAAAGAAAACAAATAGGGAAAATGTCCCGCGGAAAGCTGGACAAACGGGATACCGCATCCTCCCCCTTTGCGCCATTGTGCCGCTTTCCTCCTCCGTCGCTTCTGGGCCTCTGAAGCCGTATATACCAAGCTCAAATTTAAGCTCACTACCGTGTCTTATTATTTATTACTTCTCTCCTTTCTTGTTTTCCATCCCCCACTACAATCACAGGGCGCCTTACGCCAGCCTCCCATCCCCGCTTTCCTTTCGTCTGCACGCTATCGCACCTTACTGTGCTCTTCTTTCCTCTCCTGTCCCGCTAGGTCACGTGAGCCCCTCTAGTGAACTGCAACGACGACGGCACAGTCTCCACATAAACAGATTCGCTGTAAAAAAAACAACAAAAAACAAAGAGAGAGAGAGACTAGAAAGAAAAGGCCAAGGAACGGTCTTCGACCAATGTAGTCGCCATATAATTATTTGTGTTCATTCAATCATTTTTTAAATTACTGATTATTCTCAGAGAAGCGCTTCGGCCCCTACTCCTTTTCCTTATTTATGACAGATTATCAATTGTAATAAAGACTATTCTTACAAAACAAAAACTTCTCAATTTTTTTCGATCTGAAATATTTCATTTTCGTTACCCGATTCTTGCCCAATCCCCTGTCGTGGGTATGTGCCAAATGTGCAAAAAAATCTACTTCACTGAACTGAACGAGCGCACAGGCAGCCAATGAACGTGCGCCCTAGCTGCCACTGAACGTGCGCCCAAGCTGCCACTGAACGTGCGCTCGCGCAGCCATAAATCGGACAAGCAGACACGGCCTCGCCTGTACCCGAAGCTGCTGGATTTTGTCACGCCCGTCCACCTGCCACCGCATAACAAAGCCATGTCTGGTGACAAGAAGGAAGTGTGCGGCAATGAAAAGGTCTCGTACGAGAGGGACGTGGACGGCGACGGGAAGGATATGTACGGCGACGACAAGGACAAGTCCTGTAATGACAGCGACGTGTTCTATGACGCGAACGACACGTTCGACACGTCACATGACGCCAACGACACGTCACATGACAAGAAGGACGAGTCCCACGACGAGGACAAGTCATATGAGGAGGACGAGTCATATGAAGAGGAGGACGAGTCTTGTGACGAGACGGGCGAGTCCTGTGGCGATAGCCAAGCAGCAGGAGATTCCATGGGAGATGCTGCAGAATGCTCTGCAAGTAACGAAGTGACAAGCGAGGAGAAGGAGGTGAGATTATAATTCGATCTAAGGCTTTCAACTGAGGGTTCTCTATAGCAGTCAACCTATTTCTTTGGTGGGGGGAATTTCTCGCTACTTACGCACATCATCCTCGAGTCATGCCATTCAATGTCGTTGGCCTTCTCGTTTGCGTGGTGCAGAAACTATTACCGCATAGTTATGGACGTTAACAGTTAGCGGCCCCGACAGTTAGCAGACAGAACGTCAAATATATCGAAAAAAAAAACTGGCATGGCGCGGCACTAATGACACAAGGCTAGAACAGCCGAGCTAATCGGCACCTAGCTGATCCTGGCTTTTCTATGTTTCGCGATTATGGTAAGCTGCGCTGGCTTGGCGGGGTACACACGAAGCCGTTCGTCGTGGTGAACTGTGGCACTTTGCCTCTCAGCAAAGATTCCCGGCACGTCCGGCACACTGGTATTTCGTCGTGGTCCGAGGCTTCGGGAAACGCCTCGCGAAGCACTCCAAGGCCTAGCGAACGCGTCTCAACGTTTTGCACCGGTCTCAGCGTAGAAAGGCTCACGTCGACCCAGAGTCGTAGAGCCTGTGACTCCCTGTGAAGAGCCTGTGCACGCGCGTGCACAGACTCTTCGAGGGAACGAAGGAGAAGCGCATGCGCAATCGCCAGTGACGTCACGACATTCGCGGAAGAGGAGGAAGTGGTGCGCCAACTGTGTCTGGTGCTTGGCGACGTGAGGCGTAAGAGGTTTCATAGAAGATCACGCGCTTATTTCCTGATAGTTTTATCCGACGGACCGCAAGTAAACCGCGAGGGTATAAAGAGCTCCGCTCTTAAATAATAAACTGGCATAGGCTATCGTTATTGTCTGTGTTGTATCCACGTCATCGCATTCCGTGATGGGACGCGCCGCCGCGGTGGTCTAGTGGTTATATGGCACTCGGCTGCTGATCCGAAGGTCGCGGGATCGAATCCCGGCCGCGGCGGCTGCATTTCGATGGAGGCGAAATGTTGAGGCCCGTGTGCTGTGCGATGTCAGTGCACGTTAAAGTACCCCAGGTGGTCCAAATTTCCGGAGACCTCCACTACGGCGTCTCTCATAATCAGAGCTGGTTTTGGGACGTTAAAGGGCCCATGACAGCCATTTTTTGTTGGGGACTTTTATGTTCTAATGAGTAGAACAGTGTCTTGTAATCACGGCATGGAGTGGCAAATTCTCCAGCGTGAAGTCTAATTAGTCACAGCATCGTTAATTTTGTTCAGTTTTAATGAAGCTTCGAAACGCGCGCCAAAAACTGCAAGAAACTAGCGCCACGGGGCTAGCGCGGCGGCTGTCGGAAGTGAGTGCAGGCACTGATAGCGTGAGCTCAAGATTCGGTGACGTTGCGGAAAGCGCGAGCCAGACCAGTTGCTGAATTCGTCTGCTCGCCGCACCTGCTTTACATCATAGCGTGCGTACAATGTACGCTTGAGCGACCAACACGGAGAGGAAGCAAAAAAAATACGGCTTTTGGCGTGGCCTCCGCGATCGGCTGCGGCAGCCATTCTCGGAGGCCACGTTCGGAGGCCATAGCGCGGCGCGCCCGTGTCTCTCTGTGACGTCACGATATCAAGTTACAAAAGTGAAACGTCACAGATGGCCCACTAACTACGTCATACTAGTGGCGATGTCGCGAGGTGCTGCAAGCTCGGATGAGCATTCCCGCTTACTTTGAAACCATATTAAAATTACTTAGAGGCGACGTTCGCCGCTAACATTCGGTCAAGGTTGCCTTCGTATGCAGGAAAACCAATTAATGCAAGCATCTTGCGTTTGAAATTTTGGCGTCATGGGACCTTTAAACCCCACAAATCAATCAATCCGTGATGGGACGCTTCTTTGCCACGATACTCTTTTTTTCCCCTGCTGCGCGCAAGCTTTTAGCGCGTCAGGCGCAGGTGACAAGGTATATGATCTGTACGACCTTTAGTTTCTAATACCTGTGTCACACGGGCACATTGGAAGGCCTTCGAGTCGATGTCCTTCGAAAAGCCCACAACTCTATCGACTCAAAATACATTCTGGCGCTGCTACACGGCAGTTTTGAACAGCCATTGAGTCGCGGAGTGATTTCGCAAGAACATGGCGGCAACCAAGGCACCCGCTTCAATTCTAATTCGCACTAGTTGCTTGCTATTAGCACCGACGGCAAGAAACAAACTTTAAACTGAGCCTTCTCTTAAAGGGCCCATGACAGCTATTTTTTTGTTGGAGATTTTTATGTTCTAATGAGTAGAACAGTGTCTTGTAATCACGGCATGGAGTGGCAAATTCTCCAGCGTGAAGTCTAATTAGTCACAGCATCGTTAATTTTGTTCAGTTTTAATGAAGCTTCGAAACGCGCGCCAAAAACTGCAAGAAACTAGCGCCGAGGGGCTAGCGCGGCGGCTATCGGAAGTGAGCGCATGCCCTGATCACTTGAGCTCAAGATTCGGTGACGTTGCGGAGAGCGCGAGCGCCAGACCATCTCGCCACACTCGCTTTGCATCACAGCGTGTGTACAATGTACGCTTGAGCGACCAACACGGAGAGGAAGCAGAAAAATACGGCTTTTGGCGTGGCCTCCGCGATCGGCTGCGAGAGCCGATCTTGGAGGCTACGCTCGGAGGCCATAGAGCGGCGCGCCCGTGTCTCTCTGTGACGTCACGATATCGACTTACAAAAGTGAAACGTCACAGATGGCCCACTAACTGCGTCACACTAGTGGCGATGTCGCGAGGTGCTGCAAGCTCGGATGAGCATTCTCGCTTACTTTGAAACCCTATTAAAATTACTTAGAGGCGACGTTCGCCGCTAATACTTGGTCAAGATTGCCTTCGTATGCAGGAAAACCAATTAACGCAAGCATCTCGCGTTTGAAATTTTGGTGTCATGGGACCTTTAATCTCATGTACCAAAAGGGACAAAATATGCGCGACGTTTTGCAGTCGTTATTCAGAAAACATGCCGATTTTGACGCTGCTAAGCCTAAGTCCATAGCATGAGCCTCAAAAGTAGTTTGATTCATAGGCACTAGATGGCGCGACACGCGGTGTTTCCCACCAGCTGCATGGCGTTTGTTTTTACCAGTGACGGCGTATTCGATCTAGAACTAATGTAATGTGTTGAGAGCGTTGGCCTCTCGGCATGTTCCAATATTTTTCACAGGTGTAAGATTCTACTTATTGATACAACGACATAAATAGGGCTATGGCCTCAGAAACTAGCGCGCGCGGGAGCTGCCGGTGCGCCAAGTCTCGGAGTTCGCGCCGCTTCCGCTTCCGTCGTTCAATGGCCTTCGAAATCTCAAAGGAGTTGTGGGCTGCTCAGTTGACTCGATAGACTATTGACTCGACGGCCATCGAAACCGCCCGTGCAGCAGCTCAAACTTGACCTTTGAGTCGATTGACTATCGGTTCGAAGGCCTTCGGAACGCCCGTGTGACACCAGTATAACAAATCCCGACCGCCACGAAAGCTGGCGGGTCTGACGGGGCGCGGCTTCGTCAGATAAAAGTATGATTGAAAAATTGGAATAGTGACCTCGTGCACGATATCCGAAACACGAATAAGTTTTTGTTTTGTCTCAGTTAGTCACCCGATTTTTCACTCGTTCCGACAGTGACGTAAAAAGGTAGTGAAAGTGGGGGGTACTTCATGCACAAGGTCTGTGAAATCATGCCCACAAACCCGTAATACCCCTTTCAGTAATAATTTCATTTTTTTTTCTGAAATTTCGGTAGCAGTGTTCTTAGACGTGCACTGCAAGCGCATAGTATACGGACTTCTACCATTTTCACCTCCGTGGGAAATGGCACCACCGCCGCTGGTATCGAACGCACATCCCTAGGATTAACGGCCGAGCACTAACGCCCGTACCGCCCTGGCAGACTTTCAAACACAGATCGTGCAATGGGCTGCACTGTTCATCCCCATACCTTGAGATGTTGGCTGCTCGTGCGTGGTGCGCGCCCACAGCTTGCCCTGCATTCTGGACTTGTCACCGAGTGCCATGTTCATACGGTCCGCTGTTAGAGGGAACACGCGAGCGCGTGGCTACGGCCGCGGCTGCGCTTTGCAGAGTGCCAGCGCATTCTGCGCGGCCGCGCAAAGAAGCGAAGCGGCGCAGGCGCACTGGAACCACAGTGACCTTGAACAGCTTAGGTCACTCCACCAGAACCCAGTAGAGTTCCCTCGCGTCGTCTGCTGCGGCGCCGGAGCGCGAAGCAGTGCGTGCCACAGAAGGCTACGGTGCCACTGTTGCTTTGCGCTCCGACATACAACGCGAGGCACCTGCCCTCGGTCCCTGTGCGCCCGCGGAGCGCAGCCACGAGTTCGCGTGTTCCCTCTAATATTCTCCGCGGGACACTAGTACCTACGGCGTTGTGTTCAGTGCCTCTTAAAGGGCCCATGACAGCTATTTTTTTTGTTGGAGACTTTTATGTTCTAATGAGTAGGACAGTGTCTTGTAATCACGGCATGGAGTGGCAAATTCTCCAGCGTGAAGTCTAATTAGTCACACCATCGTTAATTTTGTTCAGTTTTAATGAAGCTTCGAAACGCGCGCCAATAACTGCAAGAAACTAGCGCCGCGGGGCTAGCGCGGCGGCTGTCGGAAGTGAGCGCAGGCACTGATCACTTGAGCTCACGATTCGGTGACGTTGCGGAGAGCGCGAGCGCCAGACCAGCTCGCCACACTGGCTTTGCATCATAGCGTGTGTACAATGTACGCTTGAGCGACCAACACGGAGAGGAAGCAAAAAAAAAAAAATACGGCTTTTGGCGTGGCCTCCGCGATCGGCTGCGAGAGCCGATCTTGGGGGCCACGCTCGGAGGCCATAGCGCGTCGCGCCCGTGTCTCTCTGTGACGTCACGATATCAACTTACAAAAGTGAAACGTCACAGATGGCCCACAAACTGCGTCACACTAGTGGCGATGTCGCGAGGTGCTGCAAGCTCGGATGAGCATTCCCGCTTACTTTGAAACCATATTAAAATTACTTAGAGGCGACGTTCGCCGCTAATACTTGGTCAAGATTGCCTTCGTATGCAGGAAAACCAATTAACGCAAGCATCTCGCGTTTGAAATTTTGGTGTCATGGGACCCTTAAGCTCTGTGGCTCCACGCTTCCGCTGCACTATACTGCCACCAACCGCTCTGCATAAATCTTTTCGCCGAATTCCTGTGACTAATGTGCGCATGCGGTTCACTCTTGCTTGGGACCCTTGTCATATGAAGAAACACCTCGACGAAACACACACACACACACACACAGAGAGAGAGAGAGAGAGAGAGAGAGAGAGAAAGAAAAGACAGGCAGAGAAAAGAAAAAAAAAAGACGAAAGCCTCATTAGACACGACCTTCCAACCGTAGCCATTTTTTTTTTTTGTCGGCAACCTAAGTACAATTCCATCGCATATTGCGCCCTTCTACTGCCAAGCTTTACCAGTATGCATATCGCCTGTGAAAGTGCACGAATTCGCGCGCACAGCGGTGGAGTTTGTTGTAAGCGGGAGGAAATAATAATAACCGTCACGCAAGTGTTTGTGGACAGTGGAAAGGTAGCACATAACATCTTGCTCACAACGCTTCCTTTAAGCATGAATTTGAAGTTACGACATATTTGTGGAAAGCCAGAATGAGTTCACGCTGCCAGAGCGAGATTACAGCGGCTCTGTCGGATCGGCGCGCTGGGAGCCGGTTTGTTCTCTGCTGCGCGCGGGAGAGCGGTCTCCAAGCCCGTTTGCGGCCGCAGGGCCGCCCGTGTTGTCTTGCGTGTGCGCGCTATTTTTTAGGGTGCCTGAATAGTTTTCCCTCGCAGCCGCCGCACGGAGCGGGGGCGAGGGGACACCGTTCAGGCACCCTACTATTTATCGCTCACTAGCGCGCTCTACAATGCTCTTGAACAATCTGTTGACAGGGCATCACTGCGTTGTTTGCGGTTGCACCTACGAAAAAAATTGGCAGATCCCACGTGCAGTGGGAATCAACGAAATGCGAAGCACGCATAAGGAGCGTAAAATGGATTTACATTGTTGTATCGCTATACCGCGTTTGGTACATATGAAGCTAACGAAACGGCCGCAAGAGCACCATGACTGTGGCATGTAAACCATGCCGCTCATACACGCATATGTCATGATTCTGACCTGTCATTTGCGTTCGACATGCAGTCGCGTTGGGCCAAAGCAATTTTGGTATACATCCCATTAACGAAACGCCTGGCATGTAAATCATGCCGCGCATGACATGCATGTTATGCCTTTCATGTTATGACCTGTCATTTATGTTCGTCATGCAGATATATTGTTGTTGCATACCAATTTTCCTGTACGTCCCACTAACGAAACGGCCAAGAGAGCACCAAGACCGTGGCATGTAAATCGTGTCGCTCATGACATGCATGTCATGATTTTCATGTTATGACCTGTCATTTACATTCGTGATGCCGTCATCTTGTGGGATGCCAATTTACGTATACATCCCGTTAACGAAACGCGTGGCATGTAAATCATGTCGTTCATGACATGCATATCATGATTTTCATGTTGTGACCAGTCAGTCATGTTCGCCATGCAGTCATGTTGTGGCATACCAATTTTCGTATACATCCTATTCACGAAACGGCCAGGAGAGCACCAAGCCATCGCATGTAAATCATGCCATGCATGTCATGATTTTCATGTTAGGACCTGTCATTTCTGTTTGTCATGCAGTAATGTTGTGGCATGCCAATTTCCGTATACGTCCCATTAACGAAACGCGTGACATGTAAATCATGTTGCTCATGAGATGCATGTATGATTGCCCCGCCACGGTGGTCTAGTGGCTATGGTACTCGGCTGCAGATCCGAGGGTCGCGGGATCGAATCCCGGCCGCGGCGGCTGCATTTCGATGGAGGCGAAATGTTGAGGCCCGTGTGCTGTGCGATGTCAGTGCACGTTAAAGAACCCCAGGTGGTCGAAATTTCCGGAGACCCCCACTACGGCGTCTCTCATAATCAGAACTGGTTTTGGGACGTTAAAACCCACAAATCAATCAATCAATGCATGTATGATTTTAATGATATGACCTGTCATTTATGTTCGCCATGCAGTCATATTGTGGCATACCAATTTTCGCATACATCCCATTAGCGAAACGGCTAGGAGAGCACTAAGACCGTGGCATGTAAATCATGCCACTCATGACATGCAGATCATGATTTTCATGTTATGACCTGCCATTTATGTTTGTCAGGCAGTCATGTTGTGGCATACCAATTTTCGTAAACATCCAATTAGCGAAACGCGTGGCATGTAAATCATGTCGTTCATGACATGCATATCATGATTTTCATGTTGTGACCAGTCAGTCATGTTCGTCATGCAGTCATGTTGTGGCATACCAATTTTCGTATACATCCTATTCACGAAACGGCCAGGAGAGCACCAAGCCATCGCATGTAAATCATGTCACTCATGTCATGCATGTCATGATTTTCATGTTAGGACCTGTCATTTATGTTTGTCATGCAGTGATGTTGTGGCATGCCAATTTTCGTATACGTCCCATTAACGAAACGCGTGGCATGTAAATCATGTTGCTCATGACATGCATGTATGATTTTAATGTTATGACCTCTCATTTATGTTCGCCATGCAGTCATATTGTGGCATACCAACTTTCGCATACATCCCATTAGCGAAACGGCTAGGAGAGCACCAAGACCGTGGCATGTAAATCATGCCGCTCATGACATGTATTTCATGATTTTCATGTTATGACCTGTCATTTATGTTCGTCATGTAGTCATGATGTGGCATACCAATTTTCGTAAACATCCGATGCGCGAAACGGCCAGGAGAGCAGAAAATCGTAGGCGGCTAGATAGATAGATAGATAGATAGATAGATAGATAGATAGATAGATAGATAGATAGATAGATAGATAGATAGATAGATACGCTCAAACTCGCCGAAGTTCGCTAAGAAATGCTTCGCATTTAAAAGAAAAAAATGCTGCGCAAGAAGAGCTGGAACAACGTTCAGCAAGAGGAGCGTGTAGTTAAATTCTTGCTGGGCGAGTTGGTGCATCTTAACAAACGGAAAGGAACTGCGCGAAAAAAAAAAAAAGGAACTTCGTGCAAGTTAACTTGTATTCTCCTTACTCTGCAGGAAAAAATTATACGGGAAGCAGAACTAGAAGAAGAAGCGAAGTTCCTGTCGAAGTATCCTGGACGCAAGGACGCTAAACGGTCTGCTTTTCTCAAAAAACGCCTGAACAGAGGGGTGAGGATCGCAGAGAAGTGTCTCGGATAGTTTATTATAAGCTGATGGCGGAATGACAGATTTCATAACAGCGCTAAACGACAAGAGGGGATAGAACAGAGGACACAGGACCTCTTGTCCTTTAGTGTTATGAAATCTTAATCATGTGTATATGTACCGACGCGCCCAATCCTTTCAGGCGCGTGCCTGAAAGGCCCCGAACGGATGCAGGGGTTAGACAACCATATCAAGCCAACAAATAATAAATACAGGTAAATTATAGGGGTACTCTCTGTATCATAATTCAAGTGTAGTAATTATTAGTTTTAGGGAAAACCAAAAGAAACGAAAAACAACTTGCCAGTACTGGGATCGGAACCGACAGCCTTCACGTAAAGCGTAGATTGCGGCTAATTCGTGCAATTAGCCAAATGATGTAATTCGCGCACGTAAAAGGAAGTAAATTGCTTTCCTTTTCACACATATACTGTCAGTACAGAGCTAGCTTTGAAGTGCCACCACCACCAGAGGAAAACAAGAGAGCGAAAAAATAAAATAAAAAAGAAACGAGATTCACTTTCCTGCGCTAGTTTTGCAATGTTCGTTCTGAGAGAATTTTTTACAATTTCTTAAAAGATGCGGTCAGATATCAAACAAATTGCCTTTTTCGTATCCGTAGACGCACATAAACTCATTATAAACGGACCAACTTAGTGTTCCTACAATGCGAAATTGCAGTATATGACGACTGTTCAACTGCTCTAGTTGCTGTGAATTGTTCTTATACTTTCATGCGTTTGAAACGCTCGGACGAAATAGAAAAAAGAAAAAAAGAAAAAGAAATTTAAGCCACTTCTGAAGAAACAGCGGAGCTGAGCAAGCCTGGGTGTACGTATGAGTCTCGCCTTCGGACCGTGAGCGCTCGAGTTGAAATGCTGACTCGCCAAGAAAGTTCATTAGTATTTTTGTTTTTCTCTCTGTCTCTTCCCCCCCCCCCCCTCCATTTCCGTGTTTCTTTCTGTCTCCTTTCTTGCTCCCTCTCTCTCAGGCTTTCTCTATCATTCATTTTTTCTCTCGCTTTTTCTATCTTTCTCGCTCTCATTTCCTCTTCCTCTCGGCCATAGCAAGTTATGTTACAATGATCGGTACAGCGCAGTCAGATGGTTACTATAAATGCATGTTGTGCAAGCGTGTCTGTATGGCCTACAATGAAGAAAGAAAAAAAAGTGGCTTTGTGGCCTAGTGGTAGATGGCTCGCCTTCGGACCGTGGGTACCCGGATTCGGGTATCGCCACCAAGAAAATTTATTGTGTTTAATTTATTTCTTTATTTCTCTCTATGTATATTTCTTTCTCTACCCGCACCTCCTCTCCTCATTTCGCCCCCCCCCCCCCCCACACACACACACACACACACACACACACACACACACACACACACACACACACACACACACACACACACTATCTATCTATCTATCTCTCCCCCTCTCTCTTCCCCTTTGCACTCACCCGTTTCGCCAGTTTGGCGTCCGCCAAATTGGCGAAACGGGTGAGTGCAAAGCGAAGAGAGAGAGAGAGAGGGAGAGATAGATAGAACATTTGGAATTCAAGATTCAACAGCTTCCTTGTTAAAAGGCCCCTCGTTGCGCATTAATCAGCATTTTTGCAATGTGTGGTTCTGCACAATTTGAGCAATGTGCATTGCGTGAAAGCCAGCTTCCTGACACATTTTTAGAGGGCTTCATTGACAAGACGGTGGTTTAAATTCAATCAAAACTGTCCTGGAGGATAGCGTCAGTAGCATATGTACCGCCTTGGCACCGGCTGCTTTTACAGGTATACTCAGTTAATTCGCGGAAAATCGAGTTTGCAAGTAACGTCCATAACACATGCTAATATTGTCAGCTTTCAGTTATCATCATTGTTGAACGGGACGAGCTGTTGAAACGTCATTCGGAAAGTCATTACGAGAGCCAATTCAAACTGATATACATGCCAAAGATGGAATAAATGAAGGCTGGACGAAGTAAAAGCAAACTTCTACAGAAGCTCCTATAGAATTGGCGTGGGCGCTTTGTAAGCGGTAGTGTTAAACTGAACGCCGTGCTGAAGCCGTAAAGGAATGGAGAGTAAGCGAGAACAGCTTCACGGTAGCTGCTTACCGCAGGAGAACATTACAGGCTGTAATGAGTCTTAGACCGTCAATAGTTGGGGCGTAGTCGTTTGGGATTACATAAAGAATGAAACATCTTCAAAAGTCACAGCGACCTCTCGCAGCATAATTAGGAACCTCGCTGCGCAGTCGGTATAAAAGAGTGATAACACCACAGTGCATTGGTGGGCTAGTTGGTGTGAGTCCTTCATACTTCTTTTAGCGCAAAATAACAACCACCGGAAAGGCACAGGACAAGGCCACTGATCAGTTAAAAATGGCGGCTTGTCCTGTTGTCTTGTGGTCATTATTTTGCGCTAAAAGAAGTATCAAGAGTACTTCTTCCGAAGAACATACGCACTTACGGCACTTATTCATAAATTCGCTGCTGCATACAGCATGCAGTGACCTGGCCATCACAAAAAACACAGCAGGAGAGTTATGGTTACGTGCCGTAAATACTTTTGTTCGTCGGCCTATTCATGTGAAACGCAAAGAAACATTAAAAGAAGCGTTGCGCAACTCTGGGTTGGATATATATATATATATATATATATATATATATATATATATATATATATATATATATATATATATATATATATATATATATATATATATATATATATAATCGTTATATTCGAGATTAGAACATATTGCTCACGTGTTCTCATTGAGAAATAATTTAGTATTACTTCGTGAGATCGCTCTTTATCAGCTCAGTAGCACAAAATTTAATGCACTGACACCTGTCACGTCATGCCGATGCTCCGGTGCTGCGGTTCGGGCGTGCACTTCAAGAAGGTAAATTTTGCGCTTAAGCTTTAGCAGTTTCCTTTTGGTGTATGTGTGTATGTGCTTGTGCCCAGAATAAGTACTTCGACTCCGGGGACTACAACATGGCCAAGGCGCAGGGCCAAAATGCGGACGGCAGCCCTGACCGCGAAGTGAAACCAACAGGCGACGTCATCCCTACCGTGGATAAGCTGCCACCACGCCATGCCATTGTGGGACCGAGCAAGCTGGTCACGAAGACTTCCCCCTAAAAGGTGCAGGCTTGTCCGTAGTACGGCGCTTCAAAGTGGCGTTTTGTATGGGCCCGGAAAAAGTGGCGCTTTTCCAACGCATCTGCTCTTGTCGGCTGAATAGCCAGCACTGAATTTACCCTGCACTGAATTACGATGCGCCGAGCGGCTTCCAAACAACATTTTTATGGCGCTAGCCACAAGTGCGCCGTGCGGAGGTCTGCCTCTCGAAAGGCCAACACGAAAAACTTGAGTCATGCTCATGACTATGACATTTAGCACTATACTTTAGTGTTTCCTTCACTTAGTACCCAGGTACGAGCCAACTCCATCGGTTTTTGAATGCTAATATTTGTTTAGGTGAGTCACTGTCATTTTTTTTTTTTTTTTGCTGAGTCATGGTAGTCGACCCACGTGAGGCCGCTGTCAGGACCGAACACTCAGCCCAAGCTACATTCGCGGCCTGGCTCAGTCAATCATTGGCCGGGTCGTCTACACCCACGTCGCCAAGATTGAGCTGTACGAGCTTTGGTCATTTAGATATCATCAGCGGCAAACTCATCGTTTTTTTTTCTTCAGAAACGTACGTAATATACACAAAAATGCAGATTTTAAGGCTAATGAAATCTTTGTCATTCGCTACCAATTTATACGATCATATAATCCGTAGTGTCCAACTAAATTACGACATCACGCTCATCGCTAGAAAACTAGCGCGACCTAATGGACCCTAAAAAAGTTTTTCCATCCATCATAAGCTAGCGGAAACCCTAGCAACAGTATTGACTACTGGGTAGATCATTCATGATTTCTTATGCACATATTTTTCTATGCGACGCTCTCAATACTGATATTAGTGTTTATGAGCAACGTACCAAAAAAGAAAAAGAAAGAGACTTAGAGACCTGGAGATGTTTTGTCTGTTAGGTTTCAACTTGCGTCAGATTACCAGGTCTTACAACCTCCTCTTGGCACGCCATCGCATCTAATGCCTCCTAAGAACGTGACTCCCGTGAATTAACAAGCGAATGCGCTCTGCAGGCACAAAAGCGCTTAAGCTCTAACCTCTTTGGCTTTTAATAAGAAGAAAGGGCATACAGTGTACAGACAATCCAGGTGAGCGCTGTACGTCAACAGCTGTTTTTTTCTTTTTCACCTAAATATGCGCCATCCTACCGACTCAACTTAGCACTCACTAACATGGTGGATAATTTGACCGAAGAATTCTCCGCACGTCAAGATTAGCCAAAGACGACAAAACTGACTTTTTGGCCCCATCATCGAATATGTATCAGCCGCCCGCAGAGTACTTAGCGCACAGGTAGTTATTGAAACGACAAAACCAACCCGCCTTTAAACATATCTCTCTCTCTCTCTCTCTCGTTGCAGCAGTCCTGCTCAAGAGGAGACGCAGTCCAGGAACTAGCGGCACCGACTAGCTTGTCAAGGGAGATGACGCAGAGTTAAAAAAAACCAGGCATTCCCCGATGCTGTTTGTTTTTATTTCCACCACCTTTACCAAGCCTGTTTACGTTACATGGGTTGTTTAAGTGTGACTTTTAAGGTGGCACTGTTCCCAATGAACGGTGTTGCTTTCGCTCCTTTTCAAAGCCTAGCTTGTTAGGAGTTACACCTTACTTCATTCAGTGAACCGAAGGCTACAGAATTCGCATCGGCTCCCTATGTCTACTGCGTGACGGATGGCAGGGTCTGCCTTAAAGTCCCTAGATATTTTCCCCGCAAATCGAGAAAACTAGGGACTTTAGGTTACCGTGTACTGGTGACAGCAGCAGTGTAGACCAAATCGGATGGCACAAACCCACTCCGTGGCGAAGTAGGAAATTATATCACGGTATATGGTATAACCTTCGCTTGCGTCATCTGCTGGACTGCAGCTCGCAAGGATAGTTCAGTGTGGTCCCTTATGAAAAGTAATTCGCAAGCGAGTGACTTCTGCTCTGCGGCGACTGCATACGGCACCAGCGCGCGGAAGCAAAAGAAAACACGTCCGCTTTTGACGTCGCATAGTAGGGAAGGGAACCATCTAGCAGGGGAAGAGAATCATGCGGCCGATTCTGCTCGTCAACAGGTGACTCCAAAAGCAGACACGCTTCCTTGTGATGCCAGTTTCATGGTACCGCAAGCAAACGCCGCAGCCTCGATGTCCTCGCCACATCGAGGCGCTCCAACGCCGCGGGGCACACACCGCCCTCTCGCACGTTCCCCTTCATAAGGGACCACACTCTGTACATGTGTTATCGGCCAGAAAAGTAAACGGACCGCGGCTCAGACGGGCGCAGCGGCGTCTGTGGGGCTACAACGCAGCGCCGCTATATGTCGCTCAGCGTATAGAGTTTCTGCATGGGAGGAAATAATGTATTCGAGCGAGACAGCAGCACCGCATTGTGGCCCCGCGGCCGCCGCTGCTCCCGCCTGAGCCGTGGTTCGCTTACTTTTTTTGGCCGATATTACACGCTTTCGTGACGAACACTGCTTAATATTTCAGAGCTAAACGAAGCCTTCAACGGTTGCGTTTGAATTGTGCCCTTGTAGACATAACGCAAGTAATACTGCACTGCAACCGATTAGACTAAAGGTCGATCAGTCGTCGAGCGTTTCACGCTTTGTGATGAGGCATGAGGTGCGCGCGCATCGGGCGAAAATGTGGAATGTCTCAAAGGCTCGCTTACCACAAGTAATTGTCGCGGACTATAGTAAAGAAAATAACAATGGCATTGCAGCTATTAGGAACAAATCCCGAAACGCGGTTTTAAAATTAGAAAAAGAAAAGTAAAAAAAAAAAGACCATGCATCTTTTTAAAGCTTCCCCTAAACGCTTGTCAAAAGAACACGATCAAGAAATGCGAAGTTGCGCCGTCCAACCGTTTGTCAGAAAACTCGCGTCCGTTAAACAAGGAAACGTTTATAGCCAGACAGAGGGAGAGAAAGGGAGCGCAAAAAAAGAAAAAAGGAATGCAGCGACGCTTCGAGTCATTTGTGCCAGCAGTTCAGGAACGCAAAAAACGCCGCAGCGTGCCGCCCTTAGTGCGTTACTAAGACAACGCAAAAAAAAAAAAAAGAAAAAGAAAGAAAGAAAACATAGAAGAAACTAATGGGACTGGAAGTGCGCTGTACAACTGAGCCTCTGCGACGCTCGCGGTGGAATCGCCTGCACTGACCGAAGACATTTCGGGTGGCCATGCTTTTAGTGCGGTGCCCAAGCACGGCGAGCCCTGAAAAAGAGCCGCTTCCGATGCTCTTAGCGACGCCGCGCATGTATACGAACGAAACCTGCGGGGTACTTTCTCGTTCGCTTTCCAAAGCATGATAATTCCAACTTTCTGTACGTCGCGAGCCGTCAAACACTACCGCCTTGGCTCAAATGAGAGAGAGACAAGAAAAAAAGAAAAAAAAAAGATGCAGTCTTCTTTTTCTTTCTGAGGTTGCGTAGAGAGGCACTTTCTTGCCTGTGTCCAAGTCGTAGAGGAAATGCTTTAGATTCCAAAGCACCGCAGTATAAGCGCACAGAGCCTCGTAAAGGCGAAGGTCGGACGTCGTGAGTGCCGTACACGTTAATGATAAAGGCGCTGTCAAAAATTGGTAACCGAAACAGTTTAATCACTTCCAGCGGTAAAGTAACATAGTTGCCTCAAAACAAATAGGTATACAACTGGGCTAGTTGATCATTTATGTGGTGTAATATCGCAACGCCAGAACGAGCCAAGGACGAGAAGAACATAAACGAGGACAAACGCTTGCCTTCGTTTACGTTCATTTCGTCCTTGTTTTCGTTCCTGCATGCTGAATTTGCATCGTGGTCCAGAAAAGCCTCGCATGCGCTGAGCAACTGCGCTGCATGCTGCTTCACGTAAGAATACCGACGTGAGCCTATAGTGTCCTTTAATAAAAGCAGTAGGAGACCCTTGTCTTTCAATGTGCACACGCAAGTAAACTACTTTCGGAAGTATACACCGCCCATCGATTCCCTCATAGCCTCACCTAAAGTACGGTGTTGCCTCGACGACCTTGTGACACGACCTGAATGGCTCCTGCTTGATGTGATTGCAGAGCTTGAGGTTTTGCTGTCGCAAGTTCCAGTCTTTGAGCCTGCAGTCCAAGGGATGACTGGCTCGCTTCGCTGGTCGGAAGCACTTTTTCCGGCGGCCAACCTGGATGGGAGACAGCGCCCCTTCAGTCTAGACAATCACACCGACACTATTATAAGTGCGTCGTCTGAATCCCGGCTATACATTGCTGTCACAAAACTGTGCTGTCAGGCGGCAGCTACCTTTTCTTTCGGTGATACTGCGAAGGCTGAAGCCCGCACTGGACTGAGAGGTGCAATGCCGATCGTATATAGGAAAACAATTTTCACGCGTAAGCAAAGAGGACACTTTATTTGGTCACAGTTTATTATGGTCACAGTTTAAGCTGAACTGTAGGGGAGCATTAAAGTTGCGGCTTCATATATATAGTTAATTTTGCTACAGAGTGAAGGCTAGAATTGCAGTGCCTTTGGACAAGGCGTGCCCCTACCAAGTAATCGTTTTATGAGCGGTGGTGCATTGCATCTTGGTGGGTCCCGTTTTCGCGCAACGAAATTCCAACCACTCGACGCGTCGCGAAATCGATGCGAAAGACGAGGTTCTGTGGCCGGCTTGGGCCTCGCTCTTCGAATCTGGTCGAAGGTGGATCTGACTGGAGTGATCTATGTATTTTCATGCATACAAACTTTGTTCAATTGTTTCGCACACTTCGTGTTGCACTTTGGGAGGCGCATAATCTGCACCAAATTCCTTTCGCCAGTTCAGTATACGCGGACACACACGGCTCGCGAATCGCTTCACACTGTTCAGTTTTTTGTGCAGAACGAGCTCACCGCAGCGCCCTATTAAAGTTACGGGAGAACCATAGCCGTCACGTTGCGAAGGCAAAAAAAAAAAAAAAAAGCACGAGGCTAGCCTGAAAACAGTTCGCAAAGCGGGTGGTATACCTCCCGCTATAGCTTGCAGCTATATATAGCTTGCAACTATATGTTGTAACTATAGTTCTATACGCAACCATAGTTGCCTATATACTGACGAGTGTTTTTGCACGAATCGATCGTTACGTGAAAAGAAAAAGAAAGCTTCAATTAATGCCATACACAGTGCTTAATAATTCGCGACGAGACATTCTCAGTTTCGAACGAACCAGCCAGGAGTTGCCAAACGCGTTGGGGTCCGAGAGGCGCGTGCCGTTTCTGGACATGAAGTCGTCCTCTTGCTTGTCGTTGTAGTTTCCGCACAAACCGCACAACTTGTTCTTGTAGGTCGGTGACACGGACACTTCCACGTAGTTGTCGCCGTCCCAGACCACCTTGACACCTGTAAGAAACCTTCCTATAACCATAGCAGTCCATCTTTTGCGTGCCAGCAAATTAAAAATTACAGGGTGAGCGCAACGAAACGAAGTGCGTCAAGTGAGCGCGCAGTCGGTGTGAAGGTTTGTTCGGGCGCACGCACCTTTCAATGTTGACAACAACGTCGCGTGAAAACAATGTCAAGACGTAATTGTTTTCGACAGCATATATTTACACTTCCCGCCGGACGCCTTTGATAGCACTATACGTTGTTATACCAGAGCGCTCACATCACGTTATACCGCCACACAACTCACTTATAGGCGGCTGCCTCTTGTAATCGTATGGTGCCCGTCCGTGGTAATTACGATTTGCATGTCGAATACCAATTTAAGCGTCTGTGTAAATATGGCAATAGGTCGCAACCACGTCCGCACGCGCACGCGCAGACGCGCGCGCAAGGAACCACGCAAGCTCCTCGCGTGCATGAGTGCCGGGGGAGACATAATTACATGAAGATGCGTTGTTATCTCAATTATACGAGTGGTTAGGCAGCCACAACCGTACCACGTACGCAGTCGTTACGCAGAGAAAGGAAACACGGCTCACCGATGCACTGTCACATGCGGCAGAAGTTCGCTAATGAACGGCGCGCAAGGACACGGTAATGCCTTTCCGCGCAAACAATAAGGCCATTGTCGGTAGTTCTTATTAAAGCTTCGTGTATTCGCGTATCTTCCTTAACACCGATACGGCGTGCGGTATGGAGGAGGTGTTTTTTTCTTCTGGCGTTACGCGGCTAAATTAACGGAAAAGCAAATTGTAGTAGAAGGTGTTTGCATGCGAAGGATGCTAAACGGAAGGTGCTTGCGCTACCGTCTCAGCAAATACCTGGTTCATATCTTATTATATACGGAATACAGCAGTCAAACCGCACGTTGCGCAGCTTATGTGTGAACTGTGTCTACAGCCATTGTTTCCTTGTACGCATGTGTTCGAACAGGGAAAAAGAAAAAACAACACCCGTAGCAGCAAATGCTGTCCTGCGAAAGTGGATTTCTCGGAGAGGTGAAATTAACGTGCTTCTAAAATCGTTAGGTCGTTGCAGAAAAAAGAAAGAAAGAAAGAAAGAAAGAAAGAAAGAAAGAAAGAAAGAAAGAAAGAAAGAAAGAAAGAAAGAAACACAGTAGCTAAGTTGCAATTATTAGCTTTAGAGAAATTTAAGCCAAGCATGCAGTGGTACTGAAGTCATGTAGAAGTACCCGTCCTTAGAATGTGCTGATACACGCGTCTGCGTTTGAGCTGAATGTTTCACAGAAAAAAAAAAAAAATAGTTTGTATATTTTAGCAGAAAATTTCGAGGCATCTCTAAAAAATGGTCCTATACAGTCTTCGGATTCGGATTTCTGCTAAGCACAACACGATTCGACTCGAATTTTCCAATGTCAATCAATAACTAAAGTGAATAATTAAAAATTTCGTTTGCGATTTCTTGCGCGGGTCGTGACTGTCTCTTCAGGCAACCCAAATGAACAGGCACCATTACGTTATGCTGAGCTACAAAAGTTTGCTTGAACTAAAAGACAGCCGTAGGAAAAAGCATGTAAGTAAAATCCGACCATTCGACAGAGCGTGTAATATCCACCTGCGTTTTACCAGAAAGGTGCACTAATCTGCCTCACATAACTCACCTTTGTTGATTCTGACAACGATGTTGTGATCCTCTTGATTGATATTAAGTACCTGTAGCATCACGTACGGAAGCTTGACACGTTGTTTTTGTATACGGACGCGCATAAACTGTCCCAGCTTCACTCGAACGTCCTTAATCTGAAGAGAAACAAAGAGGTAAGCTAGAATGTAAACCACTGCTGTCACAACCGCGCAGTGAACGCACGCGCGAAAAGTAAATGCGACAAGACGAACCTTGATGACTACAGATTTGGTCCATGAGAACGACTTGGAGTAGCGTACGTCATTCCACACTTCGATGGAAAACGTGCCGCCCACGCAGTCTGATGCGAGTACGTATCGACAGGGGCCCTGGTAGTTGAACATCTTTCCATCGAACGTCCTGTAATGAGGGTCCCCGTACACAGTGCAGATACCGTCCTCTGTAAAGTTCAATTAAAGAGAAACAAACGAAAGAAGTAGTTTATGCATAGGGTGAGAAAAGCTTGAGATAGTTGGTTCAGGTATTCATCCTCAAAGAAGCTAAGGCAGAAAACCAGGCAACAGAAAGTACACGGCGTTTGTGTTGCCTGGTTTTGTTTCCTTGTGTCTGTGTCAGCACGCATGCCTTATGCCTTCTTTCATAATGAGTTAAAGCCGTTTACTGACTACTGTAAAAAACAGCTGTCAAAATCTACTGTAAAAAAATCGTCGATAACGCAAGGAAAGCGGTTTCGAACCCCGGCCTATAGGACGAATTTTTGGTCAAGAGGCCTTCATATATCAGAAATCCGTATGGATTTTCTTGTAGCTTTGTGCTGCAAACGGCGGATGCTAATTTCCCCTTTCATAAGCGTTACTCCACGGTGGAGTGACGCTTATGAAAATTAGCGTCCGCCGTTTGTAACAAAAAAATAAAGAAATGAGTTCTCCGGAAGCCCGCAAGGCGCAGTCTCCCCCTTGCGCGTTTCGGCAGAACTCATTTGCCATAAACATTTATATTGTCCCGTCAGTGCCCAAATGCTATAAATGCTTTTGTTTTCGTTGTGTAAGTTTCTAGCAATCAATTTGAAAGGAAACAGCGAAAACCGTCGCGCAAATATATGTAAGATCCCATTTAGCCCTCTAGAAACCGATGAAAAGAAAAGGACAGAAAAAAAAAAAACGGAAGTATATGCACTACGAGAACCTTGAATACCTTGTTCGGGTCATTATATGAGTGAATAACTTGTGCGCACGAAAGATTCCAAGTTAGCACACAGACTGTACTATAAGACCGACGACCCATCCATCACCCTGCGCATATCGCTCACGGAACGGGAGCGCCGAGAGCGACAAAATGTTGCCTATTCTCGCCATGGCTGGCAAACCCCGTAAAATTCGAGACCAGGGCTGGGTTCCAGCATACCTTCGACGCATGTCGGACAGCATTTGCCGGGAGGCGTGACAAGCTTCTTCTTCGGGGGGCAGACCGGTGCGGATATGCACTCCTCGACGCCGCAGCGCACCACCCCGTGATGGCAGGAGCAAGTAGTGCACTTTTTCAGCTTCCACGTTTCACCGTTCTACGTAAACAAGCAAACGACACCTCGTCAGTCTCACGCCCATTTACGTGCGAGATCTTACGACCGTTGCCCGCGCGCCTTAAATTTCGCGCCGACTGTCCGCGATTTCACACACACACACACACACACACACACACACACACACACACACACACACACACACACACACACACACACACACACACACACACACACACACACACACACACACACACGCGCGCGCGCGCACGCACGCACGCACTGGCAGTAAGCATTCGAGGCAGCGCTGTTGGTAATGGCGGGGAGGGGCAGACACAACAACACTTAACGGTGTTGGTATTATAGTGAAGGCAGTGCGGCCACTGTAATTGAAATGGAACCTCCTTTAGCAGTGCCACAAGAACATTTGCGCCGAAGGAGACCACAACTTGGCATGATAATATGTCGGCTCAAGCGTATTGCAATTAGAACGTGTTGTGCTCGCTTGTCTCATGCGCGAAGTTTGATATTGTTTCTATTATTGTTTCTATTAAAAAAACATGATAATATTGGGTTTGATATTGTTTCCTGATATTGTTTCCATTAGAAAAGACGGGATACTTATAGAACACAAGCCAAAGAATGAAAAAGAAAGAAAAAAACGCTTTATTTCCCTGTGGCACAATTATTTGTTACAAGTGGGGGCAACTGCTTGGTAATTTATGTAGTTTATCGTATAGTGCACAATTCCGTAATTTGCGCATTTAATATGAACATATATAAAGGTAGACTACAGTAACTTTCTGCGACGAGAAAAATGATGCGTTTATATTCCTCCCCTTCCACGCGAATTTTCGTCCTGTTTAAAGAGAAAAGTGAAGACATGATTTCAACACCGCTGTAATAGTGTGCTTTAGGTATACTGACACTCAAGAGGCACGCCGGAACATGCCTGCTAGGGGTGAACGTATAGCGTGCGCTCAGCGTATAGTCACTCCATGGTGCAACATCTTTTTACACGTTGTAAGAGTGCTTTCCGTTTTTCCAATCAGGCAAGACTTAGCAACGCAAAAATGGCGAGTCGCTGCACTCGATTATAACTGCAATGGTTGTGCACGCAACGCATGTGTCCTCGAGAGAGGCCGATTGCGTGGCATGCATACCGCCTTCGTGTACAAACTCACGTATCGTTTCTGGTTGCTGTAGAAACACATGGCTTTCTTCTCCTCAGGCCTGCGGCATTGCGAGCAGCAGCTGTCGGGGCTGGCCTCCTGGTGTTCCGGGGGACACTGAAGCGGAGGGCACACCGTCCGCTGGCAGATGATTGTGCCATTCTGGAAAATGAACAGGTCTCAAACATCGCGTACAGCAGATTTAGGTTCAATTGTACGGGTGACGTGCTACATGACTGCATGCTCGAACACAAGGAAAATTTGGGATGCCTGAGTAGGGCACGCGGAAGACCCCATAAACTTACAAACTTACAAGGACAAAAAAAAAAAAAAAAGAAGGACGTTTAAGGCAAGTGTTCGTAAACCTACCTTATCCTTATCGCTTGTATTCGTTATCCTTCATGTGCCCTTATCATGCATCAACAAAAAATTAGTCCAGTATCTACAAACAAGCCTTACGGCAGTCCTCCGCATTGATTACCATTTCAGCCTCCTTAACGCGCCTGAAAATCACAGGGGCGATAAGAAAAACAAGCGACAAGGATAAGGTATATATGAATTACGAGCCTAAAACTTGTTTTCAAAAATGCGAATAGCATTTTGTTTAGCTAACGCGACGAGTTTCAGAGGGTCCATGTACATGACCAGTGACTTCAACCACCCACTCAACGAGACACACGCGACTGACATTACTGACTGAGTGACATGGGTATCTATACACCGGATAAACATATACATGTTCTAGGTCTTCTGATGATGGGATTTCAACTCTGGGTCTCCACAGTAGCGAATCCAGATGCTCATACCACTATATCGCAAGGACATGCCTCATCATTAGGAATAGAACACGAATGTCCCGAGTGCAAGCAAATTTCAGACGCCTATAGTGCGTTCCCCACAACATTAATGGCTTCCTCAAGGATTCCCTTCGTGCAAGCCAGCTCATATTTACAATGTTGATGGTGTGCCGTCGAGACGCCGTTGTGCTATTCACATTGACAGTGATAACTGAAACCAGTTAAGTCTCTACTGCTTTATGGCGCTAGCAGCTAGCGATATTTCTTGCTCAGCAGCTCCAAATAATAAAAAATAAAATCTGGAAAATCTGGAAATCGTATTAAGAACGTGAAGTTTCGTAGTTGTGTGAGGTAAATGTGATATCAGCGCATAGTTTAAAACAAATGTCATTTGACCACCGGGTTAATTAATGAAAATAATTATATGGCGGTAAATGCACTTTTCGTTGACCTCAATCAGCCAAATGTGCACCGAATTCTAGAGACTAGCACCATTTCAAGGCACTTAAGCGTGCATTAATGTCGCATTGCGAGTTCTCTGTTTTTTTTTTAGTTTTATTATTATGATTATTTATTTTAAACGCTGGAATTGGTTTTTTATGGCGACACGTGTCACAGCGGAGTATGTGGTCGAGTAACGGGTTTGTTCTACATAGCAAACATTACTTCGTGTGAGTGAGGATTCCAGGAGAAAAACGTGATGACCTTGACCAGTCACAATGGAGCTTATGTTCAACCGTGTTTGTCGCCGTTCGTGAAATAACAACGCCCAGTGTATCTTTTTGTCGTGCCAAGTTTGGCAAGAAGATTAACAAAATATCGTTTTTTTTTTCTTCGGAATACGTATTAATTGAGACCTTTACCTGACATTGGCAGTTCGTGCACTGGTCGTACGGCCACGTCGACTCATTGTCGTAGACGTCGTCTCTCATACTGCATTGTCCGTGCAAATCGGCAAGCCTCTTGCCACCTAAGAAAGAAAAAAAAAAAAAGGAGTATTGGTTGTTTGTATATAGCATAGTGCATCTCAAGAAAGCCATGACTTACACCTACGATTACCTTGTACAAATATAGCATATATAGTGACACGCGGACGCAGCAAATCAAGGGAGTTTTATGCTTTGTTAAGCTACGATTCCTTCATACAGCGAACGATGCATTTGACCTCTTGTACAAAAGAGGCGCATCGCAGTTGGCGAATACTGCTATGTTTTTCGTGAAGTTGCACGTTCCGTGCTGCACAGTTCTAGCAAAGTTAGGAACGCCGTAATCATTACCATTTCTTTTCGCGGACATTGATAGCCGTGTCGTGAATTTGCGATTTGTGTGGACTACTCTCTTGCAGTAATACTTATCTGAAGTGCGTAAGCGCCAGTGCAATGGTCTCGACCGATAGAATCTGATTTTGGGGCGTTAAACCCCAGAAATCAATGAATCTGATAGAATCTGCACTAAGCACTAAGTATAATTGTCCTTGTCACGAAAAAAAAATGTAGCTCCAGCGGGAACTGCTACACCTGTGCGAACAAGATGGGCACTAAATTGCGCGTCACTCTGCGAGGCCGTATCAAGGCATGCGCTCTCGTAGGCACAGCTAAATAAAGCTCAATGGGTGCCAGCACGAAGACAAAAATAACAAAGAAGGACTTGCTGGCTTGCGGCGAGAACTGAGGTGCGCATTTTAAGGCAGAATTTATTCGAGAGCCACTCTGTGGGAACATCCTGGAAAGACGCATACGTGTGAGAAAGCGAAAGCGCCAAACATTAGTCAAACCGTGTTCAAATATTCTTAGGCGCAGCAGTGCATTAGAGAGAGCGTTCGAGAGGCGAAGCTATATGCACTGTACGCAGAATACTATAATTTTTTTATCGCTCTCTGCTAGAGGAAAGAGGAAAAACGAATGCCGCTAAACGAGACCATTTTTTTTTTCTTTCTTTATCGCAATACGCATCGCCCAGACATTGTTGCAAATGACGTGGCAGGGGACGAGTCATTACTTGGCACGAAGCTCTGCAAACGGTTTAACTGCAGTCCATTGGCCACGTATACATGCGTACAGCGCCGAGTACTTATACACGCCAGTTGAGTTACGAAAGGCGTATACGATGCATGGAATGGTGCCCTGAAAGGGGAAACTATTCGGCGAGGGGTATTTGAATCTATTACCCGCCGTCGAGTGCAACACCCTTTGGTGCCACTGGCCCTCTTTGCGCATGTGTACGACCCAATTTAAGCGCACTCGCAGCGAAGCCTCGACTCTCGAGGTGTCCAGGTGATGATCGGGGGGGGGGGGCCTCCACGAATTAATGGATGACACCGAACTTTCCCTCCCCGGTGCGGTGGGCGATGAGCGAAGAGCGGCGCTCGAACCCTCGCCGGGAATTGCGAGCCGCTCGTGACCGCAGCGCGGCCGATCCAGGTGGCCCCGCGTGCGGACCCCTGGGCCGACGACGCACGCGTCCGCAGCGCGTCGTGCCACCTGGCAGCGCTCCGCCCTGTCAAACGCGGTAGCCAATCAGCGCTAGGGCCGACCGGCTCACGGGTGGTCCCGTGCGCTGATCGTAAACTGCGGCCCGCTAGAGACATTCATCCCCCAGTGGTCGAACACACACGCGCGCGCGGCCTTGCAACTCAATCGGCGCGGCCACCCCGGGCGTGCTGCTATCGGCGCGCGCGCGTTGCAATTCATATGCGTTTGCGAAAGCGGCCCAAATGACCGACCTCCCGCCGACGGCCAGGGCCGGAGGTCAGCTCGGCGGCATACCCGCGGCAAGGATGGACGGTCTCATCACGACCCTAAATTTGCCTTCGGATGCCGCCCTCGGAGGGACGCGCTGGTCGACCCGTAAATTGTGTGTTTTTGCCGCGCGAGCCCCTCTTTGTCGTCGTCCAGGATCCGTCCCAGCGGGGGCTCCTCGTCTGGCCGGCTTGTTATGATTTTGCTTCGGTGCCGCGCCGTTCTAATTTTTTTTTTTTCTCGGCTCGCTTGGTTTGTGTTTTTTTCGGCTTTTCTCCGGGATATCCCGTCGGAGAGAACAAGCGAGGCATCGAACGTATAGGACTCTCGGTTCTCCAATTACCATGGCGCTGAAAACATGAGGCCCCGAGAGGACAAGGAGCCACGCTATTTCGGTAGCGCGCGAGGCCCTTCTCTTGCGCGAACGTGATGCGCAGGCGCGTCTCACGATGCACCACCACAGGCTTCTTTCGAGCTTCCGCGTCTCTCGTAAGCATGGAACGTACGCTGTGGACGCAGACAATGCGGAGCCGTCTCGTCAAAACAAACAGCAAAATTATTGGAAGAAAAGTAAACAACGAGGGCGGCATAACAATCCTGGAAAAAAAATGTGCAATAGGGCTAAAGTTCACGACGAGCATCGTTATGATAAAAAAACGCAGCACCGACGAAGTCAGAGGTCACTTGCTTTTTATGTAATGCATGAACAGTGCGCTTCCCTTATGCCGAAATAGCAGAGCGATGTTGTTTGCAAGGAGAAGTGCGCTATATAGCAGCACGCTTAGACGGGCATGTCAACTATATATGCATCTGTGTTTAAAAAAAAAATGATGGTAATGCGCAAAAATATTTTTGCTCGCACTGCACTGAAACAAGACATTTTAGATGCTAGCAGTTCGAACACTGTGCAGTCCGCATCCCTTGTCACGCTCCCCCAATGTGAATAAACTAGGAAAAGACGGCGATTTCCATATGATTACTCGTCGTTCCGGGGTGCTCCGCACGTCAGCACGGCGGCCTGTCAACGTTAACATATCCTTGAGGCAAACGGTGACCAAGCTTGCACACGGTGCCTATTGTTACAACATCCGTGATCTCAGATGCACACTTCCTTCCCATAGACGCAGGCTGTTGCGACCCGCGCGATCGGCCTTGGTAGTGTTCATTAACAAGCGCTTTCACAACGAACAGCCGCATACAAAGCACCTTTTATATACCAAACTGTTTCTGAAAGTGGTGTACGCTTAGCGTGCAACAAACGCATAGCGACTGAAGAGCACTGGTCACGGGCTTAATTAGAAATACTGTGCTAATAAAAGGCTGAAATTCGCAATGTCGATTTACGTGAATCTAATATAGCATTGGCGTATACCTCTGTACCTTCCGCCTGAACAAGATGCGTCGAGATTGATTAATTTGTAGGGTTTAACGTCCCAAAACCAGCAGTGATTATGAGACGCCGAAATTTCGACCCCCTGGGGTTCTTTAATGTGCCCAGCCGCCGCGGTCGGGATTCGATCCCGCGTACCTCAGATCAGCAGCCGAGTGCCATAACCACTAGACTACCGTGGCGGGGCATGCGTCGTGATGGATGGCAGCAAAATGCGCCGTATGTCGATATATATACAACGAAAGGGAAGAGGTCAAGGGCTCGTTGATTTGTTAGAAACAACTTAATGAACCAAGAACCACTGAAGCCTAGGAAAGCAGATAGAGAGCGCGCGCGCGAGAGAGAGAGAGAGAGAGAGAGAGACGCCAGAACTTATATATTAGGGGGGTTCGGATATACGTTAAATCACAGCTACTCTATTGGACGAGGTTCTTTTGTGACCTTATATACCTAGTCCACGCGTAAGCTTTTTTTTTTTTTTTTCCTTCGTTCTAGTTGTCGAGATGTTGCAGACCCGGAGAAAAGAACGTGAGCTCGTCTTCTTACTTCTCATTCGGTGCGGAAAAGAAATGACAGTCCTTTTGTTCATATGTAGATCATAAGACTCGACAACTAATAAGAAGGAAGATAAAAGACATTACCAGGGGTAAATAAGATTTGTTTTACTATCATAACAGCGAAACGAATTACCGACGATCACTGATGATCGCCTGTAGGTAACCTTAAACGTTTCCTCTCAAAAGCGGTTCTCACAAACTTCGAAAATATTCTCTTAGTGCGCAAAAAGCTTTTAGTCCTCCTCAAGAAACTAACAGTCATTACACGACATACCTGTCTTACTAAACCGTACATAGCTCGGCTCTACCTGTCACCAGCGGCTGGCCCTGCAGCGACGTTCGCACGCTGCAAAGGTCAAAAGCTCGCTCTTTACGCAAAGTATACCTTGCCTTGAAAGTAACATCGACTTCACAGAGGGACAAAAAGAGTTTCGATTCATTCGAAGTGGTATTAAAGATTGAACCTTTGAATGACTAAAGTGAGGTTATCACTTGCGAGAAGGCACACACTTTTTGACACGCAATCACTCGAGATTAGGAACGTCAGTGCATCCGGACAACAAATTTAATACATGTAGCAGTGGTGATGGAAACATGCTACGAGTAAGAAAGTCTTGCGAAGACAAAGAAAACACTAACGATAATGGTCCACGCAGAGCAAAGTACATAACGCGAGCCAAAAAAATGTAAGATAAAAAGACAGAAAGAAAAGAAGGAGTCTACCAAGTTCTAAATTGCCGACACTGTTCTAATAGTCTCACCTTGTCAAGACTGCCGCAGGCTAGCCAGCGCGTTAGCGTCATGTAATTGCACAACACACTGTTTTTCTTCTTTCAACATTTTTATTTTTTTATGAACGCACCGGTTACACACATGCGTCCTCGCTTCTCACTTACATCATGGTTCCAAGAACGGCGACGAGCCTCATCCATAGACTCTTTGCACACATCGAATTACTCTGACTTAACGACCGCCTCATTCAATTCCTGCGTCACGAGAAGAAGGCATCCGTTCTCAAGGGAGTCGACTGCCTCATGTTTCCCGTGGTGCATCCATTTCTTTTTTTTTTTCCGCGACCTGGGCCAAAAGGGTGCTAATCGAGCCGCGGGCCTTCCGCGCGGCCTCCGTGTGCGCGGCATGCACTGCGCTGCTCTGAACAGGTGCATCGCGCTCCAGTGGGCGGCGGCAGGCGATGGAAGGAGATGGACGAGCCGCGCCACTGCGCCACCGTTTGTTGGCTCGGCTGTTGCCGAGGTGGGGAGGCCCGGCGTCGACTTCTTTAAAGTAAGCAAAGAGTCGCGGGCATCTGCACTTGCTCACTCCGGCCTGCGCAGGCCATCGGTTCGGGTAGGCCTCGTTCGCGCAGCCTCTGAAGAAGCAGCGGCGCTTCGGCAGCAGCCACACAAGGACACACCGGCCGCGAGGGTTCTGCTGCGCACTTGGCCGCCGCTCGGAGCGGACGTGACCGGGACGTGACCGGTGTCCGCAACGCGCCTGCGGCCAGATGCGATTTAGAACGGTTAAGAACTATAGCGGTACACTGTACGATGCCATAGCACTCCAAGCGATATGATTACCCAGACAGCTCTTCCACATGGCCCCCACCGTCATCACTTCGGCAGAAAGTCTCGTTCGTCTGGCGGAATGGGTAGCCCGTGTCGACGCTCAGCCGACCAGTCCCGCATCGCTTCAGAAAATGTGTTAAGTCCCTAAAGACTTTACTAAACACAACGCTATCTGTCCACGAGTACCACAGAGGAGAATCCACGTAGATGCATTATGTGAAGAAAAGGCATGCAAAACACGGACAGAAGGGAAGAAGAGTGGACAACACGAATGCCACTTCTCTTCCCTTGCGTTCGTGTTTCGCACGCCTTTTCTTTACATAATGAATCCTTATCAACTCTCTCAGCTTTCTGTTCCTCCAAGTAGCAGTAGATGCTCGGTTACGCTTAGAGAATGCTCCAGATGCAGGACGTTGGCATTAGTGCTATGTACCGCATGAATGTCGGTTCGAGAAAGCACTCACGGCTCACCACACTGCAGCGTCGTGTTTGACAAGTGTGCGGAGGCCTTCTCTTCATGCCCCGCAGGCCTTATCCACTAATCGTTTTCGTTATGTCCGATGTGCTCATGTCCTGTGAAACTGGCGCGGCGACTCCGTGATACAGTGTTCTGTTCGGTTCTGAAAACGAAGGCTCAATTCTCAGGATATGCGTAAGGTCTTCGAAAACCTTACGTACCCTGGGAATGGAACCTTAAGGTCTTGGCAATTCCGAAAACTTTACGTACTGCGCTATGGGTGCTCGTTACGTACGCCTTAGGTCAAAATGATTCCGGATCACTCCGTCACAGCTTGTCATATAAAGTCCCTCACTCTCTTTGGGAAGCTTGACATGTACCATAGACCAAGCCAACCAGCTATAACCAAGGTATACACATAGGTATCCAGTTTTCGTCAAAGCACCTTTTGAGCCGACGCGTAAGCATGCAGGTGTGCGCTGATGCATGTTTGGCGTGCACGATGCTTTCATCAGTTTCTCGTTGAACAAATCAGGATTGATTGATTTCTTGGGTTTAACGTACTAAAACCACGATGTGATTATGAGAGACGCTGTAGTGGAAGGCTCCGGAAATTTCGACCACCTGGGGTTCTCACGAATCCCTGCTGGTGAATATAATGTTCTGCGGTAAATGCAAGGTATTTAAAGGTAAATTTACATGTCTTGGCTGCAGATACGGTGGGAACTTTAAAAAATTTTAAGTATATAGGGGGTTCTCACAGCATGCTTTCTGTCGCAAAGAAAGCACAGCATTCTCACAAATGCGTGCATGTACTGCGCACGATAAGTTGTATGTACGGTGAATTTGAGTATATGCACTTCTTGGCATGGCATCTAATGATATTTTGTAGTGCTGAAAAAAAAAACAATGAGCAAGCTAGGGTATATAGAAAAGGCACATATATAGACTTCGTGCAGCCCTCTGTAGCTTCCAACAAAGCTTCATTTCCATTTTTATTTGTAAGCGTCGCAGGAGTCGTCAATCTTCGAACTCGCTTAACACGCGTTGCATAAACTCAGAACCATTGCCTTTGAACTAAGAACGTTTAAGTAATCACCTAATCAGACAAACAAAAATAAACATGCTGATATCATTAGCACAGCGGTTCAGTTTAACCGGCCTTGGTACGCGCTATCGCTGGCTATTGGTAAATTGCGCGACCAATTTCGAGCGCATGGCTGTTGTTCCACGACATTGCAATAATTCCCGGTGTTGCTTCACAATCAGAAGTATAGACAAGCACTAATTCGTGTGTTAACATGGCACTGGGAGAGATAAGTGCAGAAGGTGCAATGATGACAACGCGGGACATGAAGAAAAACGTCGTCGTGCACATCACGTTCAACGATGTGAGCATCGCCGTCATTCAAGTGCCTTTGCACATAAACTATACGTTCACGATGTTTGGTCCCGGCTCTGTTTATACGAGTTCCAGCGTGGCCAGTGCACAGACTGGCCTCGGCACAACTCTGCGGCGTTGCTGCCGAGGTGAGCCGCGAACGGCTCGTTCGCGGGTATACCGCGAGGCATGACATCTCGCTGGCAGGTTCGGTCGCGTACTTTTCCGCGTAATTTGCGAAATGACGCCCCCCTCCGAGCAGCCGTCACGGCCGATGCGATGACCTTGCAGAAGAGACCCCCCCCCCCCTCCCCGCTCCACGCGCTCGGCCACGCTGCAGCACCGTCGCCGCAAAGAGGTCTCAGCCCAGATGCGTAGACGCTCGCCGTCGGTGCTTCGTTGTTGCAACAATAGTTCGCCATGGTTGTAGAATGCAGAGGGGTTCTCATACTTGCGGACGGCGCAGATGAAATGATGCGACTACTGAAAGGAGAATGTTACAATCATAGCTTTAGGCGGCGCGCACGCAGTCCATATATAGGGCTGGATATACGTACTTCAGCCAAAGTGTTGATGACATCTTTTACCGTATACGACGCCGGTTTATTATTTTTTTCCCAATACAAATGCATCGTGAGAGAAATGTTCACTTACAGAAAGGCTGAGAGGTCGGCCTGAGCGGTGGATATTTTGAATTTGTTGGAAATTTTTACAAATTAAGGGGGTCCCTTTTGAATTATAAAGATGGGGGTGTACACCCTCCTAGGGAGTGCGTAGGGAAATCACCGTACCTGTTTTAGCTGGTGTCACGCAAGCTGTATCGAAGCACGCAGCGTGAGCTTTAAAAGAACCAAGCTACAAAAGCAATAATCCCAAAGCGCTTGCTTTCATTTTTTGTTTGTTTTTAGCGCACTTACTGCACTCATACTCTGATACGCTGAGCGTAATTAGGACGAGGATATTCAGCCATTCCGCCTCTGTCCAGAGGCACCGAATTCATGCGCAGAGGCAGAAAGCGCTCTTGTCCAGTGATCGCAGTCATTCGGACACAGCCTCTCATTAAACACAAAATAAAAAATAAATAAAGAAACTAAACCTTAGCGTGCAGCTTAGGCGCCTAAGCTTGAGGTGGCAAACCTCTGCGTGCATTATACGTGCTATGTTGCTTTTCTACAGCCCCGTCGTACACGGCGCCTGAATCAAATGAGAAAACACCATTTCTACTTTAACGTCAGCCAGCGACAATGTAGCGGCGGGTTCGTTATCGCACCCGAGAGAAGGCCACCATCCGAGCGACGAGAGTAATCCGCTCGTTCCAAGCACACGCGCAGCTCCATTGGGGCAGCGACTTCGCGAAAAGCACTCGAGGCTCGGCACTTGGGCGGCACAAATCTCTCTCTGTCCGGCAGCACAAAGAGAGATTGCAAAAGCACGTATCGTTAATCCCTCCCCTGCAAAAGCGCGTGGTGGGGTCGACGAGCGCTGACAAAAGGGCCCTATATGGCAGCCCGAGTTTCTGGAATGGCTGATGCGACTGTACAATTTATATAGAAGCGCAGGTCCGGGCGGACTCTTTTTTTTTTTTTTTTTTCTGAAGGCGAGGAGACAGAGGCTGTCTTATCTCTGGAGAGGACTGCGCATTTGAATTGCTTAAATCCAGCATATTGCTTCTGTAAGCGCTGGAATTCGCGGGAAAAGGCGTCGCAAAATACGCAACGGGGAAAAGAAAGGAACGATTTGCGCTGCTGGAGAACAGCTGCTCGTGTACCTTTCTCGTATACTCGATGCATTCTCTCTGTCCCGCGCATTGTCTGGCGTAGTCATGACATCAAAGTCTCTTTTATTTCAGTTATTTCTACGCTCCTAGTTTCTGAGCCGTGCACATAACAGAGGTGAGAATATCACGAAAGCATTCGCTCTCGCCGATTCTCGGCGTTGAAACGTTGCTTGCGGCGCGAATTAAGCGGTTGCATTACGGATAGATACACAAACAAGGCGTGTTGAGAAAAAAAAAACACGAATTGAAAGAGCCACGGACACACATATGAGACGAGGCCGCTGGCCCGAGCGCGATGCGTCGCGAGTATACAACCTTCAGCGTTTTCCCCGCAAATCGCCACAACACTGCGGGCGCCTTTTCCCAGCGGTCTCATCGGAATGCAGCGCACTGAAGGGGAACCACGTTTCTATACTTCCGGGGTCCGAGTCCTCTCAGTCAGCTAACAGCCACCGCGAGGAACCCCGCCGCTTCAAGTGTACAGCGAAGTCAAGCAACACGACATTGCGGCAAAGACTGCAGCGCGCATATATAGGAGGCCGTCGAAGACGACAGCGACACAGAGGCGACGTTAGCGCTGGCGAGCGCAAGGCTCGCCAGCGCAACAACAACTGCGGGTCGTACAATAATAATAACAACAACAACAGCGAAGCCGAAATCAGCCCGTATCGACATCACTGGGCGAGCGAGATGAGGAGATCCCGCGTCAGAATGGCGCGATGGCCGCGCGCATCCCTGGAGGTCGCGCATATTTTGATTCCCTCCGACCGATCTCTCTCCGGCTAAAAGGGAGAGCCGGACTCCGAAATTACGTTCCCTTGTAAATGTGAGTGATGCCAAAAACAAAACGCGGTGGTCGGTCTCGCACTGCCCGCGCAATCCAGAATCCTCCTGTCTCGCGCGTTCACTTTCCTTGCCGCCACTTTGAGTCGGTGCACAGCTGCGTCGCCAGCATATATATATAAGGGTTGCGCGCGGGTCTGGTCGGAGAGCCACAATGGGTATAAGCCAACAATGCAAACGGCGCTAGACGACCCGGGCCCCCATCGCGGCTTGTATTATAATGCGCGGCGCAATTTGTCCCGGAAGAGAAGCGCTCGGAGCGCGTGCGCGCAAAGAAGAAATAGCGCATGAGAAAGACCTCTCGGGAAGGAAGAAAAGCAAACAAACAAAAAGCAGAATTCGCAGTGGAAGCGAAAGCTTGTCTGTCTGAGTTTCTCAGTCCTCTCGGCGAAAAGGGCAACTAAAGTCTCTCCATTGCGTCTACTAGGCGGTGGACGAGAGCAGTATGGAGGGGGGGCTTTAAGGGCAACGATCCAATATACGGAGCACGAACTGCGGCCTCTGTCTTGACACAGTATATGCGCACTGGCGGAGGCGAAGAACCGCAACGAGCGAGTCCCTCGTTGTGAAGCAGCACGGACGCTGGCTGGGCCTCAATGTTTGGGGACCGATGGACCATTGTGCGCTGCTTATGAATTGGTGTATACCAGGGCTGCACGCAATCCCGCCATGATTCTTTTTGTTTGTACGTATCTATATCTCTTGGATACACTTCACAGAAGCAGCCGCATGATTTGTCTCTTGTCCCTCAGTGTGGTGGCGTGCGCGCCCACGCATTTGCGTGCCAGACTTGTGGACGCCACATACCAAAAAAAAAAAAAAAAAGAAAGAAAAAAAAAACAACCGATTAGATTCTAATTTTCCATTACTCTATTCAGAAATGAAAATGGCTGCGGTGACAGAGTTACCGTATCGCTAAAGTAAGCGAGTAATTATTGAAATGCAGTCGACTAGATCTACGTTACATTCGTCCAGAATTTGTTAACACTTAATGCAATAAGTCGAACGGTGCTCGCCTGGCACTTTCAAAACATTCCCTGCAGCCCTTCACACGCTGTCTATTCTTACCAGCAAAAGTGTAACTCAAAATTTTCAGTGGTCATCGTTGTTTCATCTGAAGACAACAACGGCGCGGTACAGAAAACTAGATGTGAACGCACTGGATGTTACCGTAGCGTTAATTACCGACTGCGGTTACTCAAAGGCTCGTAGTGGCGTCCAAACGTTCGCATGATCGAAGTTGATGCGTGTCACTATAGAGCGGGCATTCTGCTGCCGTTGCTATGACATTAAAAAAAAAAAAACTCAAATTTAGGTCACCTAGCTGTCACAGGTTGTGCCGGCAAATTACATTTGCTTACATATTATTGATTACCGAAGGTGTAAGTGAACAATACTGACACTTACTCCGTCATAATATTATCGATAAACTAGTACACGAGCAGTCCGCTACGGTGGTATAGTGCTTGCGGAGCTTGGATGCTGACCCGAAAGACGCGAGGCGGATATACTAGACGCAGCAATTATTATTGTTAAACTACACGAGTACTGATTACAAGCAATTAGTTACATTTAGTTGGTTACGTACAAGCCTGCTGTATGCAAGTGTGCGTGTGCGCAGATGAATTCCTTCCATCACATGGAAGTGTGCACCGTCGTTACGGCAGAATAAGTAGGGAATCAAATACGAGTACACAGCACTATATATGGTATAACTGATGTCCTTTGGATAAAGGTATCGGTGGCCCACTTGACACTCACGCTGCTGACATCAAATGATGGGGCCAACACGAAACCGTTATCTACCACCATTTCTCGCAATAAAAGAACTCGCACTTGTGTCATTCGTGTGAAACACCGTGGCATCTATAGAAGTTGGACTCGCGAAGACTACAGGTGAGCAGATAACGTGCGTATCATGTCACCCAAAGTGATTTACACGAGTCTTCATTGGCAATCATTACTTTTCGGAGGAAGCACATGAGTGAAGACAGCCCCGCCACGGTGGTCTAGTGGCTATGGTACTCCGTTGCTGATCCCAGGGTCGCGCGATCTAATTCCAGCCGCGGCGACTGCATTTCGATGGAGGCGAAATGCTCAGGCCAGTGTGCTGTGCGATGTCAGTGCACGTTAAAAAACCCCAGGTGGTCGAAAGTTCCAAAGCCCTTCACATACGGCGTCCCTCGTAATCATATCGTGGTTTTGGGACTTAAAACTTCAGAAACCAATCAATGAATGAAGACAACAGAAGGGACGTGCCGCCGTGTTACGTTAGACCGGTATTTCCCATAACGAAGAAGTGACGAACTTTGAATGAAGGCGCGTAGAATCTTTATCTTATGCAAAGAGGAGAGCCACCTCGCCACGCAGCCGCAGATGTTTGCTGGCTGTCTGTTTCAGCGCCTTAGGCAAGAAGGCTGCAATTTCCACATTTCCTTTCACTGTACAACCACCACGGCACTCTTCTTGCAGCAGAACGATCGGCGAAAGACTGCTTTGCGCCTATTTATGTTTTAAGGAAGAAACAGCGTGCATCACACGCGAGAAATAAATCGCCCATTCGCGTGTTTCGGACGATTTGCCGTTTCTCCTGAACTCTGCTCCTGCGCGCCTTTCAAATTTCGTCACACTCTTCGTCACAGGGAGTTCCGGTCTGACGTAACGCAACGGTCGCACCTCCCGCGTCCCGGTGCGCTCAGTTTCGATATCACCACCAAAATTCTTTGATGAATATCTCTGTTTACGTGCGTTTTTTCAGATTTAAAAAAATAATAAAAGGAGGGGGGAGGTGGCATAAACTGCTACGCCCAACAATTCCGCCGTGTGGACAACTGCCCTGAAATTGGTAATTAAAATACTTAAGTTTTTCGCAATTATTCACTTCAATGGGGCTTCAGCAGCGGCAAGGTATTTCCACCTCGACGCAAAGTTCGTGTGCGAAGACAGCAAATGTCTTACGAAAGTAAGGTATTTGTCGTCTACATATCCTTAAAAAGACACCACCACCACCAACAAAAAACAACCATCTTATGCCATTTTTATCTTGAGTGCCAGGCGAAAAGGAGACGGTAACGATATCTATATGCGAATCATGCTATTATATGTACCGGTTACTTGTTCACAGATCATGGACAGCGTCTGTTATTTTTTAGATGCGGAGCATCTCTTGCTCGCGGGTATGTCACGCGTCCGGCGTCTGCACTCACACTACGCATGCGTGACTATCCTCTCCCTTCCCTCTCTCCAACAGCTGCTGCAATAAATAAAGCGGGTAGAGAGCGCACGCGCGCGGCGTCCGTCCGCACTCCCACTACGCATGCGCGACTCTCCTCTCCCTTCCCTCTCTCCAACAGCTGCTGCAATAAATAAAGCGGGTAGAGAGCGCACGCGCGCGGCGTCCGTCCGCACTCCCACTACGCATGCGCGACTCTCCTCTCCCTTCCCTCTCTCCAACAGCTGCTGCAATAAATAAAGCGGGTAGAGAGAGCGCGCGCGCTTCGCTTCAGTAGTATCTCCTCCTTCTCCGATGAAAGAAGTTGGTGGTGTTGTGTGATGGAAGCAACAGTTCCGTTAGCGAGTGGGTTGACGCAAGTACGCATCAGCATCAACCCACACTCTGATAACGGTCATGCGATGCGTGGTAACGAACCAAGTTAACAACGTAATAACACGCAAGGTTCACCGCGAATGTAACACCGAAAACACTGCAAACCTGTAAACACCGCCGTTAAATGCACCGTTGAAACTCCCAGCGATGCTCCGCATCACCCCATGGTCCCCTTCGGGGAGATGGTGTAATTTTTTTTTTCATAATTTGCAGAAGGTGGGAAGTTAAGCATATTGGTTGGGCATCATCCTCATCGGGCGCTGTCTAAAGACAGTTCACCAGTAAACCATGCGAATCCACGAACACTTCCGTATACTCCCATTAATAAACTCTGAAAATTCATTTAAAAATTACGTCACAGCACTAGACACGACGGAAAATGGAAGCATGCAGAGTTGGCGGTAACAGTGATCCTCCGACTTCTGATGCGATCCTATAGTGTACCCGCAATGCAAGTGTTAAACGAGTTATTATTAGTTTCGCGCGTGACATGTTGTGGCGCCCACATATACAGCTTACACGCCCCACAGCTTGCCTAGTCAAAGGATGTCTGCCCTTCGAACAGGCTGTGATGGGCGACAGATATATATATATATATATATATTCCCTTTAAGAACGGCGCATCCGGTGTCTTTCGGAGCTACAAATACTGCCGAAAAACTTGCGGCTGGTAGCGCGTCATGCGCCCAGCTGCTTCCCGGGCAAATTAAGCCGCAAACGACAGCGCGTTGGCAGCGGGGCTGGCTCGAATTTACGGAGCCATCGCAGCGCGAACGGCATTACGCAGCGGTACACAGCGGCGTGCGCGTCACTGGGAAAGTGAACGAGCCTTTCCAGTAGTGACAGCGGCCCCAGGCCAAAAAGCAGCGGCGCGAGCTTTGCGGCGCGGTCTACCCGTCTTGGCAGGCCCCAGCGAATCGCCGCGTCGGGGGCCCCCGCGTGGCCCGCGGCGGAGCGCGTAAATCAGTCAAGCCGCGGTCTGGTGCTCCAGTTAAACGAACGCGCGCGCTCCGTGGGCCCCGTGCCGCCGGGCCCTGACGCAAAACCGCAGAAAGACAAGCCAATGAAAACGCCGTTTGATCCGGCTATACCGTCTCCTGGGGCTCCCTTTTTTCATAATATTTATTCCTCGTGCCATTAAATACATGTATTTTTTTGTATTCGTCTTTCCCTGGCAGTCGCTTCTAATGAAGACGGGCGAGAAGAGAAAAGATGCCTAGCCAGGAAAAAAAAAAAAAAACAAAGCCACGAGAAATGCACGCGGGCCGCGGATTTCCCTCACCTCGTCATTTCTGGTTCGTCTCGATCTTCGTCCCAGAAAAGAATGGGCCAGGGGGGTCGCCGGCGCCGGCTCCAGTGGCGAGGATTCGGAATAAATGTTTACGCGCCAAAAAACCACCGAGCTATCGGCGGCCCCCCACCCCAATTCCGACGCTTTTTAGTTTTTTTTTGTTTTGTTTTTTAGTTCTCTCAGCGCAGCATAACAAAGCGCGGCTGTAAACCAGCGACCCCTCGTGCCTCCCCCCCCCCCCTTCCCCTCGTTCAGCCCCCCTTCCACTCTCGTTGCGATTTATAGGAGGCAATCGTGGCCCCGAGCAGGTGCACCTTTTCTCGTCCACCTTCCATCTTCTCTCACTCTTTGCTCTTTTTTTTTTCACTCAACCCCTTGCCTACCAATTCGACGCAAGGCATTTTCCAGCATTTCTGGCGGAGAGCGTGCGCGCTCTTGACCCCTGGCTTTTGTGTTGCTCGGGCGCCTGAGACTAAACACAGGGCGCGCAGTCTTGAAACAAATTTGCGGCGCTCCTGGGTCCATGGGTGTTGACCCAAGGCCCTTGGGCGTGTTGCAACACTGTTGTAGAAGCCGGCAGCTCCCGCCGCTTGTCTGCCGCTGGCCGCACGCGCAGACGCCACGCGAGCCGGAGGCCCTCTGCCAAGGAAAACCCTGCAAGCCGCAGCAACACAAGCAGCAGGCGCCTCCTCGGGTAGCGGCCGACCTGCTGTCATTTTGCGCGTCTCGGTAGCCACTGCGTTTTTGCGCTGCCATAGGGGCGGGCGGCACAGGCCCAGGGGCGAGCGCGAAACGAAAGAAGCGTTCCCGCCGATGCAGCAGTCCCAAACACCGCGCCGTGCGCACGCCGCAAACACGGCTCGATGGGGGCCTCGCTTGTTCCAGTAAAGCGCCAGCGGAATCGGCAGATTTTTGCGCGCAGCACGCATCAACGATTGTCTATTCGCAGAGGTGTGGGCGCGTGTGTGTATCTTTCACGAACTCCATTCGTCGAAACGTTGGCTCTATAGCGACATTCTGTGTTTTCCACTGTTTTCAACGGCCTGTTGAACATTTTTTTTTTTGAACTTGGTTCGCCGGAACCTTTGGTGGTAACGACAAAAAAAAAAAAAAAAAAAAAAAAGGTGAGAGATATTTGGGTGCATTGCATGGCGCAGTCCGTATATGCACTGAATCTGTGTCCCGGCTCTGATATCGTTGCAATTCAACCACCAACCTTGAATGTGATAACGCGGATGTTGCATGGGGAAATGGGAATGTATAGGCTGAAGTGTGTACAGTATTAAACCCGTTGATAAGGTCTCAGTACTAAACTCGTAATGATAAGGTTTCCCCTGGGCTCTCTTAGAGCCCAGGGGAAAGCGTTATATGGTTTATATTTCTGCGCGGCCATCCCTCCGACCAGCACCAACCAATTATTATACGAAAAAATAAAAATAAAATATTGTTACGCACAAATACGTAGCAATATTAGCTGAGCATCACGGCCCTGCAGCCCAACAGGAATGGTGTTTTGCAAAGGCACCGTGTATACCGCATGATAAGCGTACACTAGTAAATGTTCTTGACCAAAACTACTTATCGAATATAATTCGGGCAACTGCGGAGGCGATTTGCGTCCGAATAGAAGAGCACCGTACCGGCCAGCGCATATTTGCCGATAGCGAGAGAAATAAAACGCTTGCTTACGTTGGGGACTGAGCATTATAGGCGCAAATTAAGACTGCAAATATGAAAGACAATGAACATATAGCCAATGCAGCGGTCATTGTGGCTTCGGTTGAACTTATTAATTCCCAGTAAAAATTTATTAGCTTAGCTATCGTACCTCGTGTTTGACGTCATGCAACCTCAGTGTGATAGCCGAAAGAACTAAATATTCGTTTTTAGTTGATCTGGCCAGATCGGTCTAAAGTGCTTGAGCATCAAGGCGTTGCTGTTTCCTATACGGTGGTTGTCGAACGCGTACAACGCTTACCCGCTAACCCACTCACCACGCAGGGTGACCACCACCACGGCCGCTGTCCCACCACGTGTTCGCTACAGTTAAAAGCAGAGATAAAGGGCGAAGTAAGATATCGGTGTATGTAGTAGCTAGCTGTTGGTTTGATTGACGTGTGAGGTTTTACGTCCCAAAACCAGCTGTGATTATGAGAGACGCCGCAGTGGAGGTCTCCGGAAATTTCGACCACCTGGGGTTCTTTAACGTGCACTGACATCGCACAGCACACGGGCCTCAACATTTCGCCTCCATCGAAATGCAGCCGCCGCGGCCGGGATTCGATCCCGCGACCCTCGGATCAGCATCAGAGTACCATAGCCACTAGACCACCGTGGCGGGGCAGCAGCTATTGTTTCTCGTGCGAATGCAAGCGAAAAAAAAAAAAAAAACCTTCTAAAGATGATGGAGAGGTTGTTTACTCCATATATGGGCATGGCGGTCATTTCCCCTTATATGTCCAGCTGAGCTGCTGCACGGTCCTGTGGACCACAGGCTCCCACGCATATTTAAGAAAACAAACGAATCTGTCAGAAATACCCGTGTTTAGGCTCACATTTAACGGACATTTGTCAGCGACGACAGCTTCGGAAACGTTTTCTCTTCGTGGAGATTATTTATGAGCTCGTCTCGCGCTGTAGGCTTGGCACTTCGCGGAAGTGTATATATATTTCCGTGCAGGGCGTGGGGCGTGTTGAATGTGAACAACAGTCGCCCTTGTCGAGTCCGTGATGCCCCAGCGTTAGCCATAGCCGAGGACCATTTGCGAAATTTCGGAAGGCTAAAATCTTGGGGCGTTGAATAGGATAGCATATGAGCTATGACTCACGCTATAAGATGCACTCAGGGATATTCAGGAAAGCTAGAGCGAAATTAAATGAATTCGCATGCACCGACACGCTTCGTACCGTTAAATTTAGGCAAAGCAGTGCCTACCGTTGTGGTTGGAAAAGAAGCACGTGCATACGCAACGCACGTTCGGTAACAAGAACAGATGGAAAAGACGGGTATAAGCAGATATCTAATCGAAGATCACATTTTTTTGGCCATTCCGCGCGTGGCTGAATGGTAATAGATGTTTGCCGTGTCATATCTGTACGCTGAGCCAAACACCGAGGCAGCTGATACATTTCGTTTCAGGTTCTTCGGCCTTGCCACATCTCGCAAATGATAGCGTAATCTCCACTTCGCGCCGCGGGTGTTCCGACACTTTCAAGCGGCACGGAAGGGAGGGCAATAAAAGCGGGTCACTGCCAGCACAAATTTCAGGGTCTCGCGGCTGCATTCCTCGGCATATAAGCACACGCGCCGCACGAAGAGTCGCTCGAACGCTGTCAGCCTTGTCTAATTGAGCTATTCTTCATACGGATAGCCCAGGCTTGAAAAGCAAGCTCTCCCGCATCGCAGACACCATAGCTCAACTCGTCCGGGGTCGCGCTCGCAGTTTATCATCGATGTTCGGAATCGCTGAGCGTCTTGCCATCTTTACATCTTTCCATTTCTTTTACTTCTTCTCCCTCGTCTTTTCAACCGCAAGTGGGATTATGCCATCTCTCAAACAAGGTCATCACAAATGACCCCTTCCCCCCTCGGGGCAAACCAGTTTGCTTCCTTAAAAGTGGGCTTATTTGAAGGGTTTCACCTTGGAAAGTGCAATTACGGAATTGCGCCAGTCCCGCGCAGCGCCCCTCCGTCACAACTTCGCCGAGGGAACACGTCACGATAGCTCGCGCCGCCGTGCGTGCCCCATTCCCTCCCTCCCAGGCCTTTCTGCGTTGGGGCCCGGTATTCGGAAAGCTTTTTTTTTTTTTTTTCGTTCGTAAATGCGCTTTGGCGGTTGATCGACTTCCTTCACTAATGATGAGTATAAACGTCATCGGGGCCGACTATATGAAATTTTCCCTGTAATTTTCCCTAAGAAACATATCTAGCGCAAGATCTTTGTTTGTGCATACGGCCTCTGGTGATCCGTGACCTGGTGTGACTCGCATCTTACTCGAAATGATGAACGCCTTTTTCTCCACTAACTTGCCACCAAGGCGAGCTTGCAATCTCGTCCCTTAAATAGCTCGCGCTGTGTACTCACATGAGTGACGCCGTTTTCGAGGGAAATGTCGTCCAAGCGAACCCAATGTGTACCACGGCCTGCTGTCGGCTACTACTTGGGCGTAGAACTGCTTGGGCATAGCACGGATTCTAGGATTTACAAAGCGAGCGCTCTCGCAATTTTGACTACTCGACACGCCGCGCGAACGGCCCGCTTCGTTGCTCATCGCGTAGCCCATCGATGTCGCGTGCATTTTCGCGCATACGAGGTTTGGCCTGTAATGCTTATAGCGTCCTTCTATTAGATGCGAAGCATATTATGGCGGAGTTCAATCCGGTGGCGGTGGTGGTGGTGTGCGGCGTGACCACTCTGTACTACGATTGCCAAACCCCCTCCACACTCACCCTCTCCACGCGACCCTCTCCACACACCTCCTCTCCGAACGGCGCGCGTTGACTATGAAAACGCTCTTTCTTCGATGAACGCTTTACCAGCTCGCAAGGAACGAGAACGCGCCCTCGGCCGCGAGAGACAACGCTGACGCAGGCAGCGTCTGCTAGCGTCAAACCGATTAAAAAGCGACACCTAGTCAAACCGATGCAAACGCGGTGTGCACCCCCCCTCCCCCCGTGCTGCTTCGCATCGCCTCATGGTCCTCTTTAGCGGGAGATGGATTATTTTTCTTTTCTTTCGGCTTGTGAACATTCGAAAGACATGCTTTTGGGCCCGTTTGAAAAGCACAATATAGACTGAAGAAAAAAAGCAATGCTAGCAGGACTATGGACGAGGCAAGCCGGTCAGGCGCGTGTGATATGTGCCTCGTCCACTGTCCTGTCAGGATGGGCGCCCTTTTTCTTTACCCTGTTATTCCTGCGACAGTGTTGAAAAACCACCCCGCTCGACCATCACGAGAGCACTTTGCACAACAGCAGTCCGTCGTTCGTCTAATTACATCAACAGTATATAGACGCAACAATCGCCTTCTGATGGGTTGGATTATAAATCTAGGCAGATTTACCTATAACGACACAAAAATGAACTTTTCGAGATTCCGAAATAGCCTGCAGCTGTCCATAATGTGCAGGCACGCGATACACACGACAGCATCGTCATCTCCTACACTCAGCGCAGCGTGGTTCCATGCTCAGAAGGTGCAAATAGTTCTGCGGTTTCCGTCCAATGGCATTGTGCGTTTGCCGCTGAACTCGGGTATGTATTCGCGCACCTCGGCATACGAAGTGGTTTGGTGTAATACGCTTCATTTCTTCAGATATATACGAAAATAAAGTTTGAATCAATCGCGAAGCTGGACATATTAGCGAATAAAAACTGCATGAACGAAACGCCAGGTTTGTGAATTCGGCCCTCGGTGTATCAGAGATCGTTTCCAGCGTCCGCGGCACAACTTGTGCGCGTCGTTTCCTTTTATTCATTCATTTATTTTTTGTATTGACCCATTCTTCGCGTTGGTTTTGCCTGCGCGGTTCTAGTTGTGCAGCCGTGTTTCTTCATTTCCTCGGTGGCGACCGCGTTTTTCTGGGCCGCGCGCAGGCCTCCTGCAAGGCGCATATATAGCGTTAAGGCATGCGGACTGCTCGACACCGTCAAAGACCGTGATTAATGGAGTGTGCGTGGGCAGCGCGCGTCCCGCGACCGAAGAAGTGGATTCCGCTGTGCATCCATGGAACGACGAAAAATGACCAGCAGGCACCAAAGCCCATGCGAGGGTCGCGTGGGCGACAGCCGGACGGTGTCTTTTTGAGCTGCCTTGAATGACGAAGATTAAACATGCCACGCGCATTACGAATAAACGCTCGCTCGCAAAAACACGTTCCTTTAGTTATTAAAAATAATGCGACGTGCATTATTGTGTTCTGGATAGCGAACTTTTTTTTTTATTCTTTGCCTGAGAGATACTACAACGCTAACAAGATATGCCAAATTGTACTTTACCCTCTACCAATTATAATTTCTGGGGTTTTAGGTTTTACGTTTCAAAACTACAGTATGATTATGAAGCACGCCGCAGCGGAGGGTTCAGGAAATTTCGACCACCTGGGGTTCTTTAACCGTGCACTGACATCGCACAGCACACGGGCCTGAACATTTCGCCTCCATCGAAACGCAGCCGCCGCGGCCGGGATTCGATCCCGCGACCTTCGGATCAGCAGCCGACTGCCATAGCCACTAGACCACCGTGGCGGGGTGTGCCACCGCGGCGGACAAGTGCCCTAAACTCGCTCTGTTTACGGCGGTCTCTGATGTCAGCTTTCGAGAATCTTATATCCGTGTCGCGGAAATGGATAAGGCATAGCCGAGAGCATTCCCGTTCGGGAATGCAATTCAGGATCATCGTGTGGACGTTTTACATGTGGACGTCAGCATCAAATGCTTAAGGGACCCGTTCTGTAACGACATGAAGTCCATGCACTTGCATTTCCAACGAATATACACGCGGATAATTAAGGGTTTCGAAACATACTTAAAAAAAAAGAAAAGCAGCGGCAATCATGAGCGAGTGAGTATTTTCAGAGTAGAAATGCATGGACGATGGGTCGGGGGACACCGCATGGTGTTTCATCCGCAGAACTAGCCTCTTTTTTTTTTCATCTAGGCCGTAATAAAAAAGCGGCTCTCCATCAAACAACACCATCAGTACGTGCCGCAGAGTGTACTGGTGCGCAGTCGATTATTTGGACCAGGAACATCTACATACCAAGAACTTCTACATATGAAAACAGCCATGAATTCATTGAAACGGCATCTCAATCCACTAAGGGAAGTCATTGCGAAGGATGCATTGAAACTGCGAAGTCAAAACTGCGCGACTTGTTGCTTAGTTGATTAATATGAATAAGTATTACACCGACGATGACGCAGTGATCGAAGTGTCTTTTTTTTTTTTTTTTAACAGCTAAGGAACGCCGGAAATGCAAAGCTCTGACGCCAAGATTTCCGTCAGAGCCCTTAGCGCTGATCTATATACGCTACTCTATACGACGCATCGTTACGTCATTGCCACGCAACAGGGACCTCTACAGAGTGTTAACAGAGGAATATGCGTGCATATCTGTACTTACTGCGGCACTCGGGGCAACATGTCCCAGGTGTCTGGGCAATGCGGCTTGGCGGACATGGCAGTACTGGGCACGACTTCTTAGTGCATGTCACACGGCCATCCTGCGATAAACGAACACACGGATCTTGCGCTCAGGAATAAAATAGTGCAGAGCCCACACTCACGTTTCAAAACACGTACGTGCAGTTAGCCTCTGTCGATGACTCCTAATTTTTCGCCCTAGTCAGTGAATTCAGAAAATACCATGCTTCGCTGTTAGCTCGTTCGGGATAATTAGCTGCAAAGCCTGTATAACAGTGCCACAAGGGTCGTTATTGCTATATTGGGTAAGAGGGTGCGGAACCCGCGGTCGTGACAGTGGCGAAAAAGAATTCTGGGGTATTACGTGCCATACGACGATTTAATTTTCCGATACATCGTATAACAGTGGGCCCTGGACTAATTTTGACCACCTGCAGTTCTTCAAAGTGCACCTAAACCTAAGTACTACGAATTTTTTTTTTCTTTTTTCATTGCGCCCTCATTGAAATGTGGACGCTGTTTACCGGGAATCCAACCCGCGACGTAAAGGTTAGCGGTGCAATTCCTTAAGTAACTTAACTAAATACCGTAACTACCGCGGCGGGAGGCTGTGGTGACCGTAATTTGAATGATGTCGAATACAAAGACACGGTTGTATACACTGATTCAGGCACACGCGAAATGAACCAGTTGTAGAGAATTATTTTGATACCTTTTACTGCAGCATGTCACGCAGTCCTCAGTACGGCTGTGGAAGGTTAGACACGAATGAATGACGGTGTTTTCCACGCCTTAGCTTCATTTTTTTTTTTTTTTCTGGGTGTGTAGGACTTGCGATAAAAGAGGTATTCCCAAGGGAACGTTTTAAGCGTAGTGTTTCTAAAGTGGTAATCCGTTTCGCCATTCATGCTCGCCAGTCTACAACCTCGTTTCGCCTGAATAATTCAGGCGAATGGCACCGTAAGAAGGCAAGAAATAATAAAACAAGAAAACAACAGAGCCAAAACGCAAAGACTATAGCACCGCAAAACGCCCTCGCGCACGTTGCGCCTTGTCTGGGAGCGTCAATTGCCTCCGCGTGTATTCTGTGCACCCGAGCAATTCGGCGAGTTCCAGAAACAGAATGTCCTTGCCAGCTTGGAGCAATTCCAACCAAGTCGCGGTCCTCTGTGATAAATGTTCCTTCACGAGCTATTCCCGCAGATTGCGCACAAAAGGGACAAATATCAAGCTTGCACGTATATGCGCGTGCGCGCGCACGAGTGTTAAACACATAAAAAAAGAACCCACTCAGGATCTACTTTTTCGTTCCGAACGTAACGCGACGTCGCGCAGTCTACAATGAGGCACCTGCCACTAATTCCGTGCAGCGTCTATGGCATAGCGTAGCAGACTCTTCCACGTGGCATTCTTCCACATGACCGCACTTACAGCAGTTCGCATGCCGTTGAACAGGCCTCCTTTAGGACTAGTTTATGATTATATTTTTATTTTTTAAATTTATTTTTATTACGATGATGTTACATCATTGAAGCGAAAAGGGGTAGCCGTCACCAAAAATGGCGACAACTCCTGCTTAATTTATTTTTGCATCAATAATAATAATAATAATAATAAAAGCCGCAGTGAAAAGCACCTCTTAGGCACTGGCAACTCATTATACAGGATGTAAGGCGAGGCTTATGCCCCTTCAATGTTAAAACCGCGTGCAATGATACGTTTTAAGGTTCCATGTGCCAAAAGCCCAAAACCACGATATGATTTGAGGCACGCCATGTAGCGGGGCACTTTGGATTGATATCGGCCAGCTGGGATTTGTTAAATTCCAACTAAATCTAAGTACACGGATGTATTTTTTTTTTTTTTTTTTTGTCTCTAGCGCCCACCGAAACGTGGCCACCGTGGCCGGGAATCGAGCCTAACAGTGCAAGGCACGGCGAGTGAGAGCTGTGTGTAAGCTGGTGTCGTGCGGTGCGCTGAAAGCCTATGCAAACAGGGAAGTATTTGTTTCCCGCCAACGACGTGCATGACGCACCTTTTATGTAGGAGGGTTAGTTACTTACTCAAATGGCCGCTAGCTTATAGGCTGTGTGCGCAGCCGAAAGGGCGCGGTTTCGGTTCCCATGGCCACGACGGCTGCATTTCAGTGGGGGCGAGATGCAAAAACGCCCCTGCATACATATATTATAGGTCCATATCGAAGAATGCCAGATGATTAACATGAACTGCAGCCCTTCCACTACATCTCGCTAATAATACGTATGTATATATTGTGGTTTTAGGGTTTCTCACACCACCCAGGATTTCTGCCGGGGGGGGGGGGGGTTCAATTTTTCACGAAGGGCCGGGCAAGCGATTACCCAGTTGTTGCGTGTGTAAAAAAAAGTAAATAAAATGCCAAATAATACTGACACCAATGATGGTGATTATTTTTATTATTTTTTCGGCGTTTTGCAGACATTAGCTCCACATTCTTTTAGGACATACGAGCAGTTACGGAGTGGGAGGGGGGTTAGGTCGGCTTCAGGGGGGGTTACAAACCCCGAATCCCCCTCCCCCTCGTCGGTGCGCCACTGTCTCACACAGAAGACAAAAATGTCATTCTTTTTTTTTTTTTTTTTTGAGTGCGCATGTTTGAGCACCACAAGTACCTTTCAGTTTCTTTTTTTATAACGTTCAAACTTCTTTACAACGAACGCTTCTACAGCTAAATGCTTACTTCCCGGCCTCACTACGAGCGCTGCGATATAGGCGACATTTACAGCGAAGTGGCCCATACGACGAAGAGTTTTCAAGGCCCGGAGCACTTCGTTATAAAAGCGTTTGGCTGCATGTGTCATCTTCCTTGCCGGCTGATACAGCTTAAGTATAACTAATTGTTCGCGACCTTTCGTGACATACACTCTTACTTCGAACACCAGCTTGACGCTTCACCGACTCGGAAAAGAGGAGGCACTGCCACCTGTTGAGCTCGATGCTTCGCACATCGAGCAGCAGACGTCCCCTTTTTTTTTTAACCTAAACAAAACAAAGCAAAATGGAACAAAAGAAGGGTGACGTACATGTTTAATTCAACGTGCGTAGCGTTGCAAATACCTTTGTAAGACGCTCTGTGAAAAAAAGGATCGTGCCGTTCATATATGAATTCGTTTAGGCGGAACGAACGCGACGCCAAGCACCTTTGAATAAGTCATAAATTGTGGCGCAATAATCACGGTATAAGAAGCGCAGAAAAGTACGTCTGTTGTACAGGGTCGTCCACTTTTAGGGTGAACACGGCGCAGCGTGGCTGCCTCCTTTAGAACGCCAGCGCTCGCGATGAGACTGCGCGTCGACGCTAATCTAGTGCAGGCGTAGAGGGGCTTGGATCACTCTGTGCGCCTGCACATTATTAGCTTCGATGCGTGCCCACGTCGCAAGCACTGGCGTTCCAAAAAGTGAGCCACGTTGCGTCGTGTTCACCCTAAGAGTGGACGACCCTGTACATGTAAATATCGAAGTTTTTTTTTTCTTTTTTCTTTTCCTCATACATACTGGTAGCGTTTGCATAAACAAAGAGAAAACACAGGCTTCCCACGTGCGACTGAGGCTTGGAAGAGAACGTCGGCGAACTGAAGATTTAAGATCACATGCGGAGACCGTTCCATTAATATAAGTCTTGCGATAGTTACGCTAACCACTACGACTGCGCGCATAATAGATTGCTGTTCTGCCACTCTCAGCTATGAGTGCGCGTGTTTTAAGTCGAGGAATCCTCCCCGAAGGCATGTCCCCTCCCTTCTTTCCGCAACGAGAACGTAATGAGAATAAAGCAAAATATTGCACCCGGAAGAAGGTTTCGAGGCATAAGATGCTCTCCTGTGCATCACCAACTGTGCCAACATACGTATCTCATCCAACGTTCTTGTTTACACTTGACCAACGGTGCATGCAAGGAGCCATGGCAGCGGCGTACATTCTCGGGTGGCAGCACTGTTAATGGGGAACAATACACCTACCGCGCAAGAACTGGGACTGCGCGGTAGACGTTAGCCTACCTACGGTATATCGGTGCATTCACTTTCTTCGGAGCTTCAGCGTAACCTGTTAGGTGAAGCTTTAAGCGAGCTTAACTCAATTGCGCAGTGAAGGCGCTGTAGCTTCTTCGATATCAGGCTGTTTCCTTGAAAGCTACTGAGACCTGGCTACTATGATCGCAGTCCTTTGCTACGACATCGAGTGTGACCATCAACGTTGCCTTGTTTTCTACGTCCATATAGACTATTTTTTTTCTCATATTTCGAGATCCTCGCCTTTGTCACCATGTATAATATCCCGCTACCATGTATAGCGATTGAGTTGTCACCTAACATTGCGTCTTTGTTACCCTCTGTGGTAGTTAAGCAGCTAAAGTGCTGAGCCGTTTGGATCTAAAACGCAGATTTTGCTGGGATCTAAAGCATGTCAGTGCACTGTGTCGGTAAGCGCAGTGTACTGCCCTAGTGCTGTTAACGTGGCCGCAGATGGGGCATCGTGGATCAATTCCTTCAGCAAAGTGAGCAAATTTGCTGCGTAAGGGGACTGGCCCCGTTTGAAACAACGAAACGCTATGGAGTAAGGCCTGGTCAACTTAGCACGAGGCAGAGGGTAAGTCCTCCGTGGCAACTTAATGCAACGTCCGTCTAAATAGCCAGGACCGGCACGGCAAGTGAGTCTTCGCGCGCGATCATGGGCTAGTTCATTGATGTTGGAGATTTGGGGGTGAAGGCCCTGGCCCATACTGGCGGAGAACCAAGTGATAGTATACGGAAGTCTTCCTTGCGAGTGGAGAGAATCGGTGCCCGGCGGCCAGCAAGAGCTCCTTATAGGCGGAAGCTTTAACTGCTAACCTGGAGTCTGAAAATATCTGCGGACGGGAAGTGCTAGAGCTACAGGCCGACGACTTCGCAAGGGACATCGCGTTCAACACGTTCCATTTGTAGTCCATCATACTAGGGCGACGTAGGCTTTGGAGCGGCCGTATACTGGGCCGCGTCGGTCAAGGCATCTTGTCCTGGATTCTTGTATGCGTAGTCAAGGAGGTCCTTGGCACGGGCTCTCCTCGCCCCTCTTCAAATTTGGGGGTGGACGCTGCGTGGGAACGCGTCTCATCCCGTGCATGCACCGTCGAGTTACGGGGCTATATAGCAGTGGCTTCTAAACTTCTAAACTTCTTTGGCGGATGTAACACCGACAACACTTGACCTCCCATTTTACCGCCGGGGGACACGTACTCTCGGAAGGGTTAAGCGACTGCACATAGAGGCGGCCTATACCTGACGCTTGTGAACTCGAACGTTTCAGAGCTTGCAGTATGGGGAATCGAGTTGCCACATGGCGACTACGGGGAATGGCGTCGTGGCCACGGCGAGAAGATGGCGTTCACTCGGGGAGGCCGCGCGGTGACCATCGAAACACAGACGTGACGCGGCATGCTTGGGAAACAGCGCGGTGCTCTTGAGCGGTGCTCTCACGGTGCGCTGTGGGTAGCTAATTAAATACCTCGAGCAGACCTTCTCACAACAGCTAAAGAGGGACGCCGGCTACCGTCCGTGCCTTTGTGTTTTCATTTTCCGCGACAGAAGTCTCCGCGGGGTGTGATCGTATTAACACATTCTGAGAAGCCAGTTGCCATTAAATGTAAATTGAGCACCGAAGCCTTCGGGCAATTATGTCATCCGCAGACGTCCTGCGAGCGGCTAATTGTGGGCGCTGGCAAGCGTCCTACACGATGCGCGCTGAACTGGCGTGGGCTCCCTTCTTTCTCCCATCCTACTTTTATTTATCCTATAATCACTCCCTTACAACGGCTCTATCTGCTACTTCCCGGTGGACGCAGAGAAACAGAGAGAGAGAGAGAGGGAAAGACCGAAAACGCGTCTCTCCTCCTGTCTTCTGCGGTGAGGTGCCGCTTTTACGTCCACAGCATGGCGCAGATCAAGGGACGGTCATGCAGGCGTGGGATGCTTTTTTTTTTTTTTTCTCTCTCTCTACGACAATTACAAACACGACGCGCAGCCTCCCCGTCTACCGAAAATTTCAATATAGACGTCGACGTATCGTATCCTTTCGTTTAAAACACGCAAGCTCGCAAATAATCAAAAACGAAAAAATAAAAACCCCGCCACAGTGGTCTAGTAGTTGTGGTAATCGGCTGCTGATCCGATGGTCGCGGGATCGAATCCCGGGCCGCGGCGGCTGCATTTCGATGGAGGCGAAATGTTGAGGCCCGTGTACCGTGCGGTGTCAGTGCACGTTAAAGAACCCCAGGTGGTCAGGTTGTCGAAATTTCCGGAGCCACCCACTACGGCGTCTCTCATAATCACAGCTGGTTTTGGGACGTTGAACCCAGAATTTAATCAGTCAAACTGTAAAACTGTATCGATAGAGCCTGTATCGATAGATCCCACGTTCACCAGTCTAAAGGTCTTTGAACACGAGTTATGTCGTGATAAATTTGCTAGCATTCCTTGATCTTTACGAATGAGGCGTCGCGTGTATACTTGACGGATACAGAGAAGACGCTATAGCGCTGGCTCCACATTACCATCGCCACACGGAAGGCTGAATGAATTTCGATGCATATTGATGAGGGTGCATACGGTACCTTGCAGAGGCAGACAACGCAGGGGTCCCGTTCGTCCGACGGTACGGTGTCTCCTTCGGCGTACTGCCTGCCGTTTACCATGCAGCCTGCACAGAGAAGACGGCATTGATGTGCAATCATGCACGACAGCGCACAGGTTTCAGTCGATAGCACGTAGTCGTTCTGAAACTGGTAACACCTCACTTCTATAATTATGGTAAACTGTACCTTAGTGTGCCACATGCGAGAAGACGAAACAGCGCTAAACAACAGGACGAAGGAAGAGCACAGACACGGGTGCTGGCTAACAACCGTGTGTGTTTATTACTTCAGTCGTCATACATAAGTATACCGCCACTGTCACAATGAAATCACAGCAATCACGAGGAATTGGCATGCGCGGAGTAGTGTAATTGAAGTACGCTATATATCTCGTTAGGAAGGAGGGAAATGGAAGGGAGGCTTACATATGTCTCTCCACTACTGTGAACACAACCCTAACTCCTGATCTGCTGACCACTTTTTTGAGGTTATGGGCAATCTTGTGTAGGTAAGGAACGACCGCAACCTTCTGCCGCGAGTCGACCTCACGATGAGATGCTATGTGACGCTTGTTTTTTAACCCCGTTACGAGGCTTTCGGCAATGTCGGACAACAGCATTTCAGGGAATCACGCAATCTTCAACCGCAATACTTGCGATTCAAAGCTAGCCTATACTTGGTGGTAACAGTACCTGACAAGTGCCGCCTACATGCAAGCTTTTGCAATGCCTCGCTTCACAGTCTTGGAGTATGAAGAGGAAAAGGGGAAGGTGTGCCACATACTCGCCGGTGGTCAAAAGTTAATCCAGTGTCCCTCGATGCGGTGTGCCTCAAATTGATATCGTGGTTTTAGAACGCACAACCCTTGATATCATTTTCGCCCTGGCACAAACAAACAAACAAACATGGCTGTTGAACCACAACACAGCTTTATTTGTCGAGTTGGTTCATACTGAATCTGGTGGTAACTATATTCGGTATGAACCTAGTACTTACAACCGTGCTGAGTTGTTGAACTTCAGTGACGTCAAATAGTACGCTAATGCGTGATTGTGCCACAATTTAGGACGTCCATCAATGTCCACAATGCCTCGTCGAAGAAAATTCTCTTTTTCCTGTACAGAACCCACACTGGGAATTACTTATTTCGATGCACCATCAAGGTAGTAACGCTGCACCATCAAGGTATTTCGATGCACCATCAAGGTATTAACATGTCTGACGCTACAAATCAAGAAAGGTCAGTCTCGCACAGCAACGAAAGTTTATTCGGCTTCAATTCTCGTTATCACCGTCAAACCATATATGCGCGCAAAGCAGTACGTGCGAGGACCCCAATATTAGCCTTTCTAATACGCAGCGTGCACTCCGTTTATGATTATGCATCTATGCGTCGCGCCGTACGGGCAACATATAAACGCTGCGTAACGTAACGCAGCGCAACTTATCCTAGCATGACGCGTCGCGCTGCGCGCGCCGAAGCGTACTGCGCGGACTGCACCACCGAGCAAACTCAGTGGGTTCGCACGATTGAAACGAATAAATAAATAAATAAATAAATAAATAAATAAATAAATAAATAAATAAAAGACTGCGGGATCGCACGATTGAAACGAAAAATAAATAAATAATAAATAAATAAATAAATAAATACTGCGATTGTCTTTCCATATCTACGGGCACCAGCACCGGCCGAGCGCACTGTTGCTTCGGGAGAGCCCGAGGCACCCGTGGCGAGCGGCGTAGCGGCTGCGCGCGCGTCCCGCGGCGGCGTTCCGAGTCGCGCGACTGAGAAGGACGCGCGCACGCCCACGGGCGCGCAGGATTTCCTGCCCGCCCCTAATGAAGCGCGCTGTCGCTGAGGGTTGCACAACCAATAATCGCCCCGCGGCGGGCAGCCCGCGTGTCTGCTGCAGCGTGTGCGCCGCGAGCATGGGTCGGCGCTCCGCCGTCCGGGGCCGACCGTTTAATTGGAAACTGGCGCCAGTTGAGGATGTTTACAAGCGGCAGCAATTGCAGCTGGTCTCGTGCCCACTGACGGAGACCGTGATGACGCGGTGCAACACCTGACGCTGTCGCCGCGTCCCATGGTGTACATACCGTTGGGCCGCGCCGCTGAGAAAGTTCGCGCGCATCACGTGGCAAGCACCCGCGCGCGCTGCTGGACGCGCGCCGTCCCGCGCCGGCGCGTAGCAGCGCGCCGAGTTGCGTTCGGAAACGATCCGCTTCGTTTGTGTGCTCTCTTCTTCTGCGAAATTCTCTCAAGGCAAGTCCTTTTTGTCGGCATTAGAATGCTCTCAACGCGCAGCGCAAATGTGTGTCACCTCTGCGACTCGACGATAGCTATTAAGAAAGTCGCGTTTGCAAGCAGGTAAAAAATGTCAAGAAAAAGAAAAGTGTTAAACGCTGCCTCTGGCTTTTTACAGACGAAGAAATGGAAAGGGGCGTGTAAAATGAATGCATGAACCATCAATGTGCATGTGCACAAGCTGAAGATGTGCCACCGGTACCTATATAAAACACGTATACGCATCGTGCGTCTTCCCAATGTGGCAGTTCGGCCGTGTTGTGTTCTCTTGGGAACGTGGTGCGTACACGGGTCGCAGATACTTCCCTTGACACGTTGGCACGGTCTATTCAGAGTGCATCAATTATGGTTATAGCTGCCGATCCATCAACCATGCCTACGTGTTACGCTGACACTAATGAGTCCTTACGTTATCTCGGTGTGCGATCCCATTTCACGGAAAAGGCCGCGGCGACCACTATAGGCACGTGATATCGAGGTGGGCAGGAAAGGTAGTGGGAGTGTATTTACTCACACGCACCATGCCGGAAGATGAAACGCCGGTTGACAGATCGCCGCGCGATAAGAAAGAAACGCTACCACTTGAACAAGCACAGCAAGCGTCGCAGAAATGTTCTCCAAGCCTTTAAAATTAAATTGCTGGCGTTTTACAAGTCAAAACTATGATACGATTATGAGGTACACCGAACAGTGGAGGACTCAGAAAATTTTGATCACTAGGCCTTCTTTAACGTGCATAGAAAATGCACAATGCTGCCCTCGAATAAAAGGTGTTCATCGCTATTTCTGTATTTAGTTACACTGCCGCAGTTCGGTAACGGTTGCCGCAACAAATCATAAACGACGTTGTCGAGATATGTACAGCAACACATACCTAGTGCGCATTTTGGATTCTGGACAGACTTAGCCTTTATCACTGACAGCTCATATAGTACAGAGCGTTGCCGGAGCAATACGAACAGCTGAAATGTCTCATGTGCAGATCTTACAGTAAAAGGAAGCTACCGTGGTCTGAAGTCTGCCAGACAGCCCAACGTTGCACGCGGAATTCTTCACACGCACACGTTCCCGACTTGTATAAAAACCGTAGCCTCAAGGCCAACTCCCGTACCTCGCTGCCTGTAAGAATTCAGCGCGTAATGCGTCACTCAATTTCGAAGAGCCGACTGAAAACGTGCATAAGGAAGAAGTTGTCCCGCCACCTTCTCTATACTCAAAAGGTGGCACCGAACATCTATATACAGTCATATACGAATTGCCGCTCTTTCCAAAGGAGGTCTTTTTTCTTGTTTATGACTCGTGCATACAAAGTAACCTTTACCGCCCCTACGGTTTAATCTATAAGGAGGCACAGGGATTTAGTTCAGCGAAGAAATGCACCATTTTCAAATCCTGAAAAACTACAGGTCGCGCTGGATAAAGTGACCGCAATACGTTAACTGGATCCGGTAATTTCACGACTCACGTGAGTAACTGCGCACTGCTGAACGCCCGTTAAAGTTAGAGCTGCATGAATAGCGCTCGGCCTCAAGGCATTTCTCCATGCATTCTCAAGGCCAGTGCCAGGAGGACAGTGCATGTCAGGTCCTTGTACATAGATAAGCGAGCTGCGCGCAAGTTTTCGCGATTCGTATTTGGTTACTCGTTTCAGAGAAAATGAATTGCGCGACTTAATTTATGTATCGGCACCGGTGCACGTACATGGGGATAAGGATTCGTCAGCTTCATGTATTTTCAATGCGCCAAAGATTTCACGATAGAGTAACTTGAATGAGCTGCGTTTGCAGCATCGGTTGTGGAGATAGGAGCGTATACGTATTTCTTCTTTCTTTGGGTCTCACGTTTAAGCTCCTCACAGGGCAAGCACCTTTAATGACGGAGAGCGACGCCAAGCAAAAATCCAGAAAAAAGAACCCTCGCAAATGTCTGTAAATGTTGGCAACTCGTAGATAAAATGAAGCAATTCACAGAAGCCGCATGTGGAAGGCACCACACCGTCTGGAAGTCCCTCTAAGAGTCCAGTTTGCCGCAACCTGGAATGGCTCCAAGGCAGCTCGGGCAGCGGTCACAATGTTCGGCGCGCTTCGCTATAACGGGTCTTTTCGAATAGAAATCTCCCATTATGTGAGAGCTTGCATCAATATTATCAGATATGTTTCACGTATGTTCCTGTACGTTGGCTTTATCGAGGTCGAGGCATCTGGCTACGTATTCCGACAGCATAGCCGCACGGCCTCCTCGTGGCAGCGACGCAGGCTGCGCTACTGCTGTCCTCACCGATGGTTCTTCACCGACGCCGGCTCCCGGCGGCGCATTCGAAGATTATATACGTTGTCATACGGCCGCTTGAAGGCTTCGGTGCACACTGGGCTGCTGGAAATTGCTATAGTGATGGTGCATCGCCGATGCCGGGATTGAACGCGAGCATGCGGCCGCTCCACGGCTGCGATGAATGCTGCGTTTCTGACATTTTATTTATTTTTCCTGTTGTGACAGTTCATCCCTAATAGCAACAGTGGGCTGCATGTTACGATTCGCAGGGTCCGGCTGCAGACGTGCAAAGTACTGTAATACGGCGGCATCGCGGCGGCGATGCGTTGCTGGTGGCTCTTGATATTTTAGTTCGTCACACGAGTCCCGCAGAGCCCGACCTCATGCTTTCGCCGACACCCAGCTGGTTCGGATCCACTTCGGGGACCCGACGCACACTGCGTTGCTGGGTGCGCTCGCCGAAATTAACGTCGGCGCACACATTACACCGCTGTTGAGCTCACCGCGAGAGAAATCCCGTGGAACTTCCCTTGCATATCCACACACACACACACACACACACACACACACACACACACACACACACACTGCACTCCCGCTTTCCCCTTGTTCCAAGGACGCTCTCGATGCTGGAAGCTCTCACTGTTACGTTCTACTTGGCGCTCACATTACCAGTCTTAATCTCCTGCCTTTATTATACAAGGAAAAGCCCTGCAGGCCTGGCTTCCGAATATATATATATATATATATATATATATATATATATATATATATATATATATATATATATATATATATATATATATATATTAAATTGGCTTTTCCGCAAAATTTTCTTTTTGGGAACACTTCCCCTTATTTCTTTATGGTGCAATTGGCTTTAAGCCCGATATACCCCCTGGTGGCGCGGGCTACCCCCACTTCATTTTAATCTTTTTTTTTCCATACTAGGGGGACAAATTTAACACACACACACAATGTGTGACCTAGTCTTGCCAGGCGTTCTTCTCTCCAACTCCGCACGCGTGCACGGAAGACGGAAAACGTAGGGTTCCGGGACGAAGCGGGAGCGCCGACCCACGTTGGGAGAGATTCCTTCCCGATTGTGACAATCGAGGAAGCCCGTCACTCTGGAAATGATATCGCAGCGTGTGTCGGGTCCGCGCAGTCGCGAAAACCGGTCAGCGTCCCAGCTGTTGGTCAGGCAGCGGCGGCGATGGCCCGAGAATCCGGGAGCGCCGCAGGGACAGCGCCCCTTCCAGGAGGTGCAGTACCGGCTCCCATCGGGTCAAGGATTGCCGCCGAGCGCATGCTTATGAATTATTCGCGATGCACCGCTCACGCGTGTAAGCATTGCCTCGTAACGGCGCTTGCTTGCGCCGGAGGCGTTAGACACGGAGGCACGCAGTGGCTGCATGACGACGCGGAGAAGCGGGCTGCGATGACCTTTATTGGCATACCCGTGTCACTTGAGAACATCATATTCAGCTGATTGGGTTTTATTACGTGTATTGCAGTCTAGTTTTCTTTTTTCATTACCTCCGCTATGACTGTTTTGAATCCTCTATTTATATGGTGTACAGCTACACTATAAGCATCCGCTATAATCCCACCTCGTCGTGCAAGTCCCTCTACGGTTCTTGCTAAATGAATATCTTGAGATTCCGTTAGGCTGGGTTATGCTTATGCATCGCTTATGCTTGTTCATCCGATATACGAGAAATTGTGTGGCCTATGCGCCTCCTCGTGATGCACCAGTCTGAGTACAGTGTTTTATTTTCCAGGCACTCTTACGCAGCAGCAGACTTTGCTGGAATGTACTTGGCTCTCACACGTGGCGGGGGGAGCACTATTTGGTTGGAAAGCACTTACGTGCGCACAAGAGGTCGCTGGTTGGGCACCTGAGGTTGAAGCCCTGGTTTAAACTTGCTTGATGACTCAAACTGCGTGCTTGAGTCACGTTAGCGCGCTCGGTCACTAGGCGCACAGTGAACGATAATTGTACCAGAACAAAAGTAGCTGCCGTCCTTTGCTGGCGTAGCGAATGCCCTTATCCCACGTATTATTTACGCTCTGGTACCAGCGGGGGCGCCCAGGTGGTGCGAAACCTACGTCGTCTTCTTGACATGGTTACCAAGCACATGACTGCGGTGGAAACCGGTGGCCTCCGCATGGAGTCCCTAAGTGTCATAACGCAGGTCTTCCAGGCGGGCAGAAATCAATCCGACCACCACGAAGGCGTAGCGCAGTAGCGCCATGGACACCCCCGCGCGAGCCTTCTGTCCGTTCGGGACGGAAGCAGCTTCGAGTGTTGAAATAACCCCCCTGTCAGCGCTATAGTGGGTGAGTGGGCGCGCAGGCAGCATGGCGCCACGGAGAAAGCACGAGCAATCCCCCCCTCTTCTCGTCCTCCACACGCACTACGAGCGTGTATCGGCAGCATCTCGGCCCTAGACACTCGTGGCAGGAGCGACGTGTTTGATCGCGGACCGCGACTGAGGTGTGCTTGCCGAGGCAGGCTGCCAAGGAGTGAAACACGGCAGAGAACCGCGAGGCAAACCGGTTCCCTCGGATGCGTCGATTAAGAGAAGTTCGGAAGCTCGTATAACACACACGCGAGGGCATTTGGCAACTTTGGTTTTCTCACTGACACCTCCGGGAAGAGGGCCGCCCGACACCCATCCGAACGCAGTCCTCCGATGCGTCAGCGCCTTCTCGGGCTCAGGAGTACGCGTCGCTCCCACGCACTGCGGCGCCGGACTTAGGGGTTTTAGAGCGACCCCCCACTATATAGCTGTCGACAAAGTAGCGAGACAGGTCGCGTCGACAAGGGCAGCGCGGCGAGACACTTGGAGATGTCGAAATGTTTGGCCTGCTCAGAGTTTTGAAGCTCATTGGGTCCTCCGAGCAGATGGCATAAACCCACGCCCGATCGAACGAGTAAACAAAACTTGCCCGTTTAAGCAAGCGATTCGCCGGTAACGATGACAATTGAATGTCGTGAAACTCGCTAAGATCGTCGAATGTTGATCTTCTCGCGCGTCAGGGCTCACAAGATCAGTCCGTGCGAGGAGCGTGTATTTTTTTTTTTTTAGTCGCAAATAAATGCGTGAGACGGGACACACCACGCGTTCCCATACATCCAGTAATTGACGTTTACAGCGCTACAGCGCGAAAAACAAAGAACAAGGTGGGTACGGCGCTTCACGTATTCATCAACTAAACGTTCTTGCCATGCCGTTAAACGTAGAAGGATGTTTTACCGACTACAGCCAAAGCGCGCACGTTGAAACTCAAGTTTGTCGTACCAGTATCCACAAACTCAGAATCGCTGGCATCGCTTTCGGTCGCATTTCTTGCTTTAATTTTTAGCTCGATAAAAAATGTTCTCTTAGGCCTTCATATATAGCTGACGCATGTCGCGAAGGGCGGGCATGTCGATTGCCACGCTCCTGCTTCAGCACAAGTCTCACGTTGCGCAGCATCGCTTGAACACGGTCTCGATCACCGCTGAGCATGCGCCGCGAACTGCATGCTGAAGTGAAATGGCATTTCCCTTTTCTTTTTTTTTTTTTCACAGGGCCGATCACTTGCAACCGTATATGCTGGGGACGGGTCGAGAATGCGGATGTGTAGCCGTTCGCCTTTCACCATTGGGAATATGTATGTCGCCATGTATGTGTATCGAATATGTTTATTGCTAATGGAGGGCGATATTACACACACACACACACGTGTGTGTGTGTGTGTGTGTGTGTGTGTGTGTGTGTGTGTGTGTGTGTGTGTGTGTGTGTGTGTGTGTGTGTGTGTGTGTGTGTGTGTGACAGAGAGAGCACGCGCGATCGACCGAGATTCGAGTGTACACGGCGGCGGGAGGCAACCTCGTTCTCCCGCGACCCTGCGACCCTGACAGCGAGGTAGGAAGGTCACTGGACGCTGCACGCAACGCATCCTGTGGGCCCGCTGCCAAATGCCCCACGCGCGTGGGGCGAGGAGGGGGGGGGGGGGGGGGGAGGCGGCGTGAAACTTCGCACCTCGACCGGGAGTGCGCGCGCAAGGCCCACGGTGACGTCTCGAGTTCCTTCCCTGCAACCAGCGCGAGTTCGTGCGTACATCGAGCGTGACAGACAGCCTGGTGCCGTGACGGCGCTCGTGCCAACGCTGATCGAGCCTCCTTACTACGTCAGTGTGGTCGCGACAGGCAACAAAGAGGCCGCCGCCGATTTATTTACGATCTCAACCCCCCCTCCAAGGTTATTAAGAATGGCCGTACAAAGGGAGCGACCCGCTGATTGCCATCACCCCACACGGCACGCCAAAACACAAGTTCAGCGGTATAGCGCATCACAATGGGGAACTATACAGATCTTGACGTCACACTGCGCAAATCGGTGTGCATCGACAGTCTCCCTGCAAGGCAAGCTCCTCGCTGCAGGTTCTATGCGCCACGATAACGTGAGGATGCCATTGCGATTCTGTTTTGTTTTCTTTTTCTCCCCACCCCCCACCCCGCACCCCCGTCAGGGCCTGTCTTGAGTGGTACGATTATCAGAAAAAGATAGAGCCTAGCTAAACGAAGCGAATTATATTACACCAGCAAAGGGTCTTGAAGCAAGCAGCGGACTGGCTCGATATTAATGTTTGTGTTGTTACATAACAGTGCATTGTGGTGGACTAACGGCTAAGGAGCACAAGTTGACCGTAAGAACGCTACACTGTCGAACGTCGCTAATTCAGCAACAGAACATTTGTCTGTCATCGGCTCGTCAGTTATGGCCGAGGCACTATCAGCATGCCGCAAGAAACATTTTGTGATGATTTGCGAGAGCTTAGGCATCAACGTGCATTCGTGTCCCCTCTTTGAGGAGTGCCTCAGCTGTATGCATGCACGTGTTAAGTTCCGTTGCAAAAGCTTTATACTCTTGTATTCCGCGTGATATACCTTTGGAAGCCTTTTTATTTTATTTAATATATTTGTTTTACGACGAAGATCTGCAGGAGACAAGGTTAGGGCGGCTATTTGGCTCCGTCCCCTTCACCCGCCTTCTTCCTTTTTATACTGATAACCATCTTTCCCCTCCGTCGCCCGCCCTCGTACCGAAAAGAAAATGCCTTAGGCTAGAACTCTTTGGTAAGAGAAAATTTGAGCCAATCCTGATTCTTTGCATGAATAGAGAAGGTGGCCAGTAAGTGGCAAAGAACACTTAGCACGAAATAAAAGCATCTTGAATTCGACCCCAAATCTCCTCGCTATAGTGCCTCGTATGGACGAGGCAGTGTTCATTATCGCAAATTTTATCAAAAATTATCACATCGTGTTTCGCACAGCCTCGTCGTTGCCACCGAATTATGCAACCAGGACCTGTATAATATACAGCCTTTTTTTGTATTTACGCCCGATTTTACTGCGATTTTACAACATTATCATCGTGGCACGAGACAGCGACGCTTGTCTAGCCGACGGGGAGCATGCGCACGTGAGGGAATCGTCAGTACAAGCAGCAACAGTTTTGGCGTTACCTTCCTACCATCAAGTGATGTGCAGTTCAATATGTAGACAAACATGATGAAGGTTATCGGGTCATTGAACGGTCAGCTGAGGTGGCCGCAAACGTGAGCCGGTCCTGGCGATTTCGCAATGTCACGCTGTACTCTACGGCCAAAAAATGCGCACCAAGCCACACATCCCGCGAAGGCAGGCACACACGAGTTTGCCTTATTAAAGGAGCTGTGCTGTTTGTCAAGCATGTTTGTCCGAAGAAAGATATTTTAGTACGGCGTGTCGTCCTACTGCGTAATCGCGCGGAGAACATGCTACCGGCGCATCTGTGGAAGCAATTCAAAAGGAGGTACATACAAACCGGCGCAAGTGCTATAGGGTGTACGGAAGTTCGCATCGTTACACGTGCTAAAAAAAAAAAAAGAAACAGCTATGCACCGCCACGTCAACAAGAAGATGCGCTGGTGCCTGCCAAACGCACCAAACCAAAAGACGCGTCAGTTACCCAGAGCATACGTATCACCGACAGGACCAGATATACGGATATAGAGTTACACGTGCAATCACGGTTGCTTTCACGAGTGTAATTTCTCCTGTATATACGCGTTTGAGTGGAGAACGCCAATGCGTGCTCAACACCGCAGACGCAGCCGAATGTGTCCGTTAGTCATTCGGGCTAAGATAATTCTGATCTTACAGACATAAAAGCATGGATTAAACAGAACGGCGAGTACACAGGAGTACCTAACTCTCTACCGTTGTCGTGTTGTCCACAACGTTCACTTTCTTGCTGCCGAGACAGCGGCTAGAAAGTTTTGGCAAAATAATAGCAACGTAAATTTTTTGAGGGTAAGAAACTGAAATAAACGAGTGGGCACGACGAGAGAGAGGAATCCCCACACATTTAGATAGCAGTGTGCGATATCTCGGCATACTATCCACGTGCATACATGAAGGCTCAGCTAACATATATGCCACACAGCATAACGGCATAAAAACGGATAAGCACTCCCACTGCTACTGCCAGAAAGAAAGGAAGAAAGAATTGAATGAAAACAAGGAAAACAGAATAAATATATAGCACTGCACTTGGGTACCTTCAAAAAGGGGTCATGGTGCAGGTTGGTCGGCAAGCCGAATTTTAGTAGACGAAGCTTTTACATAAACTTTTTTTTTTTTTCAGGACAGTGACAGGAGCCGGATTTCAGTGTTATCCGTATTGGAACACTGAATATGTTGAATGCGGCACCTCACTAGCGTTTCCTGTCATGCACTTCGGACGCTTTGTGCCGACATAGTAGTTCCTGTAGTTCCTGAACATATGCTGCTTATAGCTGCGCCCAAAGATCGCAGATGAAGCGCATATTATTGCTTGGAATTGGGTAACAAACAAACAAAGTTTAAATGAAGTGTTGTGGCTCGCGATCCGCATGACGAGGAGTCGCGTGGGGGGCTCCCGGCAGGCAGCGTTACGAGCAGCTATAGCCTGCCGGCATACATCGCCGTGGTGGCCGCTCACCACGGTTGCCTTCGCCGAAAGAAACGCTCCGGCAACCGAGGGAAGCTCCGCGATGAGGGAAGACAGCGTGCGGAACCCGAGCGGTGATCAGGCCCGGCGGCCGCGGTACGTTTGTTCGCGACCCGCCACGAGACCGCGACTTGGCTCCTACAGCGGGGCTCTAAATCACGGCCCCTCGGCGACGAACACGTGCACCGTTCCATGCAGGCAACGGGTGAGCGAGACAATGCCCCTGCCGCAGCCAGCTCGCCGGTCAAAGTAGGCAAACATGCCCACGCTGCCGTCGCGCCGGGTCCCGGGACCCGCGCGTACGGAAATTGGAGCTCCCCGCAAGGGCGCTCGCGCGGCCAGCGCGTCCAGTGACGCGCGCGCCAAGAGGCAACTGACCTCCCCGCTGACTTGATTTGGCGCCGCTGCCGTCGGTTCCTTTCTTTCTCCTTGGTTGTTTCTTCCCCAGCGCTTCTTCGGCACCCGCGACCCCTTGATGCCTGCGTTGCGAAGAAAGCTCCCCCCGCACTCTCCAATCACGAGATGTACACACTAACGGCAGCTGTTCGCGGGGCTAAGGCGAACGCCGTGAACGCCATGGGCTCGCACGCGTGTATACTGACAGGAGGTTGTAGTTACGCGCCGATAGAGGGAAAGCGGAAATTCTCCGCTTATCGTCGGGGGTGCCTAACAAATAAAAAAAAAAAATGAATAAGGCTGTTCGCATTAATTGAAAGCGCCCGCTATCTCGCTCCCGAACATTCCTCGCAGCAAGCGCTCTTGTCTCTGGTTTGAAACAGAAGTCCCTTCCTTATCCGCGAAGCAGTTATCACGACCTTGTAACTTCTGTTGAGTCAAGCTGTTGCAAAAAGCTCTTTGGCGTCTCGTACGCTGCGACGGACGTGGGAACATAGTGACTGCACTCAAGAGATCGATAAGTTGTTCTCAACTCGGTGGAGCTAAGTTAGTGTTGGAATCGTTCTACGTCATTTATTCTGATCATCAGTAACTCATCACCAGTAGGAATGGCCGGAATACTTAACGCCGCACAGCGAACTATTCTGTTTTGCTATGCACGCGTTATTTTAAGGAGTCTACAATTTATCCTGCCAGGCTTCCTGCAGAACTTCTCTCTCTAGTCACACGGACATACTGATCATGCTAACCATGGTCACACTGGACCCTATACAAGCTGCTGCTGCAGCTATATATTGAAACCGGTACGCGCCGCAACCGACTTCCATACCGCACTTAACTACTGTAAGCATGACCAGTTAAGGAATAAACACCTTCTTTACAAAAGCTCGCTGCATATTGAACAATGGTCGCGCGTCGCTCTAGACCGAGGTGTCTGCATGACCCGCGGTCACTAATCATACTCCGCCCCCTCCCCCCCCCCCCCTTTTTTTTTTCTTTCATGCACACCGGATGGCTAGCACGTCTCGTCCTGTTTATATGAGTCGCTAGAGTTTAACGAGACTCACTGCAGGAACTGCTGGACAGGCATCCTTCATTCATGGAGACGAAAACTTTCACGCAGCTCCTTAAGCGCACAACTTTATCACTCGTAAATCTCGCGTTTACTGTAGCCATAAACTTCGCTGCCTCGTGTATACGTGCTTGTGTACGTATGCGCCATTACGGCACATGCACCACGCGCTAATATGTTTCGGCACCATGTCGGCACGCGACTTACAACAACCTGCACAAACAGGCGGGAAAGTGAACCTATTCTTCACGGGCATCGCCCGCGCTGCCACAGGCAGAGCTGCAATGCGATGGCAACGACCTCCCCGTTTTTCCACAAACCGTGATTCCTGCATGCACGGACGGCGGCCGCACGGGCGAACGACCGAGTTCCTCCTTTGTGTATACGATTTACTCGCCGCGCATACTGACAATTAAAAACGTACGTAAACAAACTTGGGGAATGCACCAACCGCCAGGGACGAACGTCGGTAATGAATATCATTCGACGACCACGAACACTCGCTGTCGCAACGGTGGTGTGATGAACACCGCAATTAGATGTGGGCAAACACATTACGTTGTGTCTCGTTGCAGTGCATCTACTGAACAGCGAGATAACGCGCCCGCCAAGAAGGCGAGTGGAAAAATGGCGCACACGAATCTATATCGGCTAGCCCAGCCTTTGCACCCGTCGCAGATGATCTGCAAGCTAGGGCGCGCGGGTGCTCCCTGAGCATTCGGCCGTGCAGAGGGGTAACGCCATCGGTGACTCATTCCCCACGGCCGGGATTACCAAAACGTACCCCCCCCCCCCCCTCTTTTTCCCTTTTTTGCAAGCCTCGTATACGGTTACACCTGGCGTGCGCCCAGTGGCACCGGGAATCCAAACCAGTACCTCCCGCATTGGTGGTGGACGCTCTACCAATTGAGGTGCGCATATTTAGAGAAGGTGGCCAGTCTTTCCCGCTATCTTCCATCTTTGATACTCGCCCCCCCCCCCCATCCCCACCTACCCATTCCTTCTTTAAGTTACGATCATTAACCCGCCCTCCCCCTTTCTTGTGTGTAGGAAGGCGGGAAACCAGCACGCAATGAGGATCCACCATACCTCTCAGCTCACTCTCGCACACTTTGCCTTGCGGCTACGTGATAGGATGCTATCGCGCTCAGATTTTATACTGAACCTCATGGCGACGGCAAGTGCGGAGCAGAATTTTCGCCTGGCACTCGCTAGGATTGCTATATGGCAAAAGCGCTATCCATTCGCAAGCGATATTTGTAATTATCTTGTCAGCTTCTTAATGATATGTCAAGCATCATGATTGGTTACAATTTGCTCTTGAGAACAAATCTAGCCAAGAGTTTTTTTCCGAACACGAAAGCAGATGTAGACAAACATATCTACCTTGGTTATCAAATGTTGCATGACGCGGCGACCACGCATAAGTGGGCGGGCACAAATCCTTACCCCGCGAAGAATCGCTGTCAAAGGTGGCTTCTCCACAGTAAGACAGCACTTGGGGAGAAGCCCGCTTTAAAAGTTTTTCTTCGCTTTGGTGACGATAAAGAGTACGCCGCGCGGATTGAACTGACAACGCCATCGTGACAACGGTATACGTGTGGCAAGCACTGCTTCCACACGTTCAATGCTGATGACTACATTAGCGTTCGGTAGGGTCAAGTGAAATGTCCTTTGCGCCGAACACGTTGCGGTGGAGCGTACGCATGTGCCGTAGTGCAGAGACGAGTCTGAACGTTGTAAGAACTGTCACAAATGAAAGTGTCCAAACGCAACTCACACACACATCACAACTGAGAGGTTTTCAAAAATGGGCCGCATATTATAGATGAAGGGGAAGCAGATGTGAGCAGGGAGCGCTGCTCCAGCTTCCACGGACCTCCCGAGGACCTCCCGAGGCAGCTGCGCTGCCGCTGCACTAGCGGCAGCGCAACTACTGCTTTCGGTAGTGCTAGTGGAAGTTCTAGTGCTACCGGCAGCGGATGCGGCTATAGTGGAAGCGGAAGGTAACTTTGAACTCCATGAAACCAGCGGGACTGAATGTAGCCCTTTGTGGTTTAATGTAGCCCATTGTGGTCCGTGCCGCAGCCAGCAAACTTAAGCGTATGGTTGTCATCAAGGCCGGCAGCTGGTGTATAAGATTTCCGTACACACCTGTGCGCTAAACATGCTAGAAAAGCGATGCTCCCAAGATATGCGGCTTGAAAAGAAAATCGAAAAAAAAAAAAGCATCGCAATATGAAGCTCGAATTCGAAGTGGGCATTGCAGTTTCAGCACTTTCGCTCTGTCATCTACAGCGTCAAACTGACGCACGAACCACGATACCGTACAATGCCGAGCAAGTGTCTTGCAAATATCGACTCGCGCTTGGGCGAGCGCCCTAAGGGTTCAAATTGCGGAACCCCCCTTCAGAGCTGCGTTACAGAGAAGGGGCAGCCGTACAGACAGGTATACGCTCTTCTCTACGCTGTGGCATCTCCGTTTTTATCTCTAATCCGCACCAAGACTTAAAAAGAGAGTCCCTTATGCCACACCGGCGCGCTGCGATTGGCCCGGGCAGGGCTCGAGACACGTGCCGTACGACCTTCGAGAGGAGCCCCTGATGGAAGCGGCGGCTTCGCCCAATAAATTCAGCCCGATAACCCCGACGCGGCGCGGTCAACATAGCCGCCGCGGCTGCAGCGCACCGCACAGTCCGGTCGTGCTGCCTCTGGGCGCCACTCGCCCGGTATCCAGCCGCGTACGGGGCGCACAACTTGGCCGTGATGTATACTAAAGTGCTTGCGAGGCGGCGTCGGCCGGCGTGCCATCGCCACGACAACGGCGTCGCTAGCGCCGCGGGCGTCCGTCAGCTCTGGTATCGCGGCAGCGGCTGCCGGCGGCGGTCAGCTCGAGGCTTAGCAGCGTCGCGGCCCAGTCTAAATACCTCGGTTGTTGACTGCTTCTCGGGGAGACCACGGACCCTGGAGACACTTCGGCGCACGGTGGATATCTGGAGGAGAAACGCGATCGCCGCGGTGGACAGCGGCAGCGCGTCGCTTGGCGTTCGCCGCTCAGCTCCCAGGTCACGTAGTGTTGGTCACATGGCGTCGATGCTCGCTAGAAGGGCGCCGGCTTTTATACGCGCCGGCATTTCTGCGCATCGTTAGAAGAGTAGACGAACCTCACCGTGTTGTGCGAACTCGACAGACTCTTGCAGGAAGGTGAGTCCGCCAAGCAGCCGGGTTCAAACCAACGATAGCGAAGAAGTCTTTCGTGTTCATTTTCCGGAACGTCGAAGCGCAGGGGAGCTCTTAAACGACCCTTTCGTAGTCACCTATAGGCCCACACGTCGTCTAATGGTCTCGAAGAAGCTTTTCGCAATGCTACCCCTCTACTTACAGTTAAGGGGCCATGCTGGACACCGGCTATCGAGACAAGAAATCTTGCGAGGCAGGCCATGCTCGTAAGATGGGAAGATCTGGCCTCCAGTTTTTACTTAGAAACTTCCGACGACTGTGATGTTATCCGTTAAATACGGCACACTCTAACACTCGTTTGCTTCAGCAAGGCGACCGTGACTCCCGTGCTCTGCTAGATAGCGGTGTGCGCAAAGTGTAAATGGCATGATGCCCGCGCGTTTGCCGCACTCGTACGCCGCATTCAGCTGTATTCACGAATACCCTGCGGTCGCACACAAGCATTCCGTGAGCCCTGACTGGCCGCGCACAAATGTTGCTGGAGGTGCGTGGTTAGCGCCTAGTTTTTATGCCGCTTGTACCCGTTTAACATTTGCGTGGCTGTATGCCATCAGACGCCGAATGAAGAAAGACCAGAGGGTCTTCGGTTCATCATGCAAGCTCACTGAAATCGGTGGGCCATGTAGAGACAGCAGTGCTCTATGTATCATCTCTCGGGGACGCTCGAAGAGCGAGTGCGGGCTGAGTGGAACGCTATATACTCCTGCCATTGCGCTCCGCCCGTCGTAAACAGTGTCTTCGGTTGCTCTCTAATCTCCTCTCATGTCTTGACGTCATGGCGTTGCATATGTGAAGGCGCCCTACAGGCAAACAGCTGCCTGCCTCATACAGCGTCCTACAGTCGCCGCTTGTGTACACGGTCGTGCGTGTGAGGCTCTGTGGTTGCCACTGATACTTTCGCCTTCGCGTCGTCTGGTCGTTTTGATAAATGTGATTGTATTTATACGCATCGCAGGATCACCCTGTAGTGACGACGCGTTTCAGTGGACTCTTCGTGCGGCGACGGTACAAGCGCGGTGTGAAGGCATACCGACCCATAACTGTTTGGCAGTCAGCGTGTGTTTTCAACGGTGCATCGTCATTAGTTCTGTAGCAACGCAATGATAAGGTCCCCTCACAATCAGCCGGTGCTAATGCTAACAAGCAGAACCGCGTGAAGGCGCTTTAAGAGGAACGTGTAGCCCTCACTCACTGGGATAGATGAGCAGGATAAAGACTCGTTATAACGTTGACAAAAAATTATATGAGCAGAAACAACCAACAGATGCAATAGTTGTGCGCGCTGTGTACAACAGCTTCTCAATGCGCTGAAATCTTTCAGGTATAGCGCCTAGCATTGGTGGTATGACGTAGGTAAAATGTTTGCAGTCTCTCGACGACGCTATCACCTTGCGATCTTCGGTTGAGATCACTAGCATGGCATGGTTCCAATCCTGGCCGCTCATACGATTTCGGTGTTTTTTGCTTGTTTTTTTTACCTCGCCTTCTGTATAGTATATATTGAGTGCTGGAAAATTTTTAACGAGCACTCGCAAGGTTCTTGCTTATGCTTGTTTCAGCGCCCTATTGAGCTTTATTTGTAGCATACTCAAGGGTTAGAACTAGTCTCCGACCGCGCAAACACCGATCAAGTTCGTAAACGGTGTTACGCCATTATGTTCCCCCCAGTAGCTAGTGAAAAAAAAAAGATAAAAGCAGGACTACTTACCTTCGCAGTAGGGGCAACATTGTCCCTCCGGTGGATTTCGAGGATTCTTGCAATTCACATGGCAGTAGATTCTCGACTCAGTTATGACGCCGGACTGAAAATAGAGCATATGCAGGTAATATAGAAAACACATAATGTGAAGCCCGAGGAACAAGGTTTATAGGACATGAATGATCAGCGGGCGTGCTCATGCAACTCTCGAGTCACTTCGCTTTGTAAGCGTCAGTGCCACATTTTCTTTCCTGCACCTCACTGTTATTCGCTTCGTGTGCAGTCCGCACGGTTCACACGCGACGAAACTTTGGTCCGAGATGGTGTTCCAGTTTCGCGAGAAAGGACACCGGGTCCGGGCATTGCGAGCCCAGGTAGGGTCAGTAAAACTTGCCATGGCAAAAGTGAACCCGCAAACATGCGCGCAGTGGCCCTACGTGTAAACGTCGAACCATCGGGGGGAGGGGTTTCAGTTTCAGTTTATTGGTAATATAAGCATCAGTTACATAATACTTGTATACAGATGAGGGTCCCAGAGTATGAATACTGAAAACGGGACCGCTATTTGTACACATGCCAGCTTTTAAAACAACCATCATTTGAAGGAACGATGAACCACTTTCCCGAGCAAGTACACGTTGAGCGCCCTTTCAAACGCATTGCAAGGAATCGACAACTATAGGCTAAGTTTTCTTTTCTTTTTTTTCCGCATTAAGAATGTATGGAATGAAGCCGTAGATTTAGGTAAGTCCCTGAGCTTCGGAGACATCGCGAACGCAGCTGAGAAGTGCAAGCTGTTGCTTTAGTTGCGAATAGTTTGCCAAAGGTGGAATGGCGCTTCCATGCTAATGCAGTAACAGAAATGTAAAACAAACATCGAGCGGCGGTGTGTTTGGTGGCGACCTGGAACGACCGTGAGGTGCGCCTGCGAGCGTTGGCGTGACAAAAATGCATGCGCAAGGTCCCAAACTTCCTGTCCTCGAAATGGTTAACGATCGGGCATTTCTGGTCAGGCCCATTTTAATGGCTCTCCTAATGGCATAAATCCAATTACACTTCGTGTCGATTTGGGTCCCGCGCACAGCCACTGCAGGCCGGGAAGGAAGGAAGGATCCCTTATCTGATTCGGGGGAATGGTCGTACCGCACCACTCCCGCTGAGCCAGCGTCGAGACACACGTGGGGACTGGGGACACAACAGCTTTCGAGCTTTAAGGCAACAATCTGGAGGCAGATACGTCCCACCATTTGTCACGGTTCGCTCGGCTAAGAAGAGAGACCGCCGTGAAGACTCCCATTCAAAGGAATCACCACGGACGCACGGCCAAGCTTTTTCTTTTCTTTTTTTTCCCCGACCAGCGAACGACGACGACGTCCGAGTGTTTATTTTCCAAAGATAGGCGAAGCCCCCGAGTGTCTCTCAGCCGCATTCCTAGGCTACGGCTCATCACGACTGGAAACTTGTTTTAAAGAAACTCGACACTCAAACCAAACAAAGAGTCGGCCAGAACGGATGGAGGCAAGATGAACAAGACAGCACGACAGCACCGACTCCGCAGAGGCACTCCCGGGCTGCAGGCGCCCTCGAGCAAAGTCAAGGCTGAAACTATGCTTGTATACTCCAGCGCGTACGAACTCGAGGCTAGTATGCCACGCGACAAGACAGCAGCCATAGTCTGTACGCTTGCTAATGGACAAGTGTCTCCTTAACGGGTGTTATCCGCATGCCAGATTTATTGGCGAGAGAATAGACAGCTGCCTAATGCAGAACAGACTATACTATTTGAGATCGCAATGAAGCAATGCAAGCCGCTTCAAGATGACCAACGTACAATTTGATTCGTTGATTTTAACTCACCAATGGATGCGTTGTGAGAGAAAAAGCGATTGAAAGAAGAACAAAGGGTTATTGATGATGGTGATTATGGTTCTGTTAAGGAAATGATGTTAATTTCTGCAGCCCACGTCGGGAGCACGGCTAAGCGTCCGTGGGGTTAGGAGAAAGGGACTGAAAAGATGAAAGAGATAGAAAGGGGAGAAAAAACAAAAGGGCTGTTAACATGGATGCACCTAGCTTGCTACTCACTAGTGGAAGAGGAGGAAAAATGCATAACGCAAAAGAAGAGGACAAGGAAATCACAAAGAGGTGACGCACCCACACACGGCCGTATTCCCCGCGCAATAAGTCGCAGCATGTAATGTGCTGTGCGTTTTGAAAAGGAAGACAGAAGCTGAAATGTTTTATGGCCTTGGGACAATCACACAACTGCACGAGACGCTATGCATACCGTCGTTATGCAGGCTTTGTTATAGCAATGCCCAGGCGTGTAAGTGAGGTGCACAAGTTTTTTAACACTGAGAAATATGTAGCCGAAAGCGCAACGAAGGGTCGCAAGTTGAACGATCTAACGCATTGCGATGAGCAAGAAACTTCAAAGCTCCATACCAGGCTGTCCGTTCGCGCAAACAAAACCAACTCACTCATTCACCCTCCCCCCCCCCCCCCCCTCTCCCCCCCCCCCTTTTTTTTAAATGTTTTTAAGGAGGCCGGCGGTATGTCAACGAACTCAAAGAAGCTATAGTCAAAGTCACATGTGATGGTACTAAAGTCTGCCCACGGCTTCCTGCATTTCGATGCACCGTTAGCCTCAACATGTGTACCGCCGTGTGTTCTGCCGAGACCTAGACAGAGAGAAATTGTTACATTGAACTGAAACACGCTCCGGAAAATTTGCCTCGTGGCTTGTCAGATCGAAAGCGTACCACCGTTATACAATGTGACCTGCTGCAATCAGCTAATGCTCTTAAACGAGCGTGCATGATTTGATCGCATCAGCACTGAGGAGCTCAACCTTCGCGCACGATATTTAGCGAGTGAAGTCGGCATGCGCGCTTTTCCACACGCCTGTTCAGCGCTGACGGGCGGCCGGCCGCGGTGTTTATAATCAAAAGGCCAACATGGCTTAGCGCTAAGCAAACAGGAAAGCCTCCGTCAACGTCACGATCGTCTTGACACGGACAACCGGAATTCGACGTGTGGACCGGCGGTAATAAAAACCAGTTTGGAGCTCTCAAGGCGATAGAATCTCGCCGGGGCGGCCGCCTGAGGTTGCTCGGCGGCTGCCGATCAGTGTCGCGTGAAGGGCTAGCTCGTGGCTCGCGCTTCCGAGCGACCACAGGCTTCTTAGGAGTCGCCTGTGTGGAACGGCGGTCAGTTCGCCTTTGGGCAGTCGCTTTCGCGCAAGCATCCAGATAACTCGTGTCCCCCTAACTTTATTTCCCGCATCCCAGCAGAGGAAAAGACAGAGAGCCCGGTGCGAACTTCTCCGCCGGTTGCGCGAATGAGTGAATGTCATTTGAACTATACTGCGAACTCTATTGGCGAGGAAGGACTTCCATGGCGTTTGTGAGAATAGTTAAATTATACGCATTACCTTAAGGTTTCAAAAGGAATTAGTGGGCAGGCTTCTAACAAAGGCGAACGAAACAAAGAAAAGATGCGCCTCTCATGAACCACGCCTAGTCCCGCGCTTATTCCTGCCCCCCCTCCCGCACACACACTACTATTTACTCTTTGGTGCCTTACGCGTTAAAAGGTACGACCTATAGTTGTACGGTTCGCCAAAGCGAATGAAATCGACGAATATGATGAGCTCGCGAACACTCCAGTCGGTACGCACTATTTCGCTGCGGGTCGTTTCAGCAGCGATTTTCTCTAAAAGTGATTGATTAATTTCTGGAGTTTTACGTCCCTGAACCACGATATGATTATGAGAAACGCCGTAGTGAAGGGCTCCGGAAATTTCCACCACCAGGGGTTCTTTAACGTGCACTGACATCGCCCAGTACACGGGCCTCGACATTTCGCCGCCATCGAATTGCAGCAGCCGCGTCAGGGATTCGATCCCGCGACCCTCGGATCAACAGCCGAGTGCCATATAGCCACTAGACCACCGTGGTGGGTCTTCTGGAAAACTAAAGGAATGCTTCTCCACCCTCGCCGTTTCTTTCGCTATTGCAGCTTCTGCTGCTGTGCGTGCGGTGTATCCTCTGAAGCGCGCGCTCCCACGAGCGGGGCACTTCAATTTCTTGTTCTTCCGCCCCTTTCCTTTGCCCTACAGCGATGGCAATCTCGCGCGCAGTCGCAGGTTCTCGCGCGCGCTCTCAAAAACACCTACCTTCTCTCTCTCTCTCTCCTCTCTCTCTCATATATATATATATATATATATATATATATATATATATATATATATATGTGTGTGTGTGTGTGTGTGTGTGTGTGTGTGTGTGTGTGTGTACGCTGTCGCGATCACCGTCTTAAAAAGCCCATATAATGCGCCAATTAGGGCAATGAAACTGCGATACGACGCGATATCGGTCGCAAGCGCGCGCGACGCGTTCCCCTCCTTCCCTCCGTCGTCTTGGGCGACCTCGCGGTTTCCCTGCCAAGTGGACCATCGCGGCCGTATACACGCGCGGCTTCCAGTTTGGCCGACACGGCACGCATGCTAAGGAGACGCCCGTCCGATACTGTCTCTTCCTCGAAGCATTCCGCGAGCGCTGGGAATGTTTTCGACACACTCGTCTGGGGTCCCGGCCGGGCTGTTTGTAGTGGCCGCTACACATCGGCAGCGGCGGAGATGGTCCTTTTTTTTTTTTCGTCTCCGCGGTGGTCACTACCGATCGAGAGGTGCCGTCCCTCCTCACCCGACACCCGCGCTCCTCTTTTCGGGTAGAGCCCGGCACTTCGCCTCTCTCTGTCTCTCTCTCTCTCTCTCAAAAAAAAAAAAAATGAAGAAGAAGAGAAAGTCGGCTGACGACCAGCGCAGTTGTCGCTACTTGTACGGCGTCTGTCTCTCACCGGCCGCCTTTCCTCGTCCGCTTATCTCGGCAGCGCATTTTTTTGGTTCCCAGGTACGGCGCTTTCATGACGTAGCACTCTGGGGGACCTTATAATCTCGGTTGTTGTTGCTGTTGTTGTTGTTTATTGAAAGAAATAGGTACAAAAGGTGGGAGGAAAGAGGAGAGGAATTACTGGAGGCCGCAGTAACTGTCTAGCGCGTCAGCTGACACCTGAACCGCGGACTCCAGTACGTGAAGTGGGAAGGTGGGAGGGAGGTTTAATGTATAAGAACAGGGAGAGGGCGAGATCGGAAAGACGAACTATTTACATATTTACCCCAAAGTTTCAGTTCGTTTCCGTTGCGGCCTCCGCGAGTGAGCTGTCACCCGGCACCGCACACTATGACACAGAGCAGCCGGCTGGCGAGGCCGGACTGCTCGAGGAGGTCGCAGACTGCTTTGTGGGCCGCCTCTGTTGCGCGAAAACGACAGCGGGTCCAAAGGAGCGCCTCAGCGCTATCAGTCGGCAGTCCGTGTTCACGGAAGCGGCTCAAGAGTTCCTCCCGCGGTGCTGCAAAAGCACTGCACCGCAGGAGCAAGTGTTCCAGACTCTCTACTTCCACACAGTGCTGGCAGCTGTCTGTAGGAGAGAAGCCGAGACGGTGCCTGTGAGCCTGCGTCCACACGCACCCGACGCGCAGCCGCAGTAGTTCCGCCCTTTGCTGGTGCGATATGTCTCGCGCCGTGATAGATGGTGACTAGTGGGTAGCTCCTCCCCGCGCTCTATGCGTGGATCGGGGTGCTGCTGCTGCTGTAGGTGGCATCGGACGGTGAGACGCATGTCTTCGCTGCTCAGGGCGACATGGTGCCCAGAGCAGTGAAGCCCCTGACAGACGTGGTGTCGGTGTTCTTATTGAAGCGTTAGCTATACTTTCTCTCGGTTATCCTCGTATAGCGCTGCTGCAGGGACACCGAGATGGTTGCAGCTGTTTGTATGGCGTCGGTCCGCTTCGGAAACGCAGGACTGCTAAAACGCGGAGCCACTGAAGTTTTCCAAGCCTCAAACAGGTGAAGATGTCGTTATAACTAAAGGTGCCACGTGATCTATCTTCAGTGCTTACCAAGCGTAGCGCGCACACACACACACACACACACACACACACACACACACACACACACACACACACACACACACACACACACACACACACAACACACACACACACACACACACACACACACACACACACACACACACACACCTGTTATTACGCAAGAAGTGTTCGAGATAGCATAGGGCAGCCAATCGGGGCCTTCGACGTATCACCAAAAGCGATTGGCTAATGGAGACCCAAAAGATTCGAGATTTCAGTCCCCGGGCACCTACTAGCATAAACGTTCTTAAGGGAGTGCGAGTTCGTAAAAGGGACACGGGTAAAAGGAAGAGACGTACACACACTGGCGCTACTATAACAACAATAGTTTATTTACTTCACCAGCCGATCTATATACCTGTTTGCGCACGATTGTCATGTGAACACTTATCGAAACAACAATCACATTGATACCGAGGCAAGATCCCTTAAAATACAGATAAACAGGGTGCATATAGGCACTCAGTCAACAGCATCAACACAACGCGCGCAGAAAAGGCAATTCCTTTGTGCTGAAAGATACTGACGGATTGCTAACGCATGCGTCACCAAACCGATCAATTTGTCCAGCTTCAATGATTTTTTTTTTTTAACGAGAGAGCACTTAAACATAAGTTTAGTCCTTGAGATTTATTACTCGAAGCGACGGGCATTATTTGCAAGCGAAACAGAAATACATAGTCGGTGAACCTGCAAAGCATATAATTCTCTCTTTCATATACACTGATTTACGGTAGATGTCGCCAAGTTGAACGCTACAGTGTATCTACAGCAAATATGATGGCGTACATATCGAAATCCGCGCCAGTCTCGGAATTCCAAGTAGACACGCCTGGCGAACCACCGGCTGCAATTCGTAAATGGCAACACGTGCCGTAATTAACAAGTAATTACTGTACCTTGGTTTCCTAACCGATTATGCATTTGGAAAACTTTTGCGGCGAAAGTTTTCAAAGCGTTGAAGAGTTTCAAAGCATCTTGAATCGCCTCCAAACGTGCAGGAAATTCAAGATGTATGTAAGTTGTAACAGAGCACGTATTTAAGAAAATTACTGATGGCAGGCCTATGAGGCATAATGGTGTTTGCATAATGACATCGCGATGTCGGACATACTTGTATCATTAGTAAAGGCTGCTGGACAATGGCACAAAACACCTGCATGCAAATCCTAGCGCCACCGTCCCCTCTATTCCAACATGACAGTCACCGTGCACATGTAATGGAGCAGACGCTCTTGCGGCGAGCCGCTACTTGAAAGTAACGGGAGGGGGTGACGATATAAATAAACTTAGTTGCCCTGTGTATTTTTTGTTTCAACTGAATCGCCGTAAATTATGCGTCCTGTTGTAATCGCTTGCTTCTCGCCACCATTTGTGATGATTGCGTGTGTTCACTATCACTGCTGCCGCTTTCCAAGCCGGCTCATATAACACTTAGCGTACGCAGTTCGCCGGGCAAGAAAATTACTAATCCATTTTTGTCTTTATTCGTTATCTCGGCTGTCTTTTTCTTGTTTTTTTTTTCAGCGTAGTCGTTTTCTTAATGGGAAGTAAGCTACGGAAGGAGCCGCCGGGTGTGCTAAGAATACCATTACCGCCTTTCGTATGCATGCGCGGCAGCTGGAAACTATGGCAGCACTGTAACCGCAGCCTCGCAGTTTACATGCGAAGTAATGACCAGGCAATCCACCATTACAAATGACAACACGGAACGCGATATCCAAGACGTCCTGTGGAGCAGCTGCAAGTAATGCTTTTCGGCGGCTACAGAGCCTATCTTCGGAGCAAATGCTTTCAGAACCGTAATAAGCAGCCATTTCATGTACCATATTGATGCACTGTCCGTACTTGCACGCACCTCGTTCGTAAAGGGTATCTTGATGTCTTGTAAATGATTTTTTCCCCCTCTCTGCGTACTTACATCTGTGTGCGTGTGTTGCCTTCAGAGGACAATCAAATGTTGTGAAAAGGTGTTGACGAAAGTTGCCGACATTTGCACAACACTTTACTTATCCCCACAGAGGACCTGCGTCTGACCATTAATAAATAAAGGACTTTCATTCATTTATTCCGCAATAGTGGTAAATATATCATTTTCAGGCTACTGTGCATTCTTGTGGCTGCACAAGTCCAGGCATTTTCGTTACACCCAGAACGTTCTCAGGAATGGCGGTATATTCTCGTAGCTCAACGGCTGAGAATTAAGACGTCCGGACGTTGAAACTGTATATTTTTCTAAAGCAGCAGATTGAGATATCTCAACGCACAAAAAGGTTCAACAACGCATCGATGTTTAACGCTGTATGATATCCATCGCCATTGCTTATATAGTACCGATAGCAGACACGCAGTTCTTTCACTATATAATGCTATGCATAGCGCTCATGACCCGTCTGAACCAGTCTTTCACATCTCACCTTCTAAAGGTTGGGGAGAGCGATGCTAGATCCTCACCTGACAGAAGAATCGACGACAAGGATCCTGGGGATCGGTCCATTCCTCCGAGCTGGCGTAGAGCCGGCCTTTGTAGACGCAGCCTGCAAAAGTAGCCGAACACATGCATGTCGCTAGGGTTGCATCTTCCAGACACGTAAGTTGCGTATGAATACCGATACTTAACGCTGCCAGCTGCGCGCGTGCGCTATAGTATGTCAACTGTGTCGCGCTGACGTGACTGTCGCCTGGTCGGGGCCGTCGTCACAGCCCTACATATAAGCACCGCTTTTCCTCTATTCACAATCAGAGTCTCATTTGACAAACCTCCGTGCCCAATCTTTCCTTCCTTCGGGCGAAGTGCTTGGGAGCGACTTGCCACGTGTTAAATGGCGTGGCAGCCAACGAGCCTTCTTGTAAAATGCCCCGCCACGGTGGTCTAGTGGCTATATATGGTACTCGGCTGCTGATCCGAGGGTCGCGGGATCGAATCCCGGCTGCGGCGGCTGCATTTCGATGGAGGCGAAATGTTGAGGCCCCTGTGCTGTGCGATGTCAGTGCACGCTAAAGAACCCCAGGTGGTCGAAATTTCCGGAGCCCTCCACTACGGGGTCCCTCATAATCAGAGCTGGTTTTGGGACGTTAAACCCCACAAAACAACAACAACCTTTATGTAAAAGCTGCAATGACGAAGTGCAGGCTCGTAAAGACCGGGCTATACGCAGCGCCGAGCTAAACTGTTACCTCAGCAAACGTACGCCTCTACAACATGCCTACGCGCTCAGCCCAGCCGGCTCGGTGAAGTGAAAGGTGAGTAGCGAATAGGGTAGCAAGGCTATATACGCAGCAGCGTGAGCGCCGTTAATTGCCTCGGACGCGAGAATATGTGCGTGCCGCGGGAGCGCGTTACCTTTGCAGACGTCGCAGCACTTGTTCCCCTTGGACTCCTGCAGGAAGTAGCAGCCTCTTGGCAGAGGGCAGGTCTCGCGTCCGCACTGTACCACGCTGTTCTGCAAAGAGGGGGGAGAACAGGAGCTGCGTTAATAGAGCCGCGCAAACATCCATAAAGCGTGCCGTCCGATGCGTGCATACCTGCAAGACAGTGCTCTATAACAAGGACGCCCACATATGCCTTATCCCGATCGACCACTGGCATCATCAGAATGGAGCGATTACGTCGTTTTGTACAAAACCGTCAAATAGTCTTCTGCCTTTATTATCTTTTTTCTTTTTCTCAGAGTGACCTAATCCACTCGAAGACGTAACATCCACTTTAAGCGTTTTTCGCCAAAGGTGACGCAAAAAGCCATTTGGTCAAACAACATATTGATAACGACGGAGGTGTGCAAAATACAAGCTGCTTTTTCCAAGCCTATACGGTTCAAACGTAATGACACATTCCGGACGTCGTAGTTCTTTTTCTTGTTTTTTTTTTTTCGCAGCTGCAGTCAATTTCCGTGGAGAAGACAATTACGCAAATGAGTCAATTAGCACGTCGATCCGCTGCATCTGTCAGCGCTCCAAACGTGAGCGCAAGAGGGTTGTCGGTGTAGCGGCGCGTCGACGTCAAGCGAGTTAAACAGGGAAGGCATCACTCGACGTCGCAACGCGCCGGCGCTTCTGTCGGCCGAGTCGCGAAATATCGCCGTTTGCGAGTCGCCGAGCTTCTTCGATCGGCAGGCGCGCCTTTTCGTAACGATTTTACGCTACACGGGCGCGTTTATCGGCGACCCGAACAACTAACTGGGCGTAGTTACAGTGGCCCGATCTGCGCACCCGCGCAAGCCGACAACGGGTGCCGATGGCGACGATATAGTGCGGTGGTGCATGCAGCTAGGAGCGCGCGTCCTTTCATGCGTGACAGCGCTGGCGGCGTCCTCTGCAGGCCTGGAAATTGGCCCCGGCGAGGGTCACGCGCCCGATCAGATTGCGCGCCTGCTCAAGGAACTGGGCGGCGCAGACTCGGACAGCTGTTGCTCGCCGCGTTGTCCGGGGGCCGCTAGTGCGTTCCGGCCGTCGCCGCCGCGTACCGGAACGGAAGGCTGCGTGGAACGCGCATTTCCGATGCATCTAGGCGCGGTGCACATCGGCGACCACGCGCCCACTACGCACCTCTATAGGAGATGGCTGCGCCGGTATTCTTCGTGATGAGAAAAGGTAGGGATTGAAAACACGGACACAGGAAAAAAAGCGGACAACACGAACTCGAGCTTTCAGCCGCCTAACGGGAGCACAGTGGCGAGAAACACACATAACTTACCAGCGCATGACTAGGAATAGTAGCGCCACCTGCCAGTCGGGTAAACACGCGCGCAGAGGCATTCGATGTCTACCAGATGTAAGTTAATCGAAGGCCGGCTCAGGCATGCACTTCCTCCATGCTATCCATATGCCATGACTCGGCCATCAGACGCGTTTCTTTACTCTTGTCCTGTACAAGATTGCGTATTCATCGTGCTTGGGCACGCATTTACAACAGTGCAAGGAAAGATGAGAAGGCGATACACCTGTTTACGATCTGTTATGCTCCATTAATCCCTGATTAACACAACGGCCTCTCAGGCCAAGGTAGAAGCGACCGCAGGCAAAGGGAATTCACATGTCACACCAATACCCATTCGATTACGCCCCCCTTACCCCCCCCCCGCCCCCTTTTTCAGGAAAAGAAGAAAAAGGAACAAAAAGGACACAGTGCTCCCCTTTAGTGTGGTAGTAGGCATTTGCGTGGCCCGCATATCTCATGTCCGTGTTTCCATGCCTTACTTTGTCTTATTATGAAACTATCGCATAGCTCAGCGTCCTGGCGTTATAGAAATGCTTACAACAGGACAATCCCTCTACTGGAGAGCCTTCGAGAACGCGATGTGGACGGACCTTATATACGGTCTTCGAGCCTAATGAAACAGACCCGGGGTAAAAGGGTAGGGTGGCGGGGGGGGGGGGGGGGGGGTCGACGCGAGCGAAATTCGTAAATGAGTAGGAAATTCGTGTTACATTTGCCGCCACTGTACTACACACTCCAACATTTGTAACACGCGAGCGCGTCGCGGTCACGCTGTGTCGGCACAAATGAGGCACCGCGTTCCGGCGCGGCGCACTCCGCGAAAACTGCAACACGCCCAGCGTACTCCGGCCTGTATTCCAGCATCCTCCAGTCTGTGTCGGCAGCATTCTGCGGACGGCGGAGAGTATGCCCGAGCGTAAGAACACGCTGACATGGTCGTCAGGAGAGTGCTGACCAGTGAGACTTTATAATGATAGGCCCAGAGTTGCGCAAACGTTTGCTTGAGATATGCGCATTCAATACACGACGGCAACGTGCCGTTTATACCAAGAATTCCCAGCAGCGTTATTGTTAATTAACTATCAAATGGTCTATCAACACAAAGTTAGTTGACGGTCAAGTCATGGTACACAGTTACCGACCTATCGCCGAGCGATTCCATTTTCTGCCATACATACCCGGGGCGAAAAGGGATCCATTTTTCCGCCGAATACTCTTTTTTATAAGAATCATTCCAGATCCGTCCAGAATCGAAGTGCCCTGTTAATTCGTAATCATGCTAAGCTGTGTTCTGTAATGTCTCGGCAGTGAGACTAACGCTCGATTTAGAAGACCCCTCTTGGCGCTGCAGGTGTTCTCAACTGAACCTGCTTCATAAAATGTTTCATTTACACCGGCTACTTAAGCGAAAGGGGTTCCATCAACTAATCGTATATGCGCCACCTCGCGTACACCCTTCAGGAAAAGTTTGCCCACCACTTTGTCGCTTCAAAAGTCACTTGTTCCGAGAACCGACAAGAGCTGGAAGCCTAGGGACTTTAGCTGGAACCCTGTATCGATCACTGCTATCTGTAACCGCAAAAAATTCAAAACAGCCGCTAACACTTGAGTCCATTTTTCCCCTTCTCTAATCGAAGCCTTCGAAATATTGAGCCCGCGAACAAACAAAAATACAAATAAATAAATAAATAATAAATAAATAAATAAATAAATAAATAAATAAATAGACACGTTAGTTCATACGTCATGCTGAGTGGCCAACCTCGGCGAGACAGAGAGGTACCGCTTCGCGAGTACAAATAAAGAAATGCGAAAATGAAATATAAGATGAATCGTTAATGCGACCACGGGGCTCACAGTCTTGTAGCTTTGCAATTCATTTTTCGAGCCTCTTTCGTCATGTGTTGCGCGGAGTAGACCTATTCCGTATAGCGACAACGGCAAGGCGGTATAGTTTGTGCCATGCCTCTAGTTAATGACAAAGGGAGAAAATGATGAAAGAAAATCAAGTGAACCCGCAGGCACTCTCCCAGTGACCGCATTTTTCGTAGTCTTGCGCCATTGTCGATGAACTTTGCCCGACACATAAGAAAAGAATAGTTAAAAAGGGTACCAAAAAGAGAAAACCGCAATAAAACAGGCCACCGAATTCGCTGATCACTTAGCAAGCGCTATCGGCTATTGGCCGGCTACGTTAGCCTTACGTCACCACTAATAATAATTTCTGAGGTTTGACGACCCGAAACCACGATATGATTATGAGAAACGCCGTAGCGAAGGGCTTCAGAAATTTGGACAATCCGAAGTTCTTTAGCGTGCGCTGACATTGCACAGTACACGGGCCTCAAACATTTCGCCTCCACCGAAATGCAGCTTCCGCGGCCTGGATTCGATCACGCGACCTTCGGATCAATAAACGAGTGTCATAGCCACTAGATCACCGTGGCAGGGTTACGTCATCATGATTTATCCGGGCACCAATGTTTGAGAGTAAGATTTTTTTTTGTTGTTGTTGTAAACGTGAAATAAGTATCCGGCGTTTCTTTTTTTTTTTTTTCAAGTACTGCTGGTCATGAAACGAAGTTTGCTGTATTATGTTATATCATATAAGAAAGAAGTCCCTAAATTCACCATGCCTATAACAAGGTCGCATAAGGTGTCTATTGATATACGTGATGCTGGACGGAACCGTGGCACTTCAAGGTTGATCTTCAAGGCCGCTCATTTCGTGAGAATGCTCAATGTAGCTATGCGCGTGCAGTGGCATATAATTGCTGCCCCCACTCAATCATCGTACAGCACGCGAATACGCACGCACCCAGAACAACACGAGCTCCATGCTTTCGCCGATACGGAAGCTCACCGGCAAAGCAGGAAGTCGGTGCAAGCAGGAAGAACAGCTTCCCGACAAACGCGCGTCAAACGCATCGCTCTGTGATGTAACGGGAAATAAAAGTACGCAGGAAAATATTGCATAACACGAGACGGCAGACAGAAAGAGAGCGAGAGGGGAAAAAAAAAAGAAGGAAGAAAGGCGTTTGGCTGCAGTTCGAACTTCGAACAAGTTATTCGAACGTCATTATATAGTCTATAGTACGGCTGCCGGTGTTGACGGGAAGTCGAAACAATAGAAATTAAAGAACTTACTAACTTATTATTATTATTATTATTATTATTATTATTATTATTATTATTATTGCGAGAGGTCTTGCGAGTGCCAGCACCAAGACCTCTCCGTTGTTCCTGGGCACGTTTAAATAAACTAATTGATTATTATAGTATTTTTCCCACTAAGGGATGCACTTAGTGAGAAATTCAGCACGAATAAAGCAATTCTGGTGGATATGACGGATGCACCAGGTTACTTTATTTCTGGGGTTTTACGTCCCGAAACCACGATAATGGGAGACGTCGTTATTGGAGGGCTCCGGAAATTTCAACCACCTGCGGATCTTTAAAGGGACACTAAAGAGCAAAACATTTTTTTTTCTATATGCTACTAAATTACCCTTCCACAATACCAACAGCACCACTCTCGCCACGAGAGTGGTGCTGGTCTCGCCAGGTGGTGACGCCGCTTCACGTTCCCGCACCAACTCGCCGTGACGCCGTATAGATTTCGAAAGCGCCGGCCTTTAAGGCGCGGAAATTTGTTTCCCGCTAAGTACGAATCACGTTGTGTTTTAGGGAGGCCAGGGACTTAATGTAGCAAGTTTCATCAAGTTTTACTGAGCCAGTGGCGCCAAAATACGAAGAAAGAACTTTGAAATCCGTGACGTCGCGCTTACATTGGGGTTGCCTATGTTTCGGTGCAAAATTCCAAAAAAAAAAAAAAAAAAAAAAGGAAACTAACCTTCGTTCTCTATTCTAAAACTGAACCTATCTACGGTGGCGAAATGGACGACGGTAGAGTTCTCAAATGATAGTCTATCGGTCTCAACTGATTAATTGCGTCTATTTAGTGTCCCTTTAACGCACTCTGACATCGCACAGTACACGGCCTCAACCGCCCCCATAGAAATACAGCCCCCGCGGCCGGGATTCGCTTTGGCGAAATAACTACACCGTTATTACAACATCGTGTGAAAACATACTTACAATATCTGATACGAAACAAACAGTCCCCCTTATTCTGTGCGTATTCGATTCGAGACTGATGCGCTATTCGAACTTTTCCAATATTCGTTTCTTACGAAAATGTATACACAAGGAGCAACAACGCTTATTAACCTCCCCATAGTGTGGCAAAACGCAAAACAATGGATCTGATCATGTAAAATTTTTCTTTCTTCTTTTTTTTTTTTTTGCACGATAGCTCGGCTGCCACGCAGCGACAGCAGTTCGTTACAAAGTTCGTTCAATCTCCCTCAGGACTCCGACAAACTTTTATTAATCTCCCTGGTGCAGCGGGCGGCCATGTCTACCCCATGTGACATGGGAATGTAAGGATAGTGTTGTGTTCGCGATAGCGCTCCGGATACCAGAAGCTCACGATCTAAGGGTTACGTCACGAATCAACCGATAGCATCTTGAGCGCTACCTTGTAAGCACTTGCGCGCACATGTGCGCTAATGGCGGTCGCGAACGGAACGGATAGGCAAATCAGTTTCAACTCATCTAAATTAATTACCACGCTCAGTGAGCTCCGGGAGATATTGCTCACCCGTAATGACCCTGAGGACCCAACAGGGTCTGTTGGACCAACTCAGGCAAAGCACGCTGCAGCCACTGGAGTCCTCACACAGCTCGACTGATATACGACCCATACACGGATCAAAATTGTTTTCTCTATCCTCTCTTTTGAAAATTCACGGCGCAGTATACATTATGTAAAACGACTCCCTTTCATTCAGTAAAAATTCAGTCATTCAGTAAAAATCGCTTTAACTACGAAGTGCAGTACCACAATTATCTGCTTCGACGAACGGGTAATTTTACGGGCACATGCATCCGATAACATGTTTCAACAATATTATGCGTGTGTGATGCCTCCGATAATTTAATGCAGTTATCATCATTCGTCTTATTTCGGTCGTTCAGGCGAGCTGTGATATATGTATTCCATGCCACACCGCAAAAAATACAAAGATATCAGATGTACGTTTCGATAAGTTCCCCTCGTTCTTTTAAAGAACATTACAGTGTTCGAGAATATTCCAAAATTTCACCACTAATAAATCATATAACAAAATCGAGAACAAGAAATTGATCAACCCGTTTCAATCTTCCCGTGGCGTTCAATGTTGCGGATGCACTCCGCAAGTGTTCAGCTGAATCTGGGGCATATTAGACGCAGAAATGCGAGTGCAGTGGAAAGCAACATTATTCTCGACGGTGGAACGGATGTCCGGGTCTTCACGAAAATTTTGAGTGATCGCGCGAGCGCGGAGATCCATCTCATTCCATTCGAGAAGGATGGATTTCTTTGAAAATGCACAACGAAAGACTACGGCTGCTGAAAATAACAAAAAAAAAAGAAAAGAAAAAGCCAGGCAAGAAACGAAAGAGGACATGCTTGAATAGCTATACGAAAAACCAGTCGCTTCTAGGCAGACAGACAGATCTCTGGGAAACGCACCTCCGCGTTTTTCGGGTCACGAGTAGTTCAAAGGAAAATGCAGCTCATTTTCATTTTTTTTTTGGGGGGGGGGGGGATTCAGTTGCCTTCATCAGACGCTTGCTTACACACACACACACACACACACACACACACACACACACACACACACACACACACACACACACACACACACACACACACACAGGCACGACATATACGTGATATTAAGCTATTATTTGCGATTCTTTTGGTAGTGCGCTCGTCGCTTCGTAAATGACCTTCCAAAGGCTTCAGTATGTACGAACTAACTCAATGTTTAAACGCTTTTACAACATGCGATTCTCATGTGCTGTCCTTGTCTGTAGCGATGGCGGTGCCGTTGGGTGAGTAGGTTGGGGCCCACTCAATCTGCAGTCGTTCTGCGTAAGCGTGCCTCAACGTTGGTAACACAAATATTTACCCGAACATTAATCAACTCAGTGTCGCTGAAAATTACAAACAAAAGGCGTAAAAGCACTGCCATAACCACTTCTAGTCCTTCAGGGAACGTTGATTGATTTCTGGGGTTTTACGTCCCAACACCACGCCATGATTATGAGAGACGCCGTAGTGGAGGGCTCCGGGAATTTCGACCACCTGGGGGTTCTTTAACGTGCACTGACATCGCACAGCACACGGGCCTCAACATTTCGCCTCCATCGAAATGCAGCCGCCGCGACCGGGATTCGATCCCGCGACCCTCGGATCAGCAGCCGAGTACCATAGCCACTAGACCACCGTGGTGGAGCTCCAGGAAACGTGGTTCGGAAGTTTGCATGAGGAAGACCACTGCTATATATACACTTTTCACGTAAAAGCACGGACTTATTCGGTCGCATTGCCAAGTCGATCGCCTTTCAGTATACTGTAAGTCCCCCGTTGCGGACATCTGTGGCTCGGCGATGCAGGTCCTCCTCGCGTGTAACCTACGTCGGGAAGCGGTTCCCGAGCGGCGGTAATTTGCTCAGATAGCGCTGTTCTCCAGAACGGTTGTCCAGTGTTCTCGATGACAGATAAACAACTGCGCTTCTCCTAACTCCTCTGGAAGGGCAGAAAATAAAAAAAAAAACAATAAAGTTTCCAGGATCCGAGTAAGAAGACGGCGACGCCCGAGGGTAAGATTTTTTTTTTTCTGCCGCGAAGATCAAGATTAAGGAGGCGGCCGCGCACACCGTGTCCTAGCTGGCCACCCCTCATATAAGCTATCCCGAAGCAAGCCCGGCTCTCTCGCAAGGCGGCCCGGCCGGACCACTTAAATAGAAGACTCGGTTGGCGGAATGATTGCGGATGACGGAAAAACAGCAGAGCGCCCCACGAAAGCAAACAAAGCTGCCGCCCTGAAGATGCCACTTTAAACAAACTGCTACAGTGGGTGCAAGCCCGAAAAAGAGCTGCTTTACGACCATTCGAGTCCGAGTGGTGGCCGAGAGAGAGAGAGAGAGAGCGGCGCTCCACGACTCGGGTTTCGCGTGACAGATCGGTCCGCCGCCGCCGCCGCCAAATGGAGGATTGCTCCGGCCCGAAATCATGCGAGCCCGTTCGCCGTCGGACTGTACAAATGCAATTACGCAGCAGCAGCAGCATCTGCGCGAACGTGTAAGCTGCCGCCTTCTTGGTGCACCATCGATACGCGTCAAGGAACACTAACACCATAACGGCTTGAAGTTTTCGGGGATTATGTGCTCTTGTCTGCCCCGGACACAGAACTGCCGCCCCACGAGAACAATGACCTCTCTTGGTTCCCTGTTATGGCGCCGCCACGAGCTCTTTTCTTTAGGCCGGGCTGGGGATTTTTTTTTTATTATTTCATTAGCGCGAATGCGAATACTTATATTTATTTCCAACATTTTTCTTTGGTTGCCTCCCTCGCGGGATATGGGTGTCTAGCTACACACATGCCGCTTTCCATTAAAAAAAAAAAAAAAGGAGGAAGGAAGGCACCGCGCTAAAGAAGGGAACATCCCGCGCTACATAACATGTCTCGTATCCAGCTACCGTGGACATAACGCTATAATATTAAAAAAAGAGCGACTCATGCTTTGAAATGCGGTGTACACCACGCTGGTCCTGTGGTAATAAGTTCTGCAACTTACATGAAGACAGCTTTGCAGCTTGAGTGCGTTTTTTGTCCTGTCACATAAGCTTCATTTCCTTTTATGTCCTTGTGCATTTTTGTAATAATAATAATAATAATAATAATAATAATAATAATAATAATAATAATAATAATAATAATAATAATAATAATTCAAGGAGAGTTTACTGCCACGAGCATGCAGACCTCATCTGTAATCGCGCTGTAGCTGGGCCAAAGCCAGGAAAACGCCCTTTACTTTAAAGACAACAACGCCCTTTCATATCGGTCGCCCCGCATTGATGCTCTGCCAATGTTGCACCTGCACGCAAGGCGAGTCCTTCTGTTGACCTAACAATCAGGTATCGTGGCCGTCTTATGCCATTAATCCCTGTTATTGTCAGTACACCTCTCTCTCTCTCTCTGTCTGTCTGTCTCTTTAATTTTCAGCATAGTCGGCATATTCAGCAGCAAGGCGAGTTCACCACGCCGCTACGGAAAGTATATATATACATAGCTGTTCTTGTTTTCTGTAGGCGCAACATTTAGGAAACTCAATGCGCGCAATGACTGCATTGCCCGTACACCCAAAGGCATAGTTTACGCTAGAAACGTTCGTAAGAAATTTAGACATTGCGATGCTGGGCATATAATTAGCGAAGCCGCCTGGCCAATGGCAAGGGGCATTTACTAGCTGAAAGCATTGTGAATTCATTTCCGCAGTCAATGCCGGACCATCCACGGGGTCTTGTTTATAGTGAATGCAAGTTTTCCAACAGAAATTGTAGCGGACAGCTAACTTCACTCTGCTTGCGTCGCGAAGAAGGTTGCACAAACACAGTGCTTCGCTGTGGCAGCAAATATTCGTAGCACTTGCACGGATATACTACGTCACTCGCTGCGTCTGAATTACATTCCGCGAGATACGTCACTGACGCCGTTAACGTACGTCGCGATCGTGCAACGACGGGAACGCGGGCGACGGCGTCGCGGGGAAGGGAAGCTCTCCTCGCCGCTGTGTTTCTTCCTTCTTCTTGTTTTTTTTTCCTTATCATTCCGTTCTTTACAAAACGGGAAGCCGCGCGTCAGTGGCCGCCACCACACGCGCATGTGCTGTTTGCTGCACGCGTGCGACGTGCGATGCCGTCAACTGCGCCACAAGCGGGGAAAAAGAAAATTAATAAAATAAAGACGCGGTAACGAAAGCTCTCTCTTTCGCGCGCGCGCATATCTCTACCGAGTTGTGCTGCCGTTGTAGCGAGGAAAAGCAAAGAACGAAGGATGGGGGAGGTTCCGTCGCTGTGCACGTAAAGAACGGTGGCAACGTTTCTCGGAAGCCCGAACACCGCGTGTCGTACATACAAGCACACGCTGCGAGGCCGCCGGCGGTGGGGAAATGGGAGTTTGTCGCTGCACTCACAATCAGGCAGTGGGTAGCGAGAAAGCAACTTTGCTTTGCGTAACCGGGCGGATCTATCGGCATTGCGTGGCCGGGGTCTCCGTATAGCTGTTCCTGTCGTCGTGACGTCACAAGCGACGCTGGACCACAGAACACGCGAGTGAGTCTGTCTGAATATGGTGAGTGGCCTAGGTTTTGGGGCGTGTGAAGCCACGGGACGCGGTTATGACGTGAACCAGGACGGATGCAGGTCACGCTGAGTCAGTGATAGTAGGTGGCAGCAGCTGTAGTGTGGCAGTGTAGAGTAGGAAGGCAACGTTTTTATGTTTGGACGGTGACGATGTGTGAACATTTGTACTCTGTGACTCTCTCGTTTTGTGGACAGTTATCCTGGAAAAGTGACTCTGAGTATGTGCCCGTGTCCGAGTGCTTATCCGTTTCGCTTTAGCGAACTGTTCATAAATTTGTGACGACAGCCACCTGTAAGGGCAGAGGAGTAGCCGTTGGCACACACGGGCACCAACCTCTCGTTAAACTGGATTTAATTAAAAAAGTTTACGGAAACTGTATGCTGAGACTGGTGTTGAACCAGGTTCTCCTCCACCTAGACTACGAAACAACTTTGCGACGCCTTTCATTAGAGCGCTTGCTTCTTTTGTACCCATGGCTTTTCCGTTCCTATTCTAATTCACTGCACATTAGTTGAACTGTACAGAGGGAGCACAGGTTACGCACAGCAAGTTACCGGCACTCATAGAATGACGCATAATCATAGCCTACGTGTTGTTGATTTCCCATTGAGCTCATGTGCTCGCGATCTTGTGTGATCAGTTCAGATTACGAATAACCGAACTTGAGGACGTGGACGTAACTTTTTAAGATCCCTCCCTTTAATTAATTTGCGTGACCTCTGTCTCTTACAAAAGTACACACACACACACACACACACACACACACACACACACACACACACACACACACACACACACACACACACACACACACACGCGCGCGCGAGCACTACCGAGAAGATACCCAAGCACGCAGGCAAGCCCTGCAAAGCCCTCATAATGACAAAATGCAAAAATGCACGAAAATTTATTTCACGGAAGTCTGAATGTAGATTACCTTGCCGACAAGACAAGATCGAACGGAACCTCTCAATATGGAAATCGCACGGAGGCACGGGCGATGTGGAGCAAAGGTCGACAGCGTTCGAAGGCTTCTGCTTTTCGAAAAGCCGAAACACGCATGCTTCAGTTAACGAAACCGTGGCGAGGGGCAACTTCGACAGATGATATCGGTCGATATCCAAGAAATCCAAGGTATGCATGGGCGCGTTGCAGTGCCATATGATTTGTTGCTGCATGTTTGTTATTCGGCATATATAGGAAAAAGGTTTTCCGATGTCGACTGCCGTTGAGTCGCCTTCACGTATTCCCAGCTAACTCGGAGTGAGTACCATATACTGTTTAACATGGACTATAGTTAGGATACGTAGGCCGGGAACCTACTTATCCCACGTATCTATCTATCCTACGTAAACATACGTATATAAGGTATAGTTAGAATACGTAGGCAGATTATGACCGCTTGCAGAGCCTAATTCACTTCATTTTAATTTCCACTTCCTTCGGGGTCGGCTGACATTTTTCCTTGAGCAGCGCCATACTTTGGAGCCCGACCTTTGTTGTGCGTGGTTTGAACGAGGCCATGCGTGTCTTGCTTCGGCCTGTATGCGCCTATAACGCATTTATTTTCATTGCGTGCATCGAATTTGTACGCTAACATGATTTTATCTCTCTCGTTCCATTCTTCGTCTCCGCGCTCCAAATCGACATGAAGTCACCAAGAAAAAAAAAAAAACTTCTTCAAACTAAATGTTTAACACATCAATAAATATATTGCACACAACTTACGCATGGTACGGTTACGAGCTTTTACGTACACAGCGTCGCGTTCTTGACTCGCGCGTGCAGTGCTGCGAGGTGTTCTCCATAACTGAGCCATGAGTGAGCGTTACGCGCATTAAGTGGCGTGCACCTTCGCGACGTCGATCATCGAACACGCAGAAACAGCGAAGCCGCACAGTCATACAGCTGGGCGGCACGAGGATCTACTAATGGATCGGCCTTCGGCAAACAGACAGACAGCACCGGCGATAATCGGGCACGCGCCCGGCTTCCTATACGAAAGCGAGCGATAGCGAAATGAAGATAAATATGCAGCGTCAACACTCGCACCGGTGCCAGAGCCAAAGGGAGAAAACGGCACGCGCTGGCGCACTGAGCCAATCCCCTCGCGCATATAGAGTGCAGATTTAGTGGCGACGCGTAATTAACACTGATAGGGGGAGAGCAAGATGGCCGCGAAGAAATGTCCCATGCCGCTCGAGAGGTGCGGTCACGACACGTGACAATCTCGTGCTCGGCCGCCATTCGCCGCCCTGCACGTGTACAACAGTCGAAACAATTCAGGGTGTCCCTTTATTGGCTGCCCCCGTGGCTTAGCAGCGCACACACCTGGGGGAAATGGACGACCTCGCGAGTGGCCTTCGGGACAAGGCAGCGTCAGCGGGCTCGTTGTGACGTTCTATATACACGGCATTAATTGCGCTATGGCACGACTCATATATGTACGCTCTGAGTGCGACTTTTCACACGTTCGGTCTGAACGCGCGTGCGTTCGGGAAACTCACGTCACTGCACGCTGCTGCTCAGTGTGCGAGAGCAACCACGGTAACCGAGCGTGCGCGCAGGCACTGAACTTTCTCGCATCCCGCGCGCCAGTGCGACGCTTAAAGATGAAGTCGTGTGGCTGACGCAGTATTGCTGTCCTAGTTATATGCGAGAATGAAGACAATTCTATTTCTCAGCTCGCGCGTTTGAAAACTTTCATTGCCTCATGAGTGTCTAAAAAAATGAAAAAAAAAAAAGAAAACCGGATACTTTGCTTTTCATTCGGAAGCGGTTTGTTTCGTTTGACCTTCATTTTCATAACAGTGCTTTTCTCTATCTAGATATCGAACGACGCTACCAATGCCACAATTCGTATTTTCGGGAATTACACGCACGACTATCTGACAAAACTAAACGCACACGCGAGCAGCGCCTGTGCCCGAACGCGTTAACCGTTTGGGCTTCCCAGCTGTGAAGTGGCCTTCTCTTCCACGCACTCTATGCGTCAGCACCGTTCCTTCACACACTCCTTCGCCGGATGCAATTCTAATCCGCGGGCTCTTTGTGCGGCCAGCGTTTGCGTCAAAGCCGAGACACGGTAAGTGGTGGCTGTTCTCCCAAATAGCTCGTTTCCTTCATCCCACAGTCGGTATCGGAGTTCATGTGGTTCACGCGCCAAGACGTGTCACCAAGCGCGTCCGGCGGCGGCACTTAGTCAGGGATCCAGCGGGGCAAGGCTGTCGGCAAGCCCCCGAGGCGCACGGCACCGGGAAGCCGAACGGGTGTCGACAGCTGCGGCGCGCGCGGGCTCCACCCGCTCCTTGGCTGCGCACCGTGCTGCGAGGCGAGGCCATTTGCCAAGCGCGCTCTCGTGTTCTTTCTCGTCGTTGAGGGTCGCGTCACCGCAGCTCGACCCAAACGTGACAGAACAGGCTGCCTGGCAGCGAGACGTGCATACGGCGGCGAGGGTAACGAGAGAGATGCGAAACTCGATGTTAGCCTGCACTTTTCGGGAGGCCGCGTGGGAGCTCAGCTTTTTAAACTCTGCGATAACGCCGTGACCGTTATCGCAGAGTGAAGGAGGCCTTTACAGTATGAAAGGCTCCACTCTCCCGAAATTTTTGCGCGGTGGTCGTCTTGAGAAAGCGGAAGAGGGGAGAGGGAGGGTGGGGGGTTCGCTATGTTGAGTTCAATGATTTCAAACCTTCCTCGCAAAAATTTCATCACCTGATCTCTAGTCAAATACGCTATATTGGGGCGCCGCGACGTCACAAGATAGTGGAAGTTCCTCAACAAAATAATATAGAGCGACGAGCATTTCTGGTTGTGCACGATGCTAATTAGCAGGCACGATGCTAATTTGTCGGCTGCAGTGCATCAGCGTCGACTCCGGGAGGAGTATCGCGCACAGAAAACGGAAGCGAGGGCGCATGTGTTCGAGTGCTCGCACTGGAGTTGGCCATCATTGAGGACACAAGGCCTCAGGTCTTTTTTGGCCCGTTGGCGTAGCGTGTGCTCAGTTAGCATCTTTAGCTTCCCAGGCGCGCGCCGCAAGGTCATTCGAAGCGGTGGGCGGCGTGTCTACAGTCTCCCACCTTTGGGAACGAAGAACACCCTGATATATATATGTATGGTGGTGAATAGGCCGAAGGCGTGAAGACAGAGATGAGTAGTAGACCCTCGGAAATGGCAACAAAAAATGGGGAAAGCGTTTACTCAACGTTTCAGCCGGAGACCGGCCTTCATTCCTGATGAAGGCCGCGGTATCCGGCTGAAACGTTGAATAAACGCTTTCCCCATTTTTGTTGCCAATTCCGAGGGTCTACTACTATATATATATATATATATATATATATATATATATATATATATATATATATATATATATATATATATATATGAGTAGACACATAAGAGCGCAGAGGCTCTGGGTTCACCTGTTTTGGTTAAAGGGACTGAGAACCGATTTTTAAGGACCCTGTTTTTTTTTGCTCCGTAACGGAAAGCTCACCCTCCGTACTGTTTACACATAGAGCGGTTGCCGCTTTCAAACGTTGCGTGGATGTTTTGCAAACAGATTTTTTTTCTATCTGAGAAGCCTCTAAGAAAGGTAGAGTCCGCACTAGCAACGTTGAAAGATGATCACTTATGCCGACAGCCTGCCTCGCTAACAAGTGTCGCTCTGTTTTCGCAGGAGTGACGGCGGCTGCGATCAACCAAAAATATTTTTACCTTTTCAACTAGACTTGAAGATAAAAATGTTTTCACAGTAATTTTTCGTTGTTGTGGAGACCATTCTCGTATAATTACAGCGTTTTCCCTCTTTGTACGCGACGTCCTGGTTCACTGGCCGCTAGCGCCTATAGCCGAGCCACGCGAGGACAGCCAAATCTGAAACCACGCTTTTGCAAACGACGGTAGGTGTGTTATACCGGTACGCATAATCGTGACTCATAATGACGCATAATCATAGTCTACGTGTTGTTAATTTTCTCTTGAGCTCATGTGCTCGCAATCTTGCGTGATCAGTTCAGATACGTTGTAAGTTGGAAGAAAAAAAACCTCCAACAACAGACGTGTACTGCACTTCAGCGGTAATAAAAAGACTAAAGTCGTGTGCATTTGTAGAAAGTAACGTGATCAGACTCTTGTGCAGCTTCGTGATTTTGCCGCTCGGGTTACCAAAGGTCAGTTTCGCGACTTTGCATCAAAAAATAAAAGTTCACACCGGGTTTAATCGTAGTAAGATGGATGGTTTGAGCCGAAACAATACTTAGTCTTTCCATTATTAGGTAATCTAAGTTCAAGTTCTGAGCAGTGGTTTGCCTCTTTAAAAGGTCAGGTCCCCCTAGCTAACAGCGTTTCAAACAGGTTTGTGAACACATGACAAATCAATCTGCCACTTTAATTATATCCAATACGCAAACGATATAACGATTAGGTCGTTATCACCCCTTTTCACGACAACAGAATGTGGTATAGACGATTTTACTTTAGCTTCGTGGGCACCGCCATCTTGGGCTGATACACGAATGATTTCCCAGTCTCGTGCACCCTATATAGCCTCAGATAAACAATGCCATAACATGTCGAATGCATGCGCACAATTGTTTTCACGCGCATTAATCAACTGCATTATCATCGTATAGATGCTGGAGATGGAAAACCACAACGCTATCAGTCCAGTATGGCGGTACTTGAACGCGAGCGCTGTTAAACTTTGAATGTCAAGATGTTGCTACCAGCGTTACTCATACCGTGAGCTCCTCTAGTGACCCCAGACGTTGTTGTTGTTGTTCTGTGGGGTTTAACGTCCCAAAACCAGCTCTGATTATGAGAGACGCCGTAGTGGAGGTCTCCGGAAATTTTGACCACCTGGGGTTCTTTAACGTGCACTTACATCGCACAGCACACGGGCCTCAAAATTTCGCCTCCATGGAAATGCAGCCGCCACAGCCGGGATTCGATCCCGCGACCCTCGGATCTGCAGCCGAGTACCATAGCCACTAGACCACCGTGGCGGGGCGACCCCAGACGTGGTATAATAAGTTTGCATCGACAAAACGCAAGTCTTTTAAGTGTAACGCTGCTTAGCTATGCGTTAATTTAGGGCAATCTTTCGCGAAGACGACGCACTCCACGTCGTGTTACGGAAAACGTTCTTTCCCTCGCTTAACAGGGCAGATGCCGTCGCTTGGCGGCGAATGCAGACTATTTCATTTCCTTGTCTCTGTATGCTTCATCTTATTCATCGCGCTCTATACCCTTCCCTACTGCCTACTGTGGGTTCAAACACACTCTCCATCATTCCAAGTAGGAATCCTCTAGTCCCGACTCCACCCTTTCATCTTGGGACTATGCACTGCTCAGCTCCTCTACGCGTCCCACACGCGTCTTGAGTCCTGTACATACGCAACTGCGACACGGTTTTACTCCTGCACCAGTTCGGCCGACGTATAGTAGCCAATTCAGATTCCCCGTTCTTTCCTTTTCGTGTTTATTTTACGAATATCTAGGCAATACAATTACGCTTGTACACATATATTCATTTTCGAGCACAGTTTAAAGACATTTAGGCACACTAAAGCGCTTAATGGGCTCGGGTGCCTCCCGTCGCTGCGGGCGTGGTCGCGCTTCGTCGTGCACGACCTATCGTGCACCTCGCTACAGCGTGCACGGCGCCATCGAATGCGCTCTATATAGTGTTCGTCTAGCGGTGCTTGGTATAGTGTTGAGTGGCGTTGTGCAGCACCACCTCTGCCACGGGATTGTAGCGAGGCCTACATCGCGCAGCGTGAAGCTCTATCAATAGATCGGCACGAAGCGACACCTGCCACGCCGACGTCTGCAGAGCCTGGAGTTAACGCGCGCTGGCGCACGCGACGTATGCATGGTTGCAAGCCGCTATTCCGCGCCAGGCGCGGTGGAGCTTCGCGCGTCGGCGCGTGCGTGGTGTGCCTACACAAGCGAACGTGTGGTTCGGCCTTTAATCTGCCTAAATTTAGGGAAGATGCACGCTCTTCCCGGCGCTCCTTTCGTGCTTGGGTGACAACGGCAGCACCCTTGCTTCACCGAGCAGGTATATCGGCGCGACGCCGGCCCTCTCTCGCATCGCACGCGCACCTTCGCCGGCGGGAGGGGTCCCCGTAAAAGCTCGCCAGCCACTCGCGCCGTTCCCATGCAGGGGCTCCGCGCGGCCGATAAGCGAGGGCCTCCCCCGCCGACCGCGTCTTTAAGGGGCCGCGTTCTCTCTCGCGTTATCTTGTCGATATCTTTATGCGGAGCCTCCCCCTTCTTTTCTCTCGGACATATATGAAGTTCGCCGCGGATTCTCCGAAATCCCCCTCGTCGCTCCTCCTCAGCAAAGAGAAACAGGCCGCCGATACATAAACAAGCTAGGCTTGTGTTTATAACCTCCGCTTGAGATGGAAGAAATACAAATAATAATAATAAAAAAAATGGCCACTTCTCCCTGCCGTGAGGAGCGACGAGAAATAACGAAAGAAGCAAGCGCAATAATGAAAGGGAGACTGCGCTCCTCCGCGTGCGTGTTTTGCCTTCATAAAGAGAAATATGCCCGGTGCGGAATCCGCACGCCAGCGGGAACGAAGCCGCGACCGCTGCCCCCTCGCCGTCGGACGAGACAAAAGCCGTCGAAAGGACATCGCGGTGCTTGCATTTCTGGCGACCGGAGGCGCACCTGGATGCCGCCGCTATCGGCGCGGCCACCCGAGCCCGCCACCCGCGCGGTTCAAACTGCTCCTTCAATGGGTCACTGGCATAGGCGGTCATCACACCGCCGTGTCCAGGTCGTCGTCCTTCGCGAAGGGCGCGGCCACGGGTGCTCGCACGTCAGCGCGAAGGTTGTGTGCGCGCGCTAGGCAAGTGAGAGCAGCCGTCGGCTAACCCACGTGTTTATAACTAGCGCATGCATTCCACTGTGGCAATTCTTCTGAATAATGAAAAAAAGAAAATGTGTCGGCACGCGAAGTGCGCCTCAGGAACGGATGTGGCGGTCAGTGAGATAGTGGTTGCATTTTAGACAGGCGGATGCAGAGGGTATACCGGTTTTCGATTTCCTAATAGGGCAAATAGACGTGCGAATCTATTTGCCCTAAATGGCGCGTATCTGAGCCGCCGTAGGTAATGCTGCAGGTAACGAAGTACACAACGAGTGTTTAAGCAAATGTTTAACGCTGTTTGTGAGCAACGCACACATCTTTCCAGCACTCACATTAAAATCTGGCCCTACTGCACCGACCGTTTTAGGTGTTCACGCCGACAAAGTAAGGAAACCGGTTGAGCTTTCGACGTTTCCAGCCTTTACCATTACCAGCCGTTTTCTTCTATCGCGAAGAAAAAAGTTGAATGTGAATGCGTACGCTTCGCGTACTACAGACGCGCTCACCCATGTGTAACGGCCCTCGAAGCGGCCCAGTCGCGCGCGCGCGAGGCTCCGCCCCGCACCAAAGGGAAACGACGAGCAGGTGTTAAAACAAGAAGCCGAGGAGGAGAGCGGGTGAGACCCAGCGTCCGTTCCCACGTCTCCCCCCGGCAGACGCGAGAGCCGTAAAACGTAGGCCCCGCGGCTCCATTACAGCGCGCCGCGCAGTCTGCGGCGTCGTCTATTTGGCAAGATGAGAAATACGAAGGGCCAGCGCAAAGGGCGGCGAGGAAAAGAGACGAGGGGGGACTCCGGGGGCAACGGATGCCTCCGCTGGCCGTGCGCATAAATCAGGCGCAGACAAAGAGTTACGCGGTGGAATTCCGCCGGTGTCCCCTCCGAGGGGAACCGAAAATGGGTCTTCTTTTGCCGGTGAACCACCTATTACGGCTCTTTCGCTCTCCACTTGCCGGAGGGACTCTTGTAGGCGCGGAATTTTCCCCTACGCATAGGCAACATTAGTGGAGGGGGGAGGGGGGGAGGGAGGGGGAAGAAGCCTATCGAATTACAAGCACTGCGCCCTCCCTTCATCCGTATATTTACCGTGCAGCGAACAGGTCATTGCGGCGGAGCCTTATCTGGTTTCCGCGCAGCGAAACAGACGTCGTATGTAAACGCATAAACTTTCCGTGGAACATTCGAGCTGAAATTGCAGATTCGAAACGAGGCTTATACGTCACGTCTCCTTTTATTGATTTATTTGTAACTTTAGACCTCTATTACTCTCTCATTCTCGCAAATTGCCAGTGAAAGTAAGTCTACCAAACGTGTGTGTGTGTGCGGAATTTTACAGTGAATTATTCCATTCCTATGCGTGCAAGACGTCGCGAAGAATGTGCAAGATGTTTACATTCTATGTTAACGTTATTTTTCTTTCTTTATTTTTTTCTTTTCTTGTTCGTTCTGACTGCATCCCGGTACAAAATGCTTGGTTGTTGACAAAGGATTTATTTCGCTATTTTTAGACGCAAATGTTCTGCATTTATCGGGCGCAGCCCTTATACGCCAGACCGCTTCGATACTAGGCGGTTGTGTGTGTGTGTGTGTGTGTGTGTGTGTGTGTGTGTGTGTGTGTGTGTGTGTGTGTCATTATTATTACTTTAAACATTAAGCTTTGCGAGTCAGAATTGGCGAAAGTACACACGCTGATATTCCTGTGACCTATATTATACCGTCCACATGGTGCCTCTTTCGAAGGTATATAGCGAACGCGCGCTCGCAACCAAATCAAACGTGCACAGTCAACCAATATCGCGGTAAACGCCACTGTCTCCTCAGTACGTGCCATCTTGTTTCCACAATGAGTAATGCATGATCTGCTATGTCACGCAAAATAACACAGGATATGTACGCATTTCCCACCGTTGATACTATCTGTAGAAATCAGCACATGAACAAGAACAAAACGAGCGAAAGTCACGCGGACTGTGTTTATACAGCAGCTTCGCTGCATAGAATACAATGCGTGCCACTGTCCCTGCGTTCACGTTGCAGTTAAGGGATGCATGGCTAACTTTACCATTGCGAACGCGTGTGCATCTTTCAAGGATATAGCTGGCGCGCAGCCTGAGAAAGTGGAACACGCCCTTGGGAAAATGTTGAAAATATGATCTGAGGACGGCAGAGGCGCTGCACTGCAAAAGTTTCTTGAATGGTTGTTGGCCAGTTTGGGATAGGGCCACGGCACTGTAAGTTTACGGACTTCAGACGTGACCGATTATGCCGGCAATGTGCTTGCAATGTTGCATATAGAGAAGCGTGGGTTATTCTTCTGCAACCAACCCGCGGCCGACCAACATGACCAACTCGAAGCACGCGAGTGAGTCACGCAGTCGATGCCTCACGCAACGTCGACAAACACGGAAGCGCGGACTCCTGCCTCATTCGCGTTTTGATAAATTATGGCGCATCGAGGGGACACACTGTCATCGTCGGAGGCGTCATGCGCGCGGTGTGGCGCTGTACGCGATAAAAAAGAGTAACATTAGCGCGAACTTCGAGGCGAGGTCGCCGAGAGTGATTAATCGGCACCGCTCGCTCCGGTATGTATAGGGGAAAAAGCGGGTCATGTGGCCAGGGTTGGCCAACGAGCACGGCGCTGCAGAATCACCCGAGGATGTCTTGGAGGAACAGAGCGAGGCGACGTCCTCGACCGCCGCGATATTCGCAGATGCCCGCAGCGTTAAAAGAAGAAAAAAAAAAGTGTACAAGGCGCACGCGTCCGACAAGTGGCGCGCCTGCCTCCGGCGTGGCTGGCGGAAACCAGCAGCAGTATATAGTTGAGGAGGCACGCCTATAAGGCGCGCAGGCGTTGCGTCACTGTCCACGACTGCCGCTGCCGCGCTTTCCTCGGCTCGCGGCGACGGACGGTGCTGTCGAGCATATAGCTGCCTGTCTCTTTGGCCACGTCTACATGAACGCCAAAAGGAACGCATTCGTCTCATGCGCCGAGCGCGTTGCCTCGCAGGACCGGGGTCGCAGAACGATTCGATTTGTTTGTTTGTGTGGGGTTTAGCGTCCCGAAACCAGCTCTGATTATGAGAGACGCCGTAGTGAAGGGCTCCGGAAATTTCGACCACCTGGGGTTCTTTAACGTGCACTGACATCGCACAGCACACGGGCCTCAACATTTCGCCTCCATCGAAATGCAGCCGCCGCAGCCGGGATTCGAGCCCGCGACCCTCGGATCAGCAGCCGAGTACCATAGCCAATAGACCACCGTGGCGGGGCAAGAACGATTCGAAGCATATATGCTGATATCCTCCGTGAACGCTGCAACTGAATTTACACAGCGCCTTGTAGTGCATTGTTACAGGCAACCGGCTGAATAATGTTGGTGCACAAACGCGTTCTGCCTTCGGGAGGGGACGCTAATGTGGTGGAACGTGGGAAGCGCGAACTAAGTATACAGCTAGCTCTCTCCAACCGTCCGTATTGTTATTGTTGTCGGCGGTGAACAAAGGCTCTGCTTATTCTCGGCGTGTTTTAATTTTTTTGCTCGTTTGTTCGCTCGATTCCGCGTGCTCCTGTGTTTGCCGGTGTTTCATGTGCGCTGCATATTTTTTTTCTGCACGAGCTCGGATGAAAACCAGTGACGCGGAAAATGGATTACCGACAGATGAAAACAAAGAGGGCGCAACTGTGTCCGTGCGCTCTGGACGAGTTGGTAAGCTAACGGAGCGGGGCCGTTTTGTTTTCGGAAGGCAGAAACAGCGCCTGTTGTTATTGTTACCGTTACATGTCCCTCGCTGCAAGTAAAAAAAAAAAAAGGGGGAGACCGTGCGTCCGGTTCAGCGCCAGGCTATACCAAAGTATAGCCTGGCCCTGCAGCTGAGCTTGCCATGTGCACCTGGACGCATCTTCGAGGAGGGCACACTCAGACCGGCAGCGAGTAAAAGTTAAAAGCCACGCGAAACTTCCGGCAACATTTCGGGTCTTGCCTGCAGATGAGCGGCGCTCCTGCGGCTCCTTACTTGAAACGCGCGAGAAAGCGCGCGGCCGGCGCGCCCGGCGCGTGCCAGCGCTCGGCGCGCCGAGCTGTCGTCGCTGTTTGCGCCAGTAGAACACAATTGCGGGCCACTATGCGCGTGTAAAGCGTGCGACGGCGACGAAAGCGTCTCTCCCCGCCCCCTTGGCGGGCACCGGGGGAAGAAAGGGGAGGGGACGGGTGGCGACGATGCGAACTCAACCTTGGCTCGGCTGGCGCCACTCGGGGACCGAATCTCGACCGCATCCGGCCGAAGAACAACACACAGCGGTGCCTGAAATATTACAGACCCGAGTATTCGGCCGCGGACGGGCCGCTGCGAGCGACATCTCGTCGCTGCCGGCGCAATTAGAGGCTCCTTGAGGCGACCTCATTAAGGAAAAAGGCGCGCACACACACATTTCCGCATTGCCGGCTCGCGACCTGCCCCAGGCCTCTCGATTCAGCGGGGGCACACAACGCAGGTGCACACCTGTGCCGATTCCTCGTCCGCTGCACCGCGGGTAGAAAGAAGCAAGCACTGACGCCGCACGCCCAGACCTGGTCCCTCGGGGTGTTCCACCGTGTTCCCCACTCCGGAGCTCTGCACTATTTGTGCGCCGTCTGCTGCCTGTACGTTCTTGCGGTCGGGCCCAAGTTGCGCTGTTGCGCCTAAGTAATGAGCAAGTGCTGAACGAATATTTGCCGGCGACCCTCGACAACTCCACAAAACTTTTTCGTGTAGTCGCTAAGTCTGTGCCAAGCTCACGTGCCACTGCGAATCTCTGCGGTGAAAAGAGGAAACTGCGTGTCGAGAAGTTGACGGCGCCTGTCTTTTCAAGTATACAAGGCGGTCACGAGCGCTAATTAAGCCGTCTCCCTTGCTTTTCGATGCACGGAACACTTGGGCGACGACGGCTATGATTGATAGTGTTTCCTTCTCAGATTTCTTGTCACACTATGATTAAGCACACGTCCGGACCCGTCGCACGCGAGGTTTCTGTTATACAAGTATCCCGTTGTAATGAACGGCGCCAAACGCCGCTTTAGAGGCGCCTTGATTCCGTATTAATGACAGCGCTTCCTTGCAGTGCAGCTGTTCTGGAGATTGTTGAAGTCATTACGCAGTGCCCATGACACATTAAGTGCGAAGTCATTCATAGATGCGTTTTGTTTTTGCTTTCCCGAGCTGTTCAGTGCGTCTATACAGCACGTCAATTTCTTCCAAGACTGCAGAGTTTCAAGAGCGAGTGCACTGCGCTGATAGATCGTCTACCGCGGCGGTCGCATTTTCGATGGAGTCGAAATGTGAGGGCCCGTGTGCTGTGCGATGTCAGTGCACGTTAAAGAACCCCGAGTGGTCGTTATTTCCGGAGCCGTCCACTACGGAAACTCCAGAAATGACTTATTGTTGCTGATGCATCGACTGAATATCCTGATGTGTACACGGAGTAACTCTTCTGCAGGTCTGAATTAGTGGCAATCCAAAACCGCTATACGGCGTTCAGATTTGCGCGTTTGTGGCGCGCGGTACGTGCTATGCGTAGATTAAAGCAGAGACATGATAAAGACGTCAGACTGTCCTACACAGTAAAGAAAATAAAAAGATGCGCAAGTGTGAGCTAAAATAAGTAGCCGTGGGTAATTTTTTCGTTAATTAGATTTAGTTACGCAATTATAATTAAATATCTCATTCGAGAACTACTGCTCTAATCATTGAAGCGTCAATGAAGCAGTCGTAGTCAGCCACGTGGGGCATCTAACTGCGCTATCTTCAGCGACGTACTAATTGCGTACTCATTTTTTCTGAATGATAAACGATCCCCGTGAAATATGAAACGTACCACGTGACAGCGCTCTCAGCCGCATCGTAAGGCAGCGCGCCCAAACAAGCTGATTGGAAGCGATTGCTTTGCCTGTCGCACATCCGAAGAGACAGCGCATCACCTTGATAGTGGTATGGAAGCAGCAGCAAGCTTCGTGGATTACCAACGATTCCTTTCTGTCAATTACACATGACACTGCTTATCCGTCTCTTACAACTTACTGATCCACTTGATAAGAATGGCCTTTGATAGTGTGGATAACTAAGAGGAAGCCTGTTCGGGGATTCGCTGGGATCTTTAATCATTCAGAAAAAATGCAATTAGTACGCAATTAGTACGTCGCTGAAAGTAGCACAGCTAGGTGCTTCACGTGGCTGGCTACAACTGCCTCATTGACGCTTCAGTGATTAGAACAGTATTTCTCGAATTAGATACTTAATTACAATTACGTAATTAGATCTAATTAACGAAAAGTTACTCGTGGTTACTCCACTATACTAGGAACAATATGCACTAGGCTTTCTTCGATTAATGGGAGTTGGCTTTTTTTTTAATCGTGCTGCGTGATAATTGGGACACCCTGCATATACTGTCAAGAAACTATGGTGCACTGCATATGATGATGAGCTGCACTTTTCCTTCTCCCTCGGTCTTACTCTAATGATCTCAGTTTGAGCTGTAAGGGCAAATTAAGTGAACGAGCTTAAAAACAACAAAAGCGCTTCCTGTCAACCACATCTCTTTGCTTACAAATAGCACCGCACAGCGCCTGGCCCGGTTAGGCACTAACGACGCTCACATGCACGCACGCATACGCGATGCCTTACTGACCACATATAACAATAGCGCCACTTTCTTTCTTTCTTTCTTTCTTTCTTTCTTCCTTTCTTCTTTCTTTCTTTCTTTCTTTCTTTCTTTCCCCTTCAGTACGGTGCCTATTGACATACAGGTCAGGCGTGTTGCTATGCTGTGCCCTTAAGCACAAGCACAGCCAGAGGCTTCCGTCATCTGGCCCAGACAAGGCGCGGTGTGGATTGGGGCACGAAGCCGGAAACAAGAGAAACGGGAAAGCCCGAGGACGCACGCAGGAAACCACTGCCTACCTGGCACTTACAGGTGATACACTTTGTCGAGATGCCAGGGACGTACGTGATTTCGCCCTCGTTGAGGCACTTGATCGAATCTCCTGCAAAGGGGGAGAGAAAAGAGGCGTTATACGGGGTGCGCACGGGCATTACGACGGGCGCCAATGAGCGCAGAACTCTCGCACATCACGCACTGAGTGCCCTGTAACGAGTTGCTCGGAGCAACTCATAATAAAGTCAGCCACTGAAGGTCGAAAAAAAAAAAGAAATAAAAGGAAAGAAGGAAAAAAAAAAGAAAATGTCGTCACACGTTAAGACAAGGGTGTCGAACAAAGAAGCGAGAAAGAAGCTGAAAAGTGCTTTGTGATTGCTGGCTGACCCTCGAGCACGTTATGCTTACGCTTACCACTTAACGCCGTTCATACACAGCGGACTGAGAAATGTTTCATTTTGATAGGTTGAATTCAAATTGCACTTCTGCTGTAAGAAGTTCTTCCACAGATGTCGTGATTTACGGCACTATTAGATTTACATCACTTATTGTGGTGTGCTGTCAGGAGACACAAAGCTATTTTACAGCAAGGTGTTGTGTGGCTACGGGATTCGGGGTTTCGCGGCGCTGAAGCGTTTGGCCAATAATAATAATAATAATAATAATAATAATAATAATAATAATAATAATAATAATAATAATAATAATAAGAAGAAGAAGAAGAAGAAGAAGAAGAAGAAGAAGAAGAAGAAGAACGAGTTCACTCAGTATGTACTGGTTGAGTTTGTTTTAAAGTGTCACGCGCCACCTCTTAGTTATGACGTCACTGACATAAGCGATGGCGTCGTCGTTATGAAATTATCACGAGGACTACGTGATCACGTCACCACTTCGTCACATTGCTTTTGGTACCATTCGTGTTCACGCCAGGTCGGCGGGCGCCATGTGCTATGTGTGTGGCTTACGAGGAGCAACACGCTTATCAATTAAGACAAGAAATCGTCGCCGATCAAGAGAAAGTGAGCGAGTGAGTGAGTGAGTGAGTGAGTGAGTGAGTGAGTGAGTGAGTGAGTGAGTGAGTGAGTGAGTGAGTGAATTCCGTCTCCTGTCTCCGGTTACAGAGAAAGGAAGAGCGCACCTGCTGTAACCCTCGACCCACGACACACGCTCTTTCCCCTCAGCCCACTTCTACATCTTAGAACTGATAATCACAAGAAAAGAACAAATAAACGCAAGACAAGTACAGATGAACACAATATAAGCCCCGATAACAACATCTGCAAGGCAATAGCAACGGTTCATTAAAATAACAATACCAATGCGTACCTTGGCGTCAAAATAGAATAGCATATGCCTGTTCGGAGAACACTATAACAGAACACACACCCAGCTTAACACAACAGAAGTCGACCATCGCATATATAACGATAAGGACACAAAACATACACATGAACGTCACATGAACACACCACAGCACAATATAAGCACACCGTAACATAACACACCATAACTACTGCATAACACAAGCACAACGCAAGCGGAAACACGGGCGAGCCACTGCTCTGCACTTTCTACAGCTACCACGTTGATTGATTGATTGATTTGTGGGGTTTAACGTCCCAAAACCAGCCCTGATTATGAGAGACGCCGTAGCGGAGGTCTCCGGAAATTTCGACCACCTGGGGTTCTTTAACGTGCACTGACATCGCACAGCACACGGGCCTCAACATTTCACCTCCATCAAAATGCAGCTGCCACGGCCGGGATTCGATCCCGCGACCCTCGGATCTGCAGCCGAGTGCCATAAACACTATAGACCACCGTGCAGCTATCACGTTGAGTGGAAGTGCTTTACTGCTGGGTTTACCGCGTAAGTTTACCGCTGAGTTATTTCTTTTCTGTTCTATTTCATTCTCTTCTTTTTTTTTTCCTTTTTTTTTTCAAGTCTTCGCGTCTGGAAGACATTATAGGAAACTCAATAAAGTGATCACATCTTCAAGAAAAACGGTACATAGCGCAACATCCTCGCCCTGTTAGATGAAAACAGACGCGGAGCATATCGTGGTGGTGGTGGCACGCAGTCGGCGCTACTGCACTCGTTTTACGCGAAGAGAAAAGACACAATGGCCGCGCGGAGACGGCACGCTGATGATGATGCACGACGTCCAGTCGGCAACAGCGGTGACGAGCCGCTCGTTGCTGACGAGCAGACAGCGTGGTGGGGACAAGTCTCAGTGACGCTTATTAAAAGAAATGAGCCGAATTTAGCCCCTCCTGAGGCTGGCACATGCCCAGCAGGCAAAAAAGCTGCACCTCGGAGACAGGCACACGGACAGAGTGGTCCGGAAGGACCGTCTAATGAGATAACTGGGTTATGAAACTGGAGATGGTCTTGCGCCATTCGTTTATCTGTCTTGAAACTTTCTTTCTTTCCTTTTTGCCTTCAGACCTGAACTACATGTTGAGCTGCGTGCTTTTGAGTAGACCATATAACAAGCGTAGCGACCGTAGAGCGAGTTTTGGCTGCTTACATCACGATGGACTCCTCACGATCTTCGCTGAGGCGACGAGTCCTTATCGGTGTCTTTCATAAACGTTGTAGATTGTGATACTGAGATGTCGTAAGAATGAAAACTGCCATGGTACTCGGTGTGGACGTTTTAACGGGTCATCTCCTATTTACAGGGCGGCCAGCCTGTCTAAAAGCTGGGTAACACCCGCAGCTGTGCTTCCGTATATTCCTTCTTGCTTCTTTCATCTTTTTATTTGTTTTACGCATGCAGGAACAACAGAGGTCGATACAAAAGACAACTGTGCCCATTCGATGCTCATTGACAAGTTCAGATATGACACGTTTCATGGTGCCGCGGTGTGGACAGAGTACGATGCGCAAGCAACGAGCTCGCTGCTGACTGCACATAGGAAGATGAAAAACATATTTCAGTAGAACTCTCGGTATACCAAACGTACATGATCTCTTGACGTATATAACGCTGCTTCATGTTGTTTAATGTAGAGACAAGAAAATTTAGTAAAGACAGGTACTTTACGCCGGTCCAGATTGAACAATGAACAGGCTAAACGCAATTTTCTACTACCAAAAGTGTGAGTTAATTACTGTCGATTTACTTTAAAATTCCAAGCAACCTTTTTGTCGGAATAGCTTGAATTCAGTATTACGTGCCTTCACTCCTTCCTTCTGTTGAGCAAACAACTAAAGGATTCACTGATTAACTCTAGAAGACTTAAAATACGAACACAATGTTCGTCTTTTGTAATTGCTTTCAACGTCGTAGTGTGGCTGTCAGTGGTCCTTTTAGGTTATTTGTACTTGCGACCTTTAAGGTGCAGGAAAACATTTATGCGAACGCATGTAAATTTAAATTGAAAATACTCTTGATAAACTTGAACTATGACCTGTATTCTTCGAGGTTAGCCGTAGCTATTGTTGCCCCTGACTACTCTTGAATTGCTCAGTACCAAAGCTGCCACGTGTGCGTAAGTAAAAACGAAATTGGCAGGCGCTAAATGGAATAGAATAGAATATAATAGAATAGAATAGAATAGAATAGAATAGAATATTTATTTCCAGAAATACAAGGTTCTGGCGGATACCACCGGCGAAAAGCTGTTTGGAATACAGCTTGACTGGGCCGATGGTCCGTTACAAGGCATATACGTGGCGGTTGTATAAAAATAGTCACATTTTTTAGAAGCTCAATGTAAGAACAACTATTAACACAAATGCAGAAAACAAGATCAGAATTATATAAAGAAATAATGAACATGTATTGAAATACGCAAGAAAAAAAAATATGAATCAGCCGGCGTAAACAGGGATAATTGGGGATTGCTGGGAGAGAGCGCCGTGAAGGGGACGGAAAAAGAAGCTGATGTTATTGATGACGACAATGACGACGACTACGATACAAAATTTATGTGCGTGCCGAATGATGGCATCGGAAAACACACACATCACGTATATACTGACAGATAAAGTATAAATAGAGCCACGAAGAGTGCTACTGTTCTGCGCAGGAAAATGACCGACCTCTGTACGCAAAAGAGTAACGTACTATACGACCTATACGTATCGCCGAAGATGACCGATCTCTTATCGGAATAGCACATTGTACTCAACACATTCCTCAATTTTTGCCATTCTGCGCCGCCCATTGTTTATTCGCTCATTCTTCTTAATATGTCACCGGAGTATAAGAGGCGCCAAGTCCCTAAATAGCCCAGTATATACAGTATGTGCATACACTTGTCATCGCATCCCGGCCGCGGCGGCTACATTTCGATGGAGACGAAATGTTGAGGCCCGTGTGCTGTGCGATGTCAGTGCACGTTAAAGAACCCCAGGTGGTCGAAATTTCCGGAGACCTCCACTACGGCGTATCTCATAATCAGAGCTGGTTTTGGGGCGTTAAACCCCACAAATCATCACTTGTCATCGCTATTTTCCCATCGTCAGGCGTTATACATTGCCGTCGTGACATCGTTACTGACATCGTGTATTTACATGACCCGGTGGTTGCGTAGAGCATAAGCATATAAAATACGTCCGGCCCGTTAGGCTACCGAATGCAAAGGCATCAACCGAGAAAGCTATGACGTTGCCAGGATCGTGCGTGACACCTGTCCCACCGAGTGTTAAACCTGTAAGGTGTGCGTACGTGTGCGTGAGAGAGGGATAAACGAAAGCCTCGCCATGGTAGTACAGTGGCTATGACACTCGGCTGCTGATCCGAAGGTCGCAGGGTCGAACTCAGGCTGCATTTTGATGGAGGCAAAATGCTGGGGCCCGTGTACTGTGCCTTGTAAGTGCACATTAAATAACCACAGGAGGTCAAAATTTCCGGAGCCCTCCGCTATTATCGGTGTGTCCTTCAGCGCGTGCATGATATGAAAATGTGCGATACTGCAGTTTTGGGAGGTAGAACCCCAGAAATCCAGGTAAAGAAATAGTCTGCCTTAGTTATGTGTTGCAAACCCTACGTATACCTCTAGAAGACCTATAAACGTTCGGCACTTCGGGAGCGGTGTACCGCGGATACGTGTAAGTGGTGGAGTCTAACCGACGCAGTTTCACGCGCCCTCTTTAGCGTGCGCATCTGGGAGAGCGGAACAGCAAAAACAAACGCCAGGGACACCGCTGCTGTGGACAGTGGCCCACATAAATTGGGCCCATTGTGGAGTCAGCTGGGCATGGACGAGGATCACAATATGAACGGCTCAAAGATAGTCTTTCTGTCTTCAATAATAAAGAATACCAACGTGTGAATGACATTAAGATGCTACTTTGGGCACCCCACCGATGACTCTACCCATGCGCGGACAAGGTTACATTGCAGCATGAAAAGAAGTAGCGGACCTTCACGCTAGATCGTTATATTTGCCCTATCGCAACTTCACTCAAAGAGCCTCAAGAACTCATCGATTCTGAACGTTCTCTTTTTTTCCTTTTTTGCATTACGTACATTGCTCGTACTTCAGTGGCTTCGGACAGCAACGGGAAAGGCTTGCGTGGGGGTTAACTTGCGCCCCGCTGACACACGTCACTGCCGCGGTTTATAGAGTCGCGCTTCTTGGCGCAGTGACCCGCGCACCGATGAGTGACACAATGCCGCGGGGCCATGGCGGTGAGAAGAGGAAAAGACGAACAGCAGGCCTGCCCTTCGCTCTATACCTATATGCACAAAAAAGCGACGCGCATTCGTTAGCATAATGGCATCGCTAACCAGTGCGCGCCGCATCCTGCCGCGGTCTCCTTCCGATTGCCGCGGGGGCCAGGCCAGCAGCTCCTCCCCGGCCTTCGTGACTTGCACAGCGAGCGGCAGCGAAGACGCGCGATATCTGCGCGGCGCTGGGAACCGTCTTCTCACCTCGCGAAGGTCCGGGGCGCACCTCCCGTTGATGTACTGTACGCGCTAGCGGCTCGCCGCTAATCGCTCGCAGCGCCGCCGAAGAAGCGCGCTCTACGGAGACAATGCGCGCCCGTCGGCGTAATTACGCGGGAGGAGCGCGGACGAAGTGTTTGTTTGAATCGCGGGCATTGCGAATGCAAATCCATAGCATGCGACCGCGCTTTGCGTATAGCGCGGGCGGAGTCCAAGTATAATGGCCCCGCGAGCGGCGCTCTTCGCAATTACATTGCGGCGCGATCGGCCGCGCGCGCGCCGGCATTAAGGAAAGCGGGCACGTCGGTTTCTCGGCGCAGCTAAGCGCGCGTAAAAACTGCCGGGTTTTCCCCGCTCCGAGACTGCCGACTGGCTTCTCCCCGCTACATACTGTATTCGAGTGCGACTTCGCCCGCTAAATAACGACGCTATAGCGCGCCCTCATATATTTATTGCGCGCAGCAGCCGGCAGCGCGCGGCCAGGAATGTGTGATAAACGGCAAGCGCGGTTATGCGGTTCGCTCTTGCTGCCTTCGGGCTGCTGCTGCTGCCGGCCCTCCTGCCGACGTTGTGTTTGTTTTTCTTTTTCGTTGCGCGCTTTTATAAATTTAATTTTGTTTTTATCGTTCGCGGCGCGGTCGCTGTAGAAATGTGCCGATGACGCCACTGATGGTCTCGTTGATACAACTGTCGAGTCCGGTAATCGCTTGTATATTGCGCACTCGTGTCGCAACAGCCGCTCGTTTTCGGGTAAAAGACATCGCGTCAGTCACAAGTAGTCGCAGGGCAGCGAAAGGCCCGTGGAAAGCTCGTTTCTCTGTTGCGCGGGAAAAAAAAAGGGGGGGGGGGGAGGGGGGAGTCAGCGAAAGGCCCGTGACTCGCCCCTTAAAGAGGGGGGGGGGGGGGGGGGTGCGAAGACACCGTGCATCTAATGCTTCCTTCAGCCGTTAGGTGACTGCACTGCCCTGTATGCAGAGTTTAAAGTCATGTTATAGCCTAGCACGCGATGCAAACAATGTAATACCGGGTTCCAGTGTACTACTAGTTCGTATATGTTTCTGGATAACATGTCCTTGTAGCAGTTGGCAGTATCAGGGCTTCTTTTAGCGAATACATGTTGGGCGCAAGATTCGCGAAAGTTTAGTTCGGCCTATGGCTATCTACCATGGTTGGCTGTTTTGAACATGGCGATGCAACAGCTCGCAACATATAGAGCCGACTGCACCTGCCTGCACACACACACACACATTATATATATATATATATATATATATATATATATATATATATATATATATATATATATATATATATATATATATATATATATGCTTGTCACTTTACCGCGTAAACTCTTTCAGTTATTTGGTATTCCTGGTAAGCTTTGTCGAGACGTCATATCTTGCGTGATAAGCACGAGAGAAGAATGGAGACCACATCCACGTCATATTACCTTGCCCACAAGGAGACAAAATATAAACGATGCTTCTCTTTGCACGCGCTCTCGGTAATCGCGACATCCACGGCAGTGCATCGACTGAGGCATTATCGCTCTTTATTTCTTTGCTGATGGTATCGAACTGGTATAAGATTGGCTAATGTTCCCGAACGGCGCCTGCATTCGTCCTCACCTTCTTCTCGCTCATTTATTTTAGGAGCAACTTTACTGTTTTGATGTATCCATATACATTTCTCGCGCTGCTCGGAAGGACGTCTTCGCGAGTGAAAGTTCAGAAAGCCCCACGAAACTGCGGGCCCTCGAGGGACCAGTCGTCCGCGCACGTAGCACACGTCTCTCGAATTCGCGCGTTATCGGCGAGAAGACGAACGAATACATAAATAAATAAATAAATAAGCCCGAAGACGCAAGCGCGCGGCATGCAAATCACCGGCGCATCAGCAGCACGTAGCGCGTGCTACAGGAGGCTGGGGGAAAAAACAAAAATAAAGAACTGCGTTTCGCGCGGGCACGCTGCGGAGGACGAGGAGGCGCGCGCGCCTCGCCCGCAGCGATACCAATCTGGCGTAAGCGATGGCCTTCGGGCGCCACCGATTACCCTTGAATTATCACCTCGGAGCTGAACGCGCGCGCGCTCTCCGCAGTTCTTGCCGATGCGAGCTTCTCGCCAGGCGCGCGGTGCCCACACGAGCTGCTGGCTGCATCGAAAGCGGCGGCAGGCGACAGCCACTCAAGACGCGCGTGCGACAAACGTCCGCTCGCGCGACAGGTTTCTACCGCGGTCTGTCCCGCGGCTCTTTTTATCTCGTCCGGGGCTTCGAAGATCGCGCCGGCGATCCGGTATAGCCCCGGTCGAAACAGAGCAAAAAAAAAAAAAAAAAGGAAAGAAAGAAATGGATATGTGCTCCGAAGGATAGTGTTTGCGCCGTTTGCCTCCGTCACTGTGCGCGCCGAAGTGTGTCTCCACAAGTTACATAGGAAGCCCCTTTTAGACACACCCCTTTCCCAATTGACTCCCCTTCCTCTTCAGCCTCTGCGGGAACGTGATCGGCGTGCCCGACCATCTCTCGTTTCCATCTCTCGGCGAGTGTACAAGCCGCGGCAGCATCGCGCGGACGGAGGTAGGACGGGGTGCGTGAAATTTTAACATTTTCTTGTTTCTTATTCCCACAACCACTGGACGATCGAGGCATGACGTTTCGCTCCTCTGTCGGCCGTACTCGGCCTGAACTTGTCAGCAGGTAAGTGGCAACCCCCTTTCGATGTGGACCGAGTAAGTAGCGATAACAAGGAACCAAACAGAAAAAAAGAAATAAGAAGGAAGGCCAACAACACCATGGTAACGTCACTTCGATAGTGCGCGACCTCCGTGGCAGTGAAATAAGCCGCATTAGCGTCGATGTAGCTGATAGTAACGAAATACCTCGTTAACACCTTGTTCAAATAAAATACGTTCCGCTACAGGGTATAACGATAGCAACAGTATCGACCCTGTCAGTGCCTGTGCGATATAATCAACCGTTGTAATACAGTCCGAGCCATATCCTTCCTAAGATCGCGTTTAAAAATGAGGTATATGTGTGGCGAAGCTGTCCAAAGTGGCGAGGTGTTTTTCTTGCGTTTGACACCGGCGCTAACGTGGGCGGTGATAGAGAAAGCAGGGGCGTTAAGGGCCCGGTCTTTAGTGCTGTGTGACGGCGGCAGCGGCGGCGACGACGACGACGACGACAACAACAACAATGACACAAAAATCGAGGACAAAAAAAAAAAAAGAATTCAGAGGTTAGTTATTACTGCCGTCTGACTAGCAAAAGCGTTCTCACATTGATGCAAAGTACGCAAGTGTCCCCACAATTATCATTAAAAATATTAAAAATTCGCTAAGTGGTTTCGGCAGCTCAAGTGAACATTACAAGTAGTAATCCGCGTGTTCTTGAAATCTTGTCTAATTATTAGTGCTCGAAGCATCGTGCAGGAGCGTTAGAAATGTAAGTGAAAGCCCACGAGCTTTATTAAGTGGCTACGGCGCTTCCTTGATCTTTGTGCGGTGAAGTGGGACGCTAAGACCTTTTGACGATGCCGTTGGACCAAGACGCAGACCACCGAACCGACAGAACCATCTGAGTTGCTATAGCTGCTTTGCAAAAATGAGGTGGTGCTGTGAGGTACCACTCCAGACAGGCCCTCATTGCCTCTGTTGTTGTTGTTATGTGGGGTTTAACGTCCCAAAACCAGCTCTAATTATGAGAGACGCCGTCGTGGAGGGCTTCGGAAATTTCGACCACCTGGGGTTCTTTAACGTGCACTGACATCGCACAGCACACGGGCCTGAACATTTCGCCTCCATCGAAATGCATCCGCCGCAGCCGGGATTCTATCCCGCGACCCTCGGATCAGTAGCCGAGTACCATATATAGCCACTAGACCACCGTGGCGGTCCCTCATTGCCTCTAATACTTTCGAATTCTGTTCCCCTGTGCTGAAGAAAAATGTAGGCTGAGGAATGCACAAATGAAACGTTAGCAGATCTATCCCCTCACTGATCGCACGTTATATACTACGTGCAGTGTACAAGAAAAAAATAAAGAGACACCTATATGAGAGGAGCGTTCTTTGGCATTGTCGTGAAAGCTGCCGACCGAACCTCAATACTTTATTTCCAGCACGGGTTATGCAGTGTTTTCCTCATTTGCATTGTTTCCTGTCTTTTATGTGACGACGCTGCTTTCCTATGGCCACCTCGAAGAGCAACTGAATGAACACGGCTGTCCAAACGCGAAACCTCGCAAGAACTCGCTGCACAGAAGGCGAGGAGGTTTGCGCGATACGACGTATACAGCTTAGCACAGGAGTGCACGTGCTCCTTAGACGGTAGGAGCTGTACGCGCTACGAACCACGCCACCGACGGACACCACCGACGTCCGCCGCGGTGGTGTAGTGGTTATGGTACTCGGCTGCCACCCAAAATACGCGGGTTCGATCCCGGCCGCGGCGGTCGCATTTTCGATGGAGGCGAAAATGTCAGAGGCCCGTGTACTGTGCGTTGTCAGTGCACGTTAAAGAATCCCAGGTGGTCTAAATTTCCGGAGCCCTCCACTACGGCCTTTCTCTCCTCTCTATCTCTTTCACTCCCTTTCCCCCACCACCACGGACGCTTAGCCGTGCTCCCTACATGGGCTGCAGAAATTAGCGTCCTTTCCTAACCGAACCACAGTCATCGTCATCAGTCGCTCCTTAGACATATAGGTAAATAAAGAGTAAGCGGTTTATTGGAATTGCAAGGATATCTACGCGCGGTCAATAGGACGAGCATCCTTTCTCTCACTCCCTCGTCGACACAGACAAAGAAAAAAAGAAAAAAAAACAAAAAGACAGACAAGAAAGACATCTGTACGCATCTTAAATTTAATGGCCGCGCAATATACCCTCGTGAAGTGTGCTGACGCCTGTGATTCTGTGCGTGGTACTCAATGTTGCTGTTGAAAAAAAAAAAAGGAGGCAAACAAAATAGTCGAAGAGTGACCGAGCACAGGTTCTCGTCGCCGAGGAGCCCTTGGCGCTCTTAGCGTTACTCCGACGGCGCCGGAGCACGTGGGCGGCGCGAAAGGCCGAAAGGTGCAAACGCGGAGAACACCGTTGCCCAAGTGGGAACGTACAGGTGAAGTGAGGCGGCGTCGGCACGCTCTATACCGTGGCCGCGTCCCAGCGCCCCTGCAGCAACAGCTGCTGACGAGGCCTTCGCCGCGAGCCAAGAGGGGCGGGACCGCATTAATTAGATTTCCAGCGCGAAAAGAATCATAATTGCCGGCACACACACACGCACACAGAAGCGGCGCCATCATTAGGTCGTTTCAGCCACCGCGCGGCTGCGCGCTCAAGAAGGTGACAGGCCGGCGAGCAGGGTGCGAAATGTGTGCGTGCTCGCCGCCGTGTGCACTCGCGTGCGTGCAGAGTGGGCGTGCCTGCTTTGCCCGCAGACTCTCTCGCGTGCGTGTATCGGCTGGGAAACCGAAATTCCGTTTTCCCTCTTCCCTTTGGGCTTTCTCCGTTCATGGGGACGTCACCACCGATTTCGGTGCCCATTACGACCTGTAACATTGAGCCTTTCCTGCATTCCGGCATGAACGCTGACTGAAACATTATATTTTGAGGGCACAAAAAAGAACAACAACAACAAAAATTAAATAAAGGACTCAGAGTGCTACAGGAAGAGCTTAAAACATTTGTCTATCCAAATAGAATAGGATTTTTAAAAGGACAGAAAGTTGATCGAGTTGGTAAGCATCCATATAGTCAAAAGAAGAGGCGTGCAAGACACGGACACAAGGGGAGAAGTGAACAACACGAACGGCGTTCGTGTTGTTCACTTCTCCCCTTGAGTCCGTGTCTTGCACGCCTCTTCTTTTGACTATAGAACATGATTTTATTTTATATTTTTGCGATTTTAGTGGTTGGCATCGATACGGAACGTTCCCAGCCTTACCTTAATTGTCAACAAAATGCAAACAATGTATGAAACAACGTGTGTTTACGTATATATATATATATATATATATATATATATATATATATAAAATCATGGTTCGCTTCTTATAACTCGCTCAGAGGTGGATGTTTTCAAAAAAGGAGCGGGGCGGGGGCGGTCTAGTAGAGTGCTCTCAAGAATTTTATATTTTGGTCGCAAGAAATTTCAGCGCTAGATTTAAATACGTTATATCGTGGTGATGACGTCATACAATGCGGTGGAAGCTCCAACACAAAATTAAAAATAAAAAACGATGAGCATCTTTGGTCGTGTATTTCTGGCAGCTACGAAGCGAATCCGCTGCCTGCAATGCCTGAGCACCGACTCCGAAAGTAGATTCGCACATAGATATAACGGAAGTAAATGCGCCCGTATGCGAGCGATAGCATTGGAGTGGGTCATCTTAGAGGATGCAAGGCCATGCACCTGTCCTGGCCTGCGGCACCGTTACCATTTATGGACTACATACATAACTTCTCGAAGTATATATAGATATATATATATAAAGGAGAAACTGAACCCTCTCCTCACTATACGCCAATGCAGGACACGCCAGCACTGTATATATATATGACAAACAAGTGCTTGTTCGCTCCGCGCCGAATAACCATATCGCCGGCGGGCAAGTTGAGCAGCGTGAACTGCGGTCGGTTAAAACTATATAAACGGACCGGAGACCCAATGTAGGCGATACAAAACTATTCCGCGCTGGCACGACAACTTGATACCGAGCATACCACGAACAATTTATGCACCGCACATATAAGGACATAACATTTACGGCAACTGTCGCGGAAGCAGCCGCGGAAGGACCCTCGCGAATCGTGTTTGACGCGCTAATATCACCCGGAATGCCGGACCCTCCTAATTCGAGACTTAATTCCCTGCAGCTCGCTTCGGGCACAGCGCATTTCTTTGCCTCGGCCGTGCTCTGTTTATCATTTCGAATGCTCGCCAACGAGCGTCACTCGTTCCGTCTGTCGTGCGCGCCTTGAGAATCACTTGCGGCGCGCGGAATATCCAACGAGCGCCGCTTGGAGGACGGCGCGAGCTACGGGCGCAGCAGCCTAATTACTACCGCAACCATTTTTCTCCGGGGCTAATCCATCCGCATAAGGAGAGCGCTTTTCAACGTGCGCAAAAAAAAAAAAAAAAAGCGGCACGGAAAGGCGCACGCACATACACGCCGACAACTTCTTTGACAGGTATTCCATCGTCACGCTCCGCAAAAGGTCGACCCTGGAAGCGGAATAGGAGCAATCAAGTACGCACTCTGACGTCGATGTGACACTGAGAAAGCCACGCGGAGGCCACGAAAGAAGAGAACAGAAAGAAACGAAAAGAAGGACAGGTAAAGAAAACGTTGCTGTATTGCCAGGCACACACGGCGTATATGTATATACAGAACGCGTGATTCCCTTCGGCTGTTTGGAAACACGAGCGAGCCAAGTGCCCGCGCTGCTTCCGGCTCAGGGAATGCAAACTTTTGACTCGGTCGAAGAGCCGAGGGCACGGCGAACACGACGGGCAGTGAAAAAAACAGCCCACCGCAGCAGCGCGGCCGGAAGGGCAGTGAGGTTTGAACCGCTCCGCGAGCGCGCGAGGCTTCGAAGGAAGTCGAGAAACGAACCGCACTGCATACCGACCGCACGCACCGGACGTCGTCGTGCTGTCACTCGGCTCGCTCATTCATTCATCCGCACGCCCGGGTTGCCCTACTATCGCGTAATGTACTACGGAACACGCATACCGACGGACGCTGAAACCCCACGGTCTTGTTTCTTCCTGCATGGAGCAGTGCGCGCGTGCCGCTATTGTATACACACTCGGGCTGGTTACCCCGTGCCGAGCGAAACCGCAGCGGGCTCCCGCGGTTCCGCCTGCGGCTGAAATTGAGAACCGCTCGAGGGAAGTGTCACTTTCGGCGGACGGTGGTGCGCGTATTTCCACTGGCCGCAGGAATAACGCGGGAATGCGCTGACCAAGCTTCGCATCAGATTCCAACGTTATTTGAGAATGCATCGTTGAGCGCTATGTGACGCGTCCGACATGCCTGTGAGGAGGTCGCCCTTAAGAAAATGAGTGTTCGATATTTTTGCAGAGCGCCTGCGTACATCAGAGTAATGTGATGGGCTAGTTGGTACATAGCTTATTTAAACGATGTGGCACAACGCTACAAAAGAGAGAGAGTGTGTGTGTGGAAGAGCGAAAAAAACAGACAGAACGCTCTCTCTCTCTTTTGTAACGTTGCGCCACGTCGATTAGTTAACCTGCGCACATCTACCTGTCACGCCTGTCACCTTGCTGCATAATGGACCTTCACATGTATAATGAGTGTGTAGATTTTCTGCCTAGGTCACACTAGAGCTGGGTCGCTAAACAGGCGACCGAAGCGCCACATTTGTTAGAAAAGTGCCGGAAAGGCCCCGCATACAACCTGTATGCTGGACCAAGAGGCTACAGCCCTGAATAAAATGATGACGATGTAACTGTAAAACGTGTACACGTTTCGGGGGACAGGACAGGGATCGAGCGGCAAAAGAAACCTAAGAGGAACGCACTCTACGAAAATAATTAAACTAAAAGAATGTGCCGAAAGGCGAGGATAACGCGTATTTTAAAAGAGGCACCGAAAGCTTTCTACGGTTGATAACGCAGTGTCTGTCAATGCATTCTCACGATTAGAGGCCACAGTGTGACATCAACATCAAAAACATGCTTTCTATAGCTTCCACGCTATAAAGCCATAATGGTGGCTTTATATGTTATATAGTGACTGTCACAAAATTGCGGTTTATCGAAGATGCTCAAGAGGCTGCGTGATGCACTTCCCTCACCCCGTAGTTGAATATACACGAGCGCGTAAACGCTCGAATAACCTGATGCGACAAAAAGCTACCTGACCACCTCCGTCTCAACTTGGAAAAAGGGAAAACTCGAATTGTCTCCGACTGTTGGATGAAGTAACGCCCCTATGTTATACCCTTGAGCCAATGGAACGAGCGGCACTTTGAACCACAGTAGGACAGCCGTGGACGGTTGACGATTATAGAGAGAGCAATAATAGGAATGGGGCAAACGCAGGTCCTGAACAGGCGCGGCACAAGAACACACTCGACGGCCCGCCAAGAGAAGGCCACATAGCTGGAAAAAGGAAACGACATAAAACAGAAACCACGTTGAGCGCGAGCGAAGAGAGGCTCTATTGCTAAATCCAAATGGCCGGGATACTGAAGGGGAGGGTTCCACCATATACCAGCGACGCGGCGACATGCAGGATGCGGGATGGAAGCGCTCTCGCTTTCCGACTCCATTCTGCGCCGTGCCTGACGAGACGCACCATGACCGATGTGCCTTCGGCAGAGATCGCGAGCGACGACAAAGAGTGGCACATTTTTTTTGATGACTCCCATTTCGCGAGCCGCGAGCCTCTCGTAAGCAGCGACAACTGGGCCCGTTCCTCGCCTTCTAGATACGGCGCGGCGGAGACACATCAAAATTTATTGCCAATTAAGCGCATAATGTTCCTGGAGATGCGCGACAGAGGGAGGCGCACGGCCGCAAAGCAGCTGCGACTACTATAAGCGCGGCGACCCAAATAATCAGCCGCTGCCGCAACCGCGAGGGAATCCATTGACGTTAGGAGTGCGTCCCGCGGCTGAGGCGGCCTCCGCGGAGCGCAGCGCGTCTGCGCTAACCATAACTCCATTTGGTCTGGCACTCCCTGCTCCGGAGGGAGAGAGTGGTCGAACAAAAGGCCACTGTCGGGAGAAAAGAAAAAAAAGAAGAGTGTGTGGGTTGGTGGGAAGGAGACCGATATGACAAACGCCTAGCGCGCGTTATTGTGGCATTATCAAAGAGCGAACGCGGCCGCCACAACCTTTGAAAAAAGAAAACGAAGAAGAAAAAAGAAAAAGAATGCACTGGCGGCCACATTATCGAACTGCCCGTGTTGGTTAGGTCAAAGATAAACCAAAGGGAGAGTTAGCGTCCACGTCGATCGGCGTATAGTCGCGGAGAACACCATTAAGATGATTACCGTCTTCTGCAAACATCTCGTCGGCATAAAATAGACAAAATATGGGCGCCCTCGCTTTGTCCGCTGCCCCGTGTCATCCGCGAATTGGACAGAGCGCGGCCAGAATTCGCGTTGGACGTTGTCCACGCGCCGGACCAGTGCGAAGCAGAACAACGTTTGCCGAGATAGCGGAAGTTTACTTATCTCGATCCATTTTAGTCGCGGTTCGTTTCGAGATTGGCTTTCTTCTTCATTCCCTGTATAGCGGTTCTGTGGCTTTCCGCGCACTGCCACAATCGCCTCACACACTTAAGCGAGAATGTTGATGGATTTATGGGGTTTTGCGTCCCAAAACCAAGACATGATTGATTGATTGATCGATTTGTGGGGTTTAACGTCCCATAAGCAGCTCTGATTATGAGAGACGCCGTAGTGGAGGTCTCCGGAAATTTCGACCACCTGGGGTTCTTTAACGTGCACTGACATCGCACAGCACACGGGCCTCAACATTTCGCCTCCATCGAAATGCAGCCACCGCGGTCGGGATTCGATGCCGCGACCCTGGGATCATGCAGCCGAGTACCATAGCCACTAGACCACCGTGGCGGGGCAAGACATGATTTTAAGAGACGCCGTAGTGGAGGGCTCCTGAAATTTAGACCACCTAGGGTTTCCTTAACGTAATGCACAGTAAACGGGCCTCTAGGATTTCGCCTACATCGAAACGCGGCTGCCGCGGCCGGGATTCGATCCCACGACCTTCGGGTTAGACATTCAAGTGCCATAACCAATAGACCACCGCGGCGGGGTGTGTGCGTTATAATCATGTCGTAATTTTGGTACGTAAAACCCCACGTATTACGAATGCTTTAAAGTGCTTAGTGGAAAACACACGAATATGATAGCGATGAAATATGACGGTTTCCACGTTTCACGGTAGCTCCACATACAAAACAAATTTCAACTCAGGGTTTGCGATGACAAATAATTTAAATTATTGTTTAGACTTTTCATCTACCCGTGCCACAGATTACTTTCTCGCTGGCATTTTTCACAATTCGCTTGTAATATGACTGCCGCAAAAGATTTATTACGAGTCCAGGCAGATCGAAGCTTATTGAATTTGGGCTCTGAGCTTTTGGTTAGCTCATGGCGCAACACTCCATGGTTCATGTCGTCATTTATATAAAATCATTGAACAGAAATGAGTCTATCGGTAAAACTAAAGTGAGCAGTTTCGTATTTGCTCTAAGGACCCATATCCAGCGATTTGAGGAATGCGTGTGCATTCACACAGATATGCTGACAACAATACTTTGAGCGAAAATCAGCGATTTCTTTAGTATTTCCGGCTGTTGGGAGTTTAAAACAAAAGTTCTCCAAGTTTTCATTTCTATTCGCGTTAAAATTCAGGCTTTCACTGTAGCTTGGAATCTACTCCAAATCTTCCATCGAGCAACCTCCCTGAAAACTTCATCGCTTAATCGCCGAACGAGCACTCAAGGCATTATCTCTTTTTTTTTAATTCGTTTTCGTAAACTCTTTCCACCCAGTTTATCTCAGTCATCTAGCGAGGAGTGACGCGTTGTGGCTCCCTTATCGAGCATAATCCCCGGCGGCGACGCTTTTCTCGCTTTAAAACAGCCAATAAACCTGATTGCATCTGGCACAATATAATTTGGTCATCGCCGGCTGTCTCAAGGTCCCCCGAGGCACGTCCTCCGAAGAAGACAGGCGCGTGGTCATGGCGGGCGGGAAGCCAGCGACAACCGCATGCTTAAAAAAAAAAAGAAAAACAAAATGAATCAAAGAAAAACAGAGCCGCGAAACAAAACACGAAGAACCTCCGTCCCGAGGCGACGCGGGGCAAACAAAGCGAACAGGAAGCTCGCTCAGAAATTGCCTCAGGCACAGCGAGTGTATACAGCAGCTCTCCCACGAGTCACGTGCCAGCCTCGTTGTGCGAAAGAGTGTAACGCCGAAGCAAGAAGGCATTAAAAGGAAATAAGTCACGAAGCGAAAGATGCCCGGGAGAGAAGAGTTAAAACGGCAGGAGGAGGAGAAGACGGCCGTCCAGCTGTACGGGGCGACCCGGACCAGACGCGCAGACACTGGCGGCCAAGAAGCAGCGCGGCCGAGAAGACGCCGCTGACCACGGTCATGTGAGCTTTCTTTCTCTCGCGGAGTCCTTCGGAGGCGACAAATAAACAGCGGACCCCTTTCTTTTCGCAAACAGGTGCGTTCGGGTGGTGCGCGAGAGTGTCGAGGCGAAGTGGTCCTGCCCTTGAGGCTCATCGCTGCTCCTTCTCCGGTTGCCATGTTTCTCCCTCGGCGAGCTGCTCGGCCGGCAGTGCAAAGTCGTTTGTTTAACCCCGAGCACCATTATGTTTTGCTGTCGTGGCCGATCGCCCTCGCGGTGCGCAGAGAGCGCGAATTCGGAGCAGGCCTCCACCGGTCTACGCTCGCCGAATTGAGCGCCAGTGCGTCTATCTCGCTGCAATGGACTGTCGCAGTGATTGCACTGTTTGTACGACGCAGAGAGGTGGTCGGTGTAGTCGGATACGACTGGGGCGTTCGTACGGCAGCCGCTTTAAGTGTGTTGCACATTTTGAGTTCCGTGCCGCAACCACACGTGGTTTTGCTACGTATGTTTGGCTCTCGAAGTTCGAAGCGAGTTGCTCCCAATCCATCCCCGCTGTCTTCCTTTGTATTCTTTACTCGCACTGGTAACACTGTAAGGATACCTCTTTTTATAGTTTGGGACTCTCTCTCTTTCTAAACTTTCATTCTTTTGTTTTGTTGCTCTCTAGCCAGTATTAATTTAGCAGCCCGCCTGCGTTTCATGCAACACCTCATACTTGGATTAGGATACCGCACTAACCTCACGGCAGGTGTTCAGTTGCTATAATGCACTAAACGCGTATACTTATATTGATTTGATTTGTGCGGTTTAACGTCCCAAAACCAGCTCTGATTATGAGGGACGCGTATACTTATAGGCAAATATTTTTTCTATAAGAAATCGCATTCCTATGTTCATTGTTGAAGTTAGTTGTGTGTAAGTTACTGCGGGCACTCGAAATAATTATGGGCATAGTTATTACGTCCAAAGAGGCCATTTATAAAGCGTCCGCCACTTTGAGCTTATCTTGACGTATGCGAGAAGCGATAATCCTGGCTCGGTGGCCTTCCATACATTATTCATTATTTTATAAAACGCGCATATCTTACGAAACATCAATACCTTCCGCGTAAACCGCGAATGCTACTTCCACATCTCGCCCTCTACCGTTCATAATGGAATGCTTCTCTGCATACAGTTGGAAGGCGCCCCACGCACGGTGAATGCCCCGAGCTGGAAACGTCGCATTTCATTCCAATATACTTAGGGCTCGCTGGCTAAAAACTGTGCTCCGCTATTCGAATTAGCATAACTACCGTATTTAGTAAAAACTCTGCCATATACCCCTTCCCTCCATTCCAACCCGCCTCTCCACTCATCAATGACTGAACGAAGCACAGCTTCTACCACGAATGCATAATGTATTCGATAGATGTACTGCGCGAAGGCGTTTCAAGTACTGTACTCTTTGCACCTCTTATATCGGGAAGTATACATCCAGAGCTGGGAAGTTTAAATAAAGCAGCAAAGGGAAATTTTGAGCGCAAAGCGGTGCACCACACTCCCGTGTTGGTGAACGATGTGGCCTTGGTCGTGTAACACACACACACAAAAAAAAAACGGCAAATGCGTCAGAACACTGTACTTAGAGCGGTTTGTAGGGCTGCTTGGAATTCGTACATTTGATGCATTCCACGCGCTTGACGGAACGAGAACGCAAGAAAAATGGCAACAATGACAGAAGCGTTCTTCTTATCTCTTGTCTTTTCATTTCTATTCTTTCTTTCCTATTCCGTCACGCGCTAGAAGTGGATCAGAAGTCAGAACACTGTGTCGAGATTGGCTCGCGCTCATCGCAGGCGCACTTGCGTCTCGAAACGCGGAGTGTGGTATAGCTTGGCCACGAGCGCATTCGAAGCTCCAGAAAACGCGCTCGCGGTGATGGAAAGTTAAGGTTTACATCGGCAGGGAAATGTGTTTACGGCGTACATTGCACGCTGCACGTGCGATGTACACCTAAAAAATTTAAAAGAAAAGAAGAGCAACAACATAGGGCCGGTCGAATGTAGGAAAGGCGACGCATTTCGATGCGTCCGTCCAAGACGGCCGTCGGGAATGCTAAGGCGGTGGGAGTCGAAGGCCACATTCCAAACCCACCTGGGTTCTTTTGGCGGTGTGGAAAGTGGCGCGTCACTCGAAGCGGCTCAAGCAGCTGTCCGGCGTGCACCGGGTTCTACGTGACACGCGTTCGGCACGTGACCGCGTTGATTCTCTCACCCGATTTTTTTTTTTTTCCTCGCTCCGTATACGAAATGGTACAGACGGGTGATGCATGCAAGACGCTCGAAGCTTGATAAACGATACATGCTGTTGCATCATAGTCATAAAACTGCCACGCTCACGCCACCAACCCACCGGATACCATTCTTTCGTTATCGGTAAGATAAAGTTCTTTCTTTACCGGTGTCACCAAACCCGTGCTATGATGTACGGGGCGCGATCGCCGGAAATAATTCCAAGAGCCAACGTCTTGGTTCCCCGAAATAGATCCCACGAAAGCTTGGACAATAAGATTTTTGGTCCCCTTTAGCACACTAGCAAAACGCCAGCAGTGGTTCAGAGACCGAGTCAGGGCCAAGGGTGGTCAAACAAAACAAATATATTTTCATCGAATAGGCAGTCACTCAAATGTACACAACACGGCTTTCACAACTCAAAACACAGATGGGTCGCAAAGTTATACAAGGCCAACCAACACGAACAAGTTCATGCACTGCAACAATGAACAAAACACAAAGAGTCCTATTCACCAAGACACTCGGCGTCTTCTTGCAGGTGGCCTGTCAGCTGGCTCGGCGTCTGAGTCACGCAGACTTCTTGCTTCTTCTTTTTACTTGCAGCTCTTCAACTCTCTGTTCGTCTCTTCTTCGCCCCCTCCTCGCGCGGCTCGTGTCCGACCGCTTATATAGTCCTGGGAAAGGATACTAGAAGGTTCCATAGGGCCACGTGACCCAGAGCACACATACAATTGGGAACCTTCTCGCCCACTCTCGAACCTTCTTGGTTGGGGCGGCGCCTCTCTCTCTCTCTCACTGCGCGGGGAGCGTCGGCGTGTGCTCTCCGCTTCCCTTCTCTCCTTACGTCTGTCCCGCGCGCGCGCTCTCCGCGATAAGAAAGCTTCTACAACATTCTGGTCTTTTGTAGGCGCGGCGCGTCTTTCGGTGCTTCTTCCGCGCGCCGTTTTTCTCGTTGTTGTTTCGGCCTTTGGACGCCGGTTTTTTATTTCAAAATAGGCACTATTTTGTGACACTGCCCCCCACTTTAAGAATATTATGAAATAATATTCAAAACGCACAAAATAGTGCACACGCAAATATAACCACACAAAGTTCCCCAAGTCTTTTCACAGTCAGTAGCACATAAGTCCACTTGAGAGTTCAAACACATAAGTCCACGCACGGAACGTCGCGACACTTTCACAATGAATCGCGCACACGCAAGTCACATAAGAATACATCGTTTGAAATCTTCACAACTCTTCGCGTACACACGCGTAATACAATGACACTGAATACATGCACTTTCTCCAAGTTACAAAACATCCAGATGTAACACACACACATCGATACATGAAAACATCGTTCACTCATCACCAACACTTGCAATCAATCACAGCACATGCGGTTCCACCCTGCGACCGGACACCTAAATCCAGGATCTCGAGACTGCCTTTCTCTTACGCCGCTGTTTGTTCCTTTTCTTTTTCCTCCGGGTGAACCTTGGCGTTAGCTGTTTCGGTGAGCGCACCTTATCCACTTCTTCGCAACGCTGTGCTGGCTCCGATGCGATTTGTACTTCTTTCTCGTCTCTGTCGATCTTCGGAGTCTCCTTGCTCGGTGCTTTATTCTTATTCTCCGAACTCGCATCAAAAGTTGCGCTGTTAGTGCACACCCCATCTGACTGTACTTCACTGCATGGTATCACGGGTGTGGCAGCCTCTCGCTGTTCGCGAGTCTCCTGGGCTTCTAATGAAGCTTGTGCTGAATTCTTCTCGGAGTCCGGCATTACAGAATGCTCAACAGGCTTCTCTTCGAATCGAGTTCGAGCTGCAGCTGCTGGTGGTTCCCGATGGAGTTCATTCTTCGGCTCTTCACATCGAGGCTTCGGATCGTTAGGGCCTCGTGCACCTCTGATATTTCCCACGATCAGATCATAAAGTGGGTTCTCCATACACAGAGCCGTAACCATCCCACTGTAATAGGGGGTTTCCACCTTGATCCTCGCTTCAGGGAGCCTCCTCGCTGTACCATCAATTAGGCAAACGATACCTTTCGCGCCTGTGAGCTCGTGGTTCCGGACCAAATTCCTTCGCACAATTACTGTGCTGCTACCAGTATCTCGTAGCACGCTTACACGCTTTCCTGCTACTTTTCCAAAAAGTACTGGCATATTCTTATCCAGTGCTCCGGGGCGTGTAGTCGTTATGGCACCAACGATTGGAACTTTCTTTCCGTCTTTAAGTTCCAAGAAGCCTTGAACTTTTTCATCATCTTCCTGTTTCGGCGGGGCATATACACACGATACCTGCTGAACTTCTTTGACTTCATTCCGACACGTGTCAGCTTTGTGACCGGTCTGCCCGCATTTAAAGCACTTCGCACTCGGGCGAGAAAAATTTGTTCGGCAGTCACTAGCACGATGTCCCAGCCGATTACACAGGAAACACCTCGTAACAGGTCTCGGGGGGTTTCTTCTTTCTTCATGTGCCGATTGTTTCACATCTTCCATTCCCTCCCTTCTGATCTTGCCAAGATTGGTGCCTCCTTGCGCTTCCAAGAATTGGTCTGCTAATTCCAACATGTCACTGAGAGACTCGGCTTTCCTTTCTTTCAGATAAAGAGACAGGCTCGGGTGGCAACTGACGAGAAATTGCTCCTTAATGAGAAGCTCTCTAAGCGCACCGTACTCCTGTTCAATTCCCGAAAGTTCAGTCCACCGATCAAAATAGTGGCTGAGTCGCGCAGCATACTGCGTAGCAGTCTCTCCATCGGCGGGCTTTCCCGTCCTGAACTTGTCTCGGAAGCCTTCTACAGTAAATCTGAATCGTTTCAGCAAAGCGGCTTTAACCCTTGCATAGTTCGAGGCATCCGCAGGCGTCAACCTGCCATACACACTGAGCGCTTCGCCGCTCAAACAAGTACTCAACGCCGTTGCCCATTGCTCTTCCGGCCAATTCTGACTTCTAGCAACGGTTTCAAATCTGTGCAAGTAGGCGTCTAAATCATCCTTTCTCTCATCGAACGCCACCAGTAGCTTGCTTGGATTCAGTCGGAACGAGCACTCTTCTCTCTCTGTGCTGTCGACTCGAATGGGCGTGTCAACGCGCTGTTGCAATCGGAGACGTTCAAGCTCCAACTCATGCTGCCTTTGCCTTTCTCTCTCGGCCATCTCCGCTTCTCTCTGTCTTTCCATTGCTTCCCTCTCTTCTTTCGCTCTTTCAGCTGCTAGCCGTTCCTTCTCAATCTCCGCTTTCAGTTGCTGTTCCATTCTTTCTCTTTCTTCTTTCATTTGTCTCTCTTTCACTTCCCTTTCTTCTTTCATTTGTCTCTCCATCGCTTCCCTCTCTTCTTTCGCTCTTTCAGCCGCTAGCCGCTGCTTCTCAATTTCTGCTTGCATTTCCCGTTCCGCCCTTTCAGCAGCTTGCCTTTCTCTTTCCGCAGCTTCTTTTTTTCTCTTGGTTCACCCATTTCCGTAACTCAGCTCCGGCCAAACCCATCTTTTCACCAAGGGCAATCAATTTCTCAAGATCCATGGTGCCCGTCCACAAAATCTAGCCGCGTGCACAAACAAATATCGGCCTATACTTCAACTCTCAAAATATTCTCTGCACACAGGTTAGCGAGAACGTGGTGCAACACACAGCACGTACACAACCCAAGGCTCGTCCTCCGTACTTTGAACACACTTAAGCGCCAAAGAAGTCCTGTCGCGGACGCCAGAAATATTGTCACCAAACCCGTGCTATGATGTACGGGGCGCGATCGCCGGAAATAATTCCAAGAGCCAACGTCTTGGTTCCCCGAAATAGATCCCACGAAAGCTTGGACAATAAGATTTTTGGTCCCCTTTAGCACACTAGCAAAACGCCAGCAGTGGTTCAGAGACCGAGTCAGGGCCAAGGGTGGTCAAACAAAACAAATATATTTTCATCGAATAGGCAGTCACTCAAATGTACACAACACGGCTTTCACAACTCAAAACACAGATGGGTCGCAAAGTTATACAAGGCCAACCAACACGAACAAGTTCATGCACTGCAACAATGAACAAAACACAAAGAGTCCTATTCACCAAGACACTCGGCGTCTTCTTGCAGGTGGCCTGTCAGCTGGCTCGGCGTCTGAGTCACGCAGACTTCTTGCTTCTTCTTTTTACTTGCAGCTCTTCAACTCTCTGTTCGTCTCTTCTTCGCCCCCTCCTCGCGCGGCTCGTGTCCGACCGCTTATATAGTCCTGGGAAAGGATACTAGAAGGTTCCATAGGGCCACGTGACCCAGAGCACACATACAATTGGGAACCTTCTCGCCCACTCTCGAACCTTCTTGGTTGGGGCGGCGCCTCTCTCTCTCTCTCACTGCGCGGGGAGCGTCGGCGTGTGCTCTCCGCTTCCCTTCTCTCCTTACGTCTGTCCCGCGCGCGCGCTCTCCGCGATAAGAAAGCTTCTACAACATTCTGGTCTTTTGTAGGCGCGGCGCGTCTTTCGGTGCTTCTTCCGCGCGCCGTTTTTCTCGTTGTTGTTTCGGCCTTTGGACGCCGGTTTTTTATTTCAAAATAGGCACTATTTTGTGACAACCGGTAAATAAAATGAGAAGACGTTAAAGGGACACCAAAGAGCAAACCAATTTTTCCTCTTGTTAGTGCGCCCCGCCACGGTGGTCTAGTGGTTAGGGCACTCGGCTACGGATTCGAAGGTCGCGGGATCGAATCCCGGCCGCGGCGGCTGCATTTCGATGGAGGCGAAATGTTGAGGCCCGTGTGCTGTGCGATGTCAGTGCACGCTAAAGAACCCCGGGTGGTCGAAATTTCCGGAGCCCTCCACTACGGCGTCTCTCATAATCAGAACTGGTTTTGGGACGTTAAACCCCACAAATCAATCAATCAGGAACACCTTGCTCACGGGAGTATGAGAAGCAATACACGTGACTCTGCGTTGCGTGCGTGCGTTTGCCGCAGAAGATAGGAAGCTTTCGTATACGTTCCGAAGATTTCAACGTGCGATGCGAAAGTCTTCGGGCCTCTTGATATTTAAAATTACGGGACGAACATCGTCCGGTTGCCCACGTCTCGAGTAACTGAGCAGGTTCTTACGATTCAGCAGGTTCAGCAGGTTCTCTTACGCGCTACGCGATCGACACTGGCATCTTGAACGCCTCAAAAAGTAATCCGCTGTGTCCCGTGAAAATGAATGTTCGACTGGCTGTTCGAAATATAAAGGGAGGAAAACAAAGTTGAAGCCTGGGTATACTGACAGCTTAATAAGTATAATTATACAAGCACAAAACGAAACCTGCAAACTTTTGTTCGCGAGATCCCGACGAATGGTGACAGTTGCTTTGTACTGTTTGATGGTTACATATAGCTCCTGCCTATGGCATCTAATCTCTCTCTCCCTCCATCTTGATTTATCCAGTGATTGCATTATCGCCGAAAGATTTTTTCTTCCTTTTTTCTCCTTCTATGGCGCCCAACTTCATGCAATACTCGTATAATTCTGTTTCATGTGCTCGTTAAAGACTCCACATTGAAAGTATTCAAATTTTACCCGGAGCTCACGGCATGCCTCATAATCGGATAGTCGGTTCAGCTCTTAAAACGTTTAAATTTTCTTAAGCCCTCTATTTCGCGACAACCATCGCAATGCTGCGTACAGGCCTGAATGAAGATAGTGAGTATTACTAGACCGCTAAGCACCAAGCTGCAGGGTTTAATTATGCCCACTGGCTTCGCGAGTAATCACGGAGCAGCGTGCGGGCGCTCCAGGCGAGCGCCTTGAAAAGAATCGTTGAACTTGGCCTATACAGGCTGCTTTGGAAATGAAATAACAATAAATTACGACGCGCAGGTGTGCTAGACGCGTTTGCGCAGGCGCAATTCTTGTGAAATGTGGTAATGCAGACGCGCCCACCATGGGCTGCAACGCGCACGGAGACAGTCGCCAGACGCACACCCCACGGACGATGTCGCACCACATAAAGACCCCACACGAGAACTCATAAGTCTGCCTCGCGGCAGGCCGTGCTAATATCCTTTCGCCTACCTAATTTATTCACGAATATCCCTTTCTTTTTTCTGGGTGAGTAATGACGCAAGTAGGCACGCGCGCTGTGGAAATTGAACAGGCGAAAACTCCTGCGCGCAGGTCCCTTTGTTGAAACGTTATATGCGTGAGCAGCCTGTGGAACGCGTCCACGATAGTATATATATACACGGCAACCATGCAGTGATTTATGCTGCTGTTATTTCAAACTTTACGAGGAAAGAAGGATCGCTGTGCTTTAAGATTGACGATGCTGCGGTGTTTTTTTTTTTTTTTTTTTTTAGGTGCAGTTATATCGCAGTGGCCGTGGACACATTAACGGAAGATTTTGCCAAGAGTAGCTTCATAACAACGCCAAGCACCTGGGCGATACCGTATACTGCGTGACATTGAGGTGGCCGTGTCTTTCGTCTCTAAAAGGGTCTACACACCCGCCGTGACAGATGAAGCGCTCTGCTAACGGGATGGTCCGAGTCTTTATTCTAGACATGCATATGTACACAAATAAATGGATGGATGAGGAGAAGAGATATGCGTCTTGACGGTGCTCTCTCCCCTCGGTAACTCGAAATAACTCGAAAATGCGTCGTCATTGAAGGTTCGGGCTGTGGCAAAGGTGGTGAAGCTGTAAGTGCCGTGTTGAGAAGTTCATATTTGTTGTCCTCCCAATATTCGTAGTGCAGAGTTCGTCGGTGTCGTCTGGTCCGAAGTGCATGTTTCTCGTGCTTTTACTCCGTTGTTCACAAACGTGTGTTCTGGTGTCAGTGACTTCATCAGTCATCGCCATGCGTTTGTTGGTGTCGGTTACACCGGCTGTCATCTGTCGTCACCATCGATCACCAGCCGTTAACAACATCGCTGCATATTGAGCGTCACGCAGTGCCACCGCGTGTTTCGAGGTGCGCGGGCTTCGTTCGCATATATAGCACCTGCAGCTCACGGCCGGAATTTTTCTCCGGCATTAATGAACCATCTTCCCGGCGAATGAACGATAATATATGGTTCTGAAAGATCACTTATACAGTGTCGTTTTCTCCGCGGTGCTTTAAAGGATACTGCCCCATACACCGTCGCACACCCGTTTCCACGTCTTTCACGTAAAAGACAAACAAATTCTAAAGTCGACCTAATGCGAAACGCACGATGCCGGCTTCGTTGGGACAGAGGGCAAGCGAGACTCCCCGCTAGCGTATATACTTCTCCCGGTCCCCCCGTTTTATCCAAAGTTTGCTCTTGACTCCTTGAGCGGCTCTCTGCAACCCGCTCTCTTCAGCTAGCCAAGCGGCGTTCGACTGGAGGACAGAAAGGAAGAAGAAGAAGAGAGAGCAAGGAGAGAACGTGGAGAAAGTTTCGGGTGCTGACAGCCACAAATCACGGCTCCCCGGGAACCTTTTCAAGTAGGTGTCCGCGCGCATACGGGGCGCTGAGCCGTCCGTTCGGGGAGCGCCTGCCGCCTTTATGCCTGCCCCGAAGCGTGAACCAAAACTCGTGCGCTGATCCCATGGCTGGCTCAGCGGGCTCGAATGCCGCATTCCACGCGTCTTCACAGCGCGAGCCAAACGGCAAAGTCCTCCTCCTGCGGAGCCGCGATAGTTCGCCAGCGGCTTTCATTCCACCTCCGATGTTTTTTTCGTGCCACTGCGTCGCAAGCTCGAGCTGCGATGGCGGCTCAAGCGAGCGGTCGTAAATATACCGGACGGGCTTGAACCGTTTGGCGAACTAACTTTACAAATAAATAGCTAATGCTTATCCTTCGGTTCCTTCTATTCGAGTCGGGGCTGCAAAAGGAAGTTTTTAGCGTCCACTATAGGATTAAAAACCCCTCCACGATGGTCTATAGTGGCTAAATGGTACTCGGCTGCTGATCCAAGGGTCGCGGGATCGAATCCCGGCTGCGGCGGCTGCATTTCGGTGGAGGCGAAATGTTGAGGCCCGTGTACTGTGCGATGTCAGCGCGCGTTAAAGAACCCCAGGTGGTCGAAATTTCCGGAGACCTCCACTACGGCGTCTCTCATAATCAGAGCTAGTTTTGAGACGTTAAACACCGTATACTAACAACAACATAGAATTAAAAATGTCAAGTCTGCGTCGTGTGTCTTTCTTTTCCAGTTGCACGCCAGTTGTTACGATTATGCTGGAACAGTACATAATTCACTGTATGCACCTCACAAGGTGCACCTTGAGTCTTTAAAACTTAAAAATTACCGTGGGCACAAGTGCCTCCCGCGAGAGCCGCACCAGGAAGGTGTGCCAGTAACTTCCGTGCGACAAGCTGATCTAAGCCATAGATACTTTCTTTTTATTGCGCGTTTCGTGTTTGTTGCGTGTCCGTCGCTTGTATCACTTCATTTATGACCGCGTCGCATTTATCAGCATGCTGGGCGTGTCGCCAGACAAACTCTTCCAGTTTCTTCAGAGAGCTTGGCTGTTTTTGAATGGCCGCATTGACTAAACTGCGAAGGAGCAAGGTTCTGAAGTTACGGAAATTGAACCTGTCGCTACTGCAAATACACAGTGTGGTGGACTTCCATCGAGAAGTACAAACGAGCATTCAGCCTTTCTTTTAAATATTTTCACGGTAAGCCGTTTTACTGTCACACCATACCCATGTGCGTGTATACAGTCGCCCCGCCACGGTGGTCTAGCGGTTATGGCACTCGGCTGCTGATCCGAAGGTCGCGGGATCGAATCCCGGCCGCGGCGGCTGCATTTCGATGGCAGCGAAATGTTGAGGCCCGTGTGCTGTGCGATGTCAGTGCACGTTAAAGAACCCCAGGTGGTCGAAATTTCCGGAGACCTCCACTACGGCGTCTCTCATAATCAGAGCTGGTTTTGGGACGTTAAACCCCACAAATCAATCATCAACGTATATACAGTCATTCGTGCATCGAATCGGTGAGAAGGATCAAAATGAAAAGAAAAAAAAAAGAAAGAAAGAAACCCACACACGTGTCCAGCTCGTTTGAGATACACAACGCTGTCAAAGGCGTCAAATATAGCTAGGAATCTTTGCTATCTCGACTACTTCTGATATTAGCGGATTGAAAAAGGGCTGCCTGCCGTGATGTTACAAACTCACTCAGGAAGTCGCGTCGAGTGGAAAAGTGTTCTTCGATTCTATTGAACTCCCAGAATGAACGCTACACGAAAAGTATGCTCGGCTTGCACCGTGGACGTCTCGATAGATCTCGCAGAGCTAAATGACAAGTTCAAGTGGAGGTGAAGTGCCTCCCACTCTATAGCCACTTCGATTTTCGAGACACAGTCGAGAGGCCTGGCGAGGAACGCTATAGAGAAATTCGATTCACTCACAACTCGCTTCGACAATCACTGTTGTTATTATCGAGGCTCAGTAGGTAACGCACGCTCGTGTCGTCGTAAGAAAGCGTTGTCGTTGTTCGCCACACTCAGGGCTGTGGAATTTTTCGCTGGCCCAAGATGGCCGCTGTCCAGTAGAAAGTTCCAAATGAAGGAAATTGCATTGCCGGTGTATTGCCGGCATATACACTTCGGCTTTCGCGGACCGAAACGGGGAAACTTCGCGTCCCCCGCAAGCTATATAATGAGCTTAGTGACAGGAACTCCCAGCACAATAAATTAGCGCTAGTTAATATAGAGACTTGCAGATAAGGACGCGGAAAGTTTACCTAAACACGTTTATCACTTGGCGGTGCGCCATTTTGCACACGCTGATGTCGGTCTTACGATTGCGAAACTCTACACGATACCGTATAATTAGAGGAGGCGACAGTGATACTCTCTTATGTGTGATGGCGCTACATCATGCCTAATTCACGCTAGTGAAGCTTAACGTTTACACCTAGAATTCTGAAAGCTCCATCTGAAAGTTCTTAGTCATTGCTGCCGACTTAATTGCTGCCTCGCAGAAAACGAAAGCACACTCACAGTATTGCGTTACCACTGTGCCGTTGAATAATGGAAGTAACAAAATATTAATTTTCTTAGCGCGGGACAGGCCCGGTGATCGCAGAGAGCATGTAGTATTCTTTGAACTCCGTCTTAATTAGCTCTTTCATTTGCTCTCACTACGGTAAAGACTCGCGATAAGAAATATAGCGGCGAAGAAAGCACCGTCGTCTTCTCCCGGCTTTGTTACAGCACAACGAATGCCTACTTGCTATGCGACTGCGTTCATTTGGCAGGTCTCTCGCCCGTAGCTCCGCCGTGTCTCCGAGTGTGTTTGCTTCTCCGCTTGCCTGCGCTCGCGCATAATAAAGTGGCAGAGACGCGTTTCATACATATTCACGAGGCGCCTTATGCAAGTCCATTATCTTACGACGCGTACTTCGTCGCCGCTTGCGCTGGACACCCGAACTATCAGCGGATAACGCTCCAAGGCATGTCGCCACGCTAAAGATGCGTCTCACAATTGTGCGGCACCTAATTACAACGGAGAATCGCTGGCTACAGGCGACAAGGTAACGCCGCACAGCCTGTCCGCGGGGCAACTCGCGGCATCAATCTTTCGGCGGGTTTAGACGAGAGGGGGGGAGTGAGAGCGAGGGGGGGAATAGAAAAGACGCGTCCAACAGTCCGCTGAGCCGTTGCAGAAGCATGCGCACGCGAGGGCGCCTTGACGTTTTCTGGCTGCTTAACGCAGCGTTGCAGCTCCAAAGGAGCTGCTGCACTCTACCAGTTTACAGGGGCGTGTTCTGCTTGCGACGTGCGCCATCCTTCTTCGCTTATGTAAAGACCGCATTAACTGGGCAACGTAAATTACGATAGTCTTTCTCGCGTTGAGCATGCGCTTCCTTCACGCCCTGTGGTAAGCACTTTTAACAGCGAAGCTGTGCTAGCTCGAGGTAAAAATGTCGCAGAAAACTTGGCATATCGGGTACGCGCCAGAGAGGTATACGGAAACAATACCTCAGTGTCCTCTCTTGTCAAACTGAAACGATTCTTCTTCGCACCTAGTTAGCATTTCGCGCAGCCCGTTCAGAACATTTCAGCTGCAACATAGTAGACGATTCCTTCGAGTCTTTTATACTAACATCGCAAGAACGCTAGCTGGGTTCGAGCGGGTATGGAACCCAGGCCGCCTGCGTGGCAGGTATACGTATTCTGCCAAAGCGCCATGCCAGCGCCCGACGCTTCTTTGAAAAAAAGAAAAGAAAAACGAAGCCCCTATACGTGGTGAATAGAAAAAATTCATATCAATGCATAGAGCAAGGAAGTAGGAAAGGGAAGTGAGGCTGAGGAGAAGCGAAAGAAGGAGGGCAGAGAATAAAACATAGTATAACCTTGTATAGTATAGTATAGCAAAGGGGTCGGAAAGGAAATTGAGATTGTGGAGGAGGGATCTGAGGGTGATGAAGAGTATAGGGGAGAGGGTAAAACATATAGCATACCCCTGTATAGTGTGGTATAGCAAGTAGGTACGGGAGAGAAGTGGGGATGGGCAGAAGGGAAAGAGGAGGGTAAGGTCACCAGCCCTGCAGTATAACAAGGGGGTGGGAAAGGAGGTGATGGTGAGGAGAGTGAGGAAGAGGGAACTGAGGAGGAGGGAGGGCATAGCGTGGCATACCCATGTATAGTACGGTATAGCAAGGAGGTGGGAAACGGAAGTGAAAGTGAGGATGGGGCAAGAAAGGAGGGGAAGACCACCAGCTCCGCTGTGACCTGCTCAGGCCGCGGCCTGTCTCGAGGCAGGGCAGCACGAGCTGGCGCACGCGGCGAAAGAGAGCCTTGGGCGTCACTCTCCGAGCATGGTAATTTAGCAGCATGTTAGTGATACAAACAAACCGGCCTTATCGAAGGTCGAAGATTTTATAAACAAACGAAAATAGTAATCGATTCATGGTGAACACAATATTACGCAAAGGACCGTACAGGGCGAGAACCACCTAACCCTCGGCCTGCAGCGCACCTGCGACCGCGCGGCCCCAGAAAAGGAGAATTGAAGGAAATAGACATACAGAGGGAAATCGGTGCCGATCGCAGGCTGCCGTCGGTGGTCGTTGAGGTCCGAAACGGCGAGCGAGCCGACTCGTCGGCCGGAGGGTCACGAAAGTACGTGCGCACCATTTCGGGTCCCAGCGACGTCTCCCCGTGAATCTTCAGACGCGAAACCTGCGGGACCATTTTCCCGCCAAAAACTACCAGTTGTCCAATGACAGACTCGCTAAGACCCACGTGGGCAAAGTAGTCGACCGCGACCTACCGGAGCTCCGTCCAGCCAGAAGAGGGGACATGGGGCACTTTGAGGAAAACAAGGCGTCGCGCGGCGCGCGGATCCCCACAAATTACCCACTCACAGTTATAGCAAATGCATACTTAGCAAAGAAATACTTACACCCTCACTGTTTTGCGACAGCAATTAAAAGAGAGGAAAAAGACGATTCATTGATCTATATAAGCTTAACGTCCCAAAAGCACGATATTATTATGAGATATACGTCGTAGTTTCGACCACCTGGGGTTTCTTTAACGTGCACTGACATCGCACAGCACACGGGCCTCAAGATTTCGCCTCCATCGAAATGCAGCCGCCGCGGCCGGGATTCGATCGCACCATCCCCGCATAAGCAACCGAGTACCATAGACCACCGTGGCGGGTCAGAGAAAAAAAAAAAAAAAAAAGATACTCTGAAATTCTGTCTCGATCGTGCGATGAAATTCCCGCTGACCTGTCGTGCGTCTCCTCTTCTTTTCCTTCGCGTCTCGTCGCTCAATCTGGCAATGCATTCTCAAAACAGCGTGCGAAGCTATATAACCCGCTCGTTTATTATTATTATTATTATTATTATTATTATTATTATTATTATTATTATTATTATTATTATCGCTGCTCGCGACGGCGCAGCCTGCGCGCCCGCGACGTACAGCCGGTTTCTCGCGCACCTCTACTCCGCGCGAGCAGCGTCGGCACGATTAGAGTAGCGAGACTCATCTGGTCGCCGCCAGTGTAACAGGCCGTCTCGCCTCCCACGCCGTCTACGACAAGCACTGCATGTGCGCGCGCGCGGACTCCACCCTTTTACAGCGCGGCATCCGGAAGCGGTCGACGGCGCTGGCTGCATCAGAATGGCTCGGCGACGCACGTGCGTCCAAGGCTCGCCCGAAAGAAAAAAAAAAAAAATCCCCGAGGTGGTGGGCTGCGCGCAAACCACGATACACGAAGAAGAATAGGAGGCGCACTAAAGAAGCAAACACATACAAAGCCGGTCTCTCTTTCTCTCTACGCGCGCGCCGACGCCGTTCTTGCGCAGTCTTAGATAATGATGCGCCGTGTCCCGCCGCGGCATTTGCCGCCGCCACGACCGGCCGCGCATTTTCTAGCGGCTCGCCCCGTTCTGCTCCCTTTCGCGTGCAGGCTTGTCATTCCGAGCACAAGCGCCCGATAAAGAGCTTCAACAAATGTTTATCCCCTCCACCACCCACACGATACGTGCGCGCGCTCAATCGACGCTGTCGCGCTATATGCGATAAGGTAACAAGCATCGAACGAGCGCCGGCAAAGCTAACAGCGTTGTTTTCACCGCGTCAGGACAGCTGCGGTTTTAATGACTATAGCCTTTCTTGGGACACTTGAACGCAGAAATTTTGGTCTGTCTGTTTGTCTGTCACACGATTCAGCCGCCCGGCCAAAGTTTAAGCACTTACCTAACGCCCAGCCATCTTGAACTGGTAGCTGCGTTCATACTTGTGAACATTATCGATTAAAAAACAGATACTACGCATATCTGAGGCACAACATCGATACGTAAGTATTAGGTGGTGTGTTTCTTTACTAGAAAATACATAGATACGTAATTCCAAGGACCCTAGTGTTTAAGGACCCTAGTGTTTCTTAGGCCGCGCTAAAAATGCGACGCTATTCACGAAAAAGGCCTCTACCGACGATTTGGTGCTGCCACCTGGCAGTTGACCAGGGGTTCTGCACAAGCTCATGTTTCCCGACGGCGCTGCCAGATGGCGTTCATATCTCACGCAGCGCAGTTCGGCCGGCAGAAGACTATCGTCTTTCGACGACATTTGCAGCGAAGCACGCAGATACGCGGCCAATTTTTTGCATGAAGCACGTTCCCGCTCCTCGGTGATTACTTGAGCGTAGGAAGGTGACAGGAACGCTTCTAGAGAAACGAAACGTGACGCAGAATTATCGGAAGCCGTCGTGAACTCTGTATAGGTCGTCGAGTCGAACGGTATGTGGGCACGGTGAGTTGTGCACAATGAGACAAGGAAGAATAAACTGCGCGTACCTGGCTTCAAGAGAGTGGAAACCGTGAGAGAGAGCCACGATGCGAGGATCAGCGCACAGGAATGGGAGTGTCCTGCGCCACATGGAATGATTGCTGGTGAGAAGAGGCACACTGTGTACACACAACACTGGCATGTAATGTAAAAGCAGATGAAGCGCAATCCGAACAACCGCAGCTCTCAACGACTTGCGCAATCACTTATTTTGGGTCAAGAATGCGTCACACATCGATTGCGCTCCTATCACCTCGGTGTTCACCATCTATCACGATGACATTGAAGCTGTATGCATCACGTGTACAGGCGACACAAATATACAACGAGCAAAGAACCCTTTCCTAATATTCCCGTCAAGACGTAATGGACCAGTGGGAAGTACCCCTAAAGTCGACATTATTATTATTATTATTATTATTATTATTATTATTATTATTATTATTATTATTATTATTATTATTATTATTATTAGTTCTGGGAGCACATACCTCAGCACGAACAGGTTTTGCCACATACGTGTTATTAAATATGCTGAGCGAATAAACTAACGATCTCTCTAAAAGGAACTTACTACCCGCTGAAAAGTTTTCGTCTTGGGCATGGCTCATTTCCTAGTTCCGACAGGAAATGCCGTCATTATAGGTGCACATACACCGTCAGCAGCATAAATCTGGCATTGCATACCACTACAGGCACGGCACAATTCCGTTGAAGCGGAGTCTAATAAAATGGACGTAATTTATGCTGAGCCACCACTTGACGTCTTTATATTTAAGGAAGATCGAAGAAAGTGGCAAAAATGGATATTCAGGTCCCTTTCTGTGAATAAGAGCTGGACGAGGGGAAACGTTGAATTAGGGAGAAATAAGTCAGTATTCTCTCCACATGGTCACAATGGTGGCAGTGGCGACGATCCGAATTCGAAGGCGTTTTAACAAAATAAATAAATAATAAATAAATAAATAAATAAATAAATAAATAAATAAATAAATAAATAAATAAATAAAATGTCACATATCTTAGCTTTAAGACAATGGATAAATGTTTGGCTCATTTGCAGTGCGGTGCATGGAGATTTCATCAAGCCCAAATCGCGGTTTGGTGATAGTAAGCACTGAATGACGCTTGCTTGGTACGTATTTGTGTTAGTAGCTCATAGAATACCACCCCAAATCCTATCTTCAAGTCTTAAGTAATTAGCAAGATGTTGCATCTTTCGAGATACGAAGTGCGCCGTAATAAAGTGTAGCCATTCGAGTGCGCCGATAGCCGTTGACGGCGAAGACATCAAATCATGAAGGGTATAACGCACTTAAGTGATGACTCAACGAATATGTAAGGTTGACCTAAAAATGGCCGAATGCATAGTTGTCTACACAAACATCGCATGCGAGGAGAAGCCGTAGTAAGTGCAACCACTTTTTAAGTGAATGCTTGGCCGGATTCTGTCTTCAGTGGATGTCAGCATATCCGCCGGCGTTTGTCTCAGAAGGCTTTTTTGTCGTTGTTGTTGTTGTTGTAGTTCTACTTTTACAACAGGATATAGGGCTACTATAATTAATAGCTGCTCACAAGTCATGCACACCGCTTCGTCACCGCCATTTCTCGCATGTTTAGAATCTCATTGGAAAAATTTGCGAATTATGCACACGCCTACTCGCTGTATCAATTACGTATATTGATCACTTGCAAGCGTCTGAGTTTCAAGTGACTGAACTGACTTAGGAACTTCAATGCAACTTTAACCTCACTAGCCTGTCTTTCTAGTTTGTACACATTCACTACATCACGAAAGTTTCGTGATGCAAAAGTAAGTCAGAATCAAATCAGAAATTGATTTATTTAGTCATCGAATTAATTACAAAATATGTGTATACGGAAGGAGGTCCCATAGTCAGAGAGTGAATCGGGACCTCCTACAGAGGTGAACATAGAAAAAATTAGCTGAAGCAGCAAACAGTGGTACAGAAAACAAGCAATACAATACATCGCATGCAAAAAAAAAGAAAAAGAAGAGTCCTACTTAAGACAAAGAATAGCAGAAGGCAGTAACAAAAAACGAAATTAGACAACATAAAAAATAAAGGTAATTCAACTCTTCTAGACAGTTCTCAGATAATTACATGGTGAAAGATAGTAAAACTCAAGATAGTAACTCAAGTTTCCTTTTTTTCTGCCATTATTACGAGAAATTTAAGTTATATTGAAAGCGCGCAGACTTCGCAGCAAGCGATATTCTCACATACGTACCATAGACGTCCCAAACAATTTTACACATAATCGAAATGTTAAGAAAAACAGTTTTGGTTCTTCACCCGTCCAAGTAATTGAAGGCTGTTCAAAAACAGCAAATGACCAAGTGTGCCCTCATAAAATGGAATGGAAATTGTGCTTTGCGGCGAGGCCCACCGAACACAGATGGAACATTCCTGCAGAGTGCCTTCAAGACTCCCGACTTCGTCTCGCACAACTAACACCACTCAACCAGCGCCGTTCAGCATATCCCATCCTTGGTCTCTCTACGCGCGGCATCGCACTGGTGTTTTTAGTGCAATGCTGAAAAACTCAGTCGTGCAGTGTCTGGCTTCGCCTCAAGAACACTGGGCTTGCCGTGCTGCACGCTTTCCAGTGCTCTGCCGCACACTGGCGCCGTGCAACGGCAACGCGGCGAATTTGGCCGCGCCGCGCCCGTTCCGATGGCGCATATGCGCTTTCCGACGCGCTCGCCCATAACAGCCTGTGCGCCGGCTCTAAGGCTACTTCGAACGGCTGTCTCCTCGTTTGGGATACCGGTAATGTAAAATCGGTACATCTCTGCAGAACATCGCATTAAAGCATAGAAGATATCGCAATGCAGCCACCATACTGAACTTTGTAGTCCCAGTGCGACGCGGTGTTCCTAGCTGAGGCGTCGCTAGCTTACAGCGCCTAATATGATAACGTGGTTATCACGGTAGAAGTGCGCCCTGCAGGGCGCCCCTTTTTAACCGATGGCCACGTAGGAATTGCAGGATGGAAGCGCGATAGTAAGTCGTCGTAGAACGAACGCGCCGACGCCAGCCAAGAATAGGATTACCTATGAGACAAGAATAGGACAAAAAACATTTGAAGGAACAATACAAGAGAGGCTGTGCATGCGCGTGCATGTGTGTAGGGAGAGGAGGCAGCAGGGAAGCACTGTAATCCGAGTGGTATCGGGTACATGACGCAACAGTCATAATTAAGGCGGGCTGTCTCGTGGTGTTAGCAGTCTTAACTGCTCTCTGAATAGTGTTACTTTAATTTGGCGTTAAGTGCTAAGCGAATAAAGGGCATTGGAGAAATTCCGATTAGATTTCTCATGTTTTGGTCCGCTGTGGAAGAGTGTAGAAAGAAAGAAAGAAAGAAAGAAAGAAAGAAAGAAAGAAAGAAAGAAAGAAAGAAAGAAAGAAAGAAAGAAGACCCCCTTGATATTGCGGTGGCTTTTATGGCGTGGAACTGGCTTAGTATTATTATATTATTTTTACAACTGCTAGCAGTTGTTTGACTAAGACCAGTTTATGGAGGGGGATAAGGTGCCTGATATAATTTGAAGGATCTGTGATCCCGTGTTTAGTGAAACCCGTGAAACCTGCGAAAATCCATGTTTAGTGACCGCTGCGAAGCTGCCTCCACAGCGGCCATTAAACAAAAGAAGGCGTGATCGAAAATAGAGGCACCGTCGAACGAGATGATTTTTTTTTTTTTGTTATCTTCGCAAACTAAAGGTGCGGTCTAACAAGGGAACTTCGTTATGCGAATTTTTGACGTGCACATCTTTATTATTCAATGGACTGTCTTTAGCAAACGCCAAAGCTTTCGTTGTTGAAATCGCTGGTACGTTTCTTTCACGCGACAAGAATCGTCAGCAACTTATTGCGAGGAATACTTTCTGTCTTGTAGAAGGACCACGTAGATAAATTTGTGCTCGGAAAGTTCAACAATATATTAGGAACGTGTACTGTAGCTTCAACAGCGCTCACACTTAATTAAATAAGCCCCGCAGTCGTACTCCAAGTCGAATAAACGTACACCGTTTCCGTGATTTGAGTGGCTGCGCGCGACAGCCCACGCATATGGATACATCTTGGGAGACGGCTGCGTGGGAGGCCCTGCATCGCGTAGTGCACGACCGGGTCGGTTCGCCCACGGCTGTCGGCTTTATCTCTAGCCAGAGACAAACTCGAGTCCATGAATACCCGGGGGCTGCCCTTTGAACAAAATGTCAAGGCGCGAATACTACTACTCCTTGCCGGACATCGCGGCCGTTGTGCCCTCCTCACCCGCCGAGACCGAAGCCAGCGAACTCGACTGGCGCCGTTCCAAGGTGTCAATCAGCGCGCTTGCCCGCGGGCACCACTTAGGCACACAGTGGCGCACAGCCATAGTCACTCGGCGTGCTTGTCGCAAAAGTTGCCGGGAATGTTGCAGGGCCGACAAAAAAGGGGCGGCGACAACGCGAGGAGAAGACAAGATGTGCGGCCGACAAAGGCGCTGCTCTGGATGGCCTCGGCAGAAACGCTTCCCGAACTTAACCAAGATGACCGAGGATGTAGGTTGCGTTAACTCGCCTCCCCCTTTGCAGCCGACGAAGGTCCAAGCCTGTCGATTTCCGGCGGCGGGGAAAAGATGGATGCGATCGGGCTATTCACGTACTCACCGCTCGAGCAGAATAGAATGCGGAAGGAAGAGAGGGGGGCGGGAGGGGATGAAGCAGAGAATGCCGCATTCTGGAGTCTGCACTAACTCCGGTACGAGTCGGTGCGCTGAAGGCGCTCTGATTCTTTCTCGCCTAAGTTCGCCCCACTGCAGATACAAACTGCTGCGGATGGCAGAACTCTTCCATATCGAGGGCTTCTGACGCTGAGCTCAACCGGCGCGTCTCATATAAGAGCAGCATCAACCGGAAAAGAAAACGAATAAAAATTAGGCAGTCATTAGACAGTAACAGAAAAAAAGTTTTGCGTTCCGGTTCAAAGCGTGCAAATGAAACTGCCGTGTTACCCACAGTTCCGTTACATAAATCATTATCCTAAGTTTTCGACTTCTGCGAAGGCGACACTGCGTCACTTTAATTTGACGTCGAGCCCGTCACCCAAACGTTGCTCTAAATATATACATTAGCGCAAATCTCGAGCTTCACGCACACAGAGGGTGGCATATGTAATAGCGGCCATGCTTTAACGCCATCTCCAACGTCAAGCGCGTCGCCTCCTGTTTACGAGGCAAAGCAGGAGCCGTGACTAACGCGTCGACGCAGCCAGATGGTGAGAAGCCACGCTATATGGCAGATGTCCCGCACAAGTGAGTGCACGAGCGGCTGACTCCAGATCTTAATCGAGCAACCTGATCTGACCGCGCGGCTGACGGTGCACGCAGAGGCCGCGTTCCGAAGTGGCAGCTGGATAGGCGATGCCGTTCGTAGCTGACCCAAGCGCTTTCCTTTAGTTTAAGCGCATCGAATCTGCTAGAGACCATTGAAAGCTGGTATCTATAACGAACTTATAAAAAAAAGAAGCCTTGAATGCAGTATGCAGATTTAAGATGCTGATTGGAAGATGTTGAATACACGCTAAAGAGGGGGCAGATTTCCAACAGCGCGCAAAAAAAAAAAAAAATGTATGCGAGCCAGGACGGCTGCTACGGAACAATATGTCATAATACTCTGACGCCAACGATACTGCGGTAGGCGGCACATGCTGCATGGCTTACTGCGGACGCCCACATACATGTCGCCAACGCACGCGGGAGTAGGGACACGTGGCAGAGCAAAAAATAAATTACAGCTTTAGATTGTTAAAAGACCACGCTATCTTTACCTACACTCTCTTAAGTCACCCATTCACCAAACGAAAGGAGAGCAAACACGCAGAGTGAACAAAAGAAGACAATGTCGGTCCTTTGTGCGTCGAGAGAGGAGCACACACACGCAAGCGCATATAGAGAAATGCGCATGAAAAGACCGATGATAGCTTGCACGTTGTACCCACTCTTGCACGGGCAATAAAACATACGCGCACTTTTACTCCGTGCTATTCAAGTCGGAACGTCTGCCCAGACCAGGACCTTCCTTTAACGGCGGCCACTCAACAAATAAGGCGGCGCTGAGATGGGCCGTTACCACAACAAAGGGCGGTCATCACCGACATGGCTATTTATGTGCAATACGCAAACACGCCGCCTGACTTACGCGCAGTAATTTTGTCTCCAAAAGCTTCCTCTCAAAGAAACATCCGCAGTCACCATGGCGATGTCGCATTGGGCGTAAATTTTAGAGCTGCCAGCATAAAGGCGAGAAAGCGACCGCCGTTAGGAGAAGCCCGCCGTGAAAAGTGCCACTGTGCGAGAGCTGCGAAGCATGCCGTTTATAGAATGCTGCCTTCTGCTCGGCTCGGCTGTTTGCTCTCTCTTTTTTCTTTTTCTGCCCCAACGACAAGGACAAAATGCTGCCAGACAGGAGCCAAATTGAGCTGTTAGAAGACGAACAAGCACACAGAAAAATTTAAGAACGCCCCCCTTCACAAAACAGTCTCTGTAGCGCTCGACAAAGCTGTGGTTTTCACGTCTGGAGGCTCAGACCTTCGTGCTTTAGAGGAGTGATAATGTCGTAGTCGACGGGCTCCTTTATTATTGCGAGCGCTGGCCATGCAAGATGCGCGGTGCAATGCGCGCACGGAAACACACTCGTTGACGGCATCCTTACTTAACAACACGGTAGTAAGCTCGCGGAACTTGCCCCCCCCCCCCCCTCCCCTCCCCTCTTCATCTCACTCACACACAAACGCGGGTTGACGTACGGCTCTGTAGTCTCTTATAATACAGCCTTATACAACAGAAACGTGACGGTTCTTGCGTGTCGTAACGGTTATGCGCAAGGCTGTGGCATCATGAGGCTTCGTTTTCTTCGTAGGGAAAGCTCCACCCCCCCCCCCCCACCCCCCTTTTTTTTTTACCACGCGATTAGGAATTACTGCTGACGGCGTGGGATCACTGATTAATTTACGTTTTTTCCAAAAACGTCTAATTTTTTTTTTATGGTAAGAGAAGACAATAGCGGGTACGCATTAACGATAGGAAAAAAAAGTATTTGCAACAACACATTGCCTTAGTATTTAAATGCCAATAGCCTTTCTTTAGCTAGCGCGACGGGTTCTAGACGATACAACCACCACCGTGACGTCACCCAGACACACGCCCGTATCAATGAATGACGTCAGCAGTGCGCGTATGTACACAGACAAAATATGAATAACAATGTTGGCAATGCTCGCACGGTGGGATTTAAACTCCAAAATACGTATGAGCCTCTATAGTACAGAAGCCTTACGCTCTTATTACTATGCGCCCGTGCCTCATCACACGGAATAGAACTGCTTTTAAAAATGTCCCACGTGCAAGCGAGCGCGTTGAGACGCTTTGGCGCCTTTTTGCCACAGCGCTGATGACTTCCCGAATAATCTACTCCTTGCAAGGAAGCGCGTTGAGACGCTTGGCACATTTTCACAAGGTTTAAGGAGCATTGTCGGATAGCCTTTATGCAATTCGCACTGTCAGTGATACTCCCTTTTCCCTTGTTTCTTTTTACTGTTCACCAAACGTGAACACTAGCCGCGATACTCGTGGCCACTGTAGAGCGAGAGATGCCTCGCTACATGCCAGGCCCGGGGCACCAAGTCGAAGGGGCTCAGGCGAGTTACAAAGCTTTCTTCCTGTTTCCGCCTTACTATCAGTCAAGGTTTTCCGATGTGCCTCAATGAGGGGCGACCTTGAGAGCTAAAAGTTGCGACGACTGGTATCGCCTTATGCCGGGGAAGGACGCAGGAATTCCACCACGTCAGCTTTCGCCAACAACACTTATTCCATTGACTGCACGTATGCGCGGCTTGGAGAGAAGGCTACGCAATTGCCGCGTAAAAGTGAAGTAACAGTTCACGCTTGTCAAGGATTGTTGAAGGGACACGCTTAATCAAGGCGGTTCAAGAAAGCGGTGCTCTAAGGGAAAAGGAGAAAGAAAAACCGCGTCCTTCTGGTTTCTCTTTTTTTCCAATCAGCACAACGAAGAAAGGCTTTCTAAGCATATCGTCTCACTTTATTGCCTCGTGCGCAATGTTCGCTGCAGACTGTTGCCTTAGCAGTGAATTATGACCGAGAGGCCGGGTTCGGAGGACCCATCTTTCACAAATCACGTTTCACGGATTGCGTCAAAGGAACTCGCAGTTCTCCCCCTTCCCTCCCTTGCCCGAACTGCACCGTAAAACGGGAATCACACGATCGCGACTCTTTTCGGTGAAGTATGTACGCGGCGGATGTGCCAATCCTCGAGCGAACATAAAAGGTCGAAGCGGGCGTCAATTTCGAGGCTGGAAGTTAAAGTAACGCCGCCACTGCGTCCGACTCGCTTTATGGGATAACTATGTTATCACACTCGCAGCTTACATCTCGCGCTGATGCGGACCTTGCGTACACAACGAAAGGGTTGCATAAAAGAGGCTGTCGTATACGTAGCCCCGTAAAGAAACAAGTAGCTTGTCTCTCAAGTATAAAACAAAAGTAAAAGAGAGAGGGAGGGAGGGAAAAAAAGAAAGGCTGTCGCGTTCTCCGCCATAAATGGGCCACTAAAGCCGCGCGCAACGGAAAGAAACCACTCCACACACGCCCACCATGTCGCCTAGCTGCAATCGAGGAGTTGTTCCGCAGGCGGAGTGTTTATGCGTTCTTTTTTTTTTTCCTCTTCTTCTTTTATCACCAGTCCCGTATATTGTGCGGCACAGCCAATGCACTGCCACAGACTAGTCGAGATTCTAGACGCAAGGACGGCCGACGCGAGTGCGATTGCCTTGGTTCGGCCCGTGTTCGCTGGAGCAGAGCAGAGATCCAGAGAAGCCGCCACCTATACCCAGTGGGAGACGCAAGGACGCCAGCGAGGCGAACATCCGATCTTCATTACACCGCGACGTCACATGCGACAACGTGGCTGCCACAATGTAGCCGGCCGCATCTACTTACGCGTATGTATGCAGGCGGCACTGCTGCCGCACCAGCGGGCGGTGAGAAAATGAGAAAGAAATGTACGCAGAGGCAAAAGAAAGAAAAGGAACGAGATGACCGCGCAGATCATTTCCCTTCCAATCTTTGTCTCGCGCTGCGGGTGCTAAGCCAGTGACGCTTGGCGAACCAGAATGAATGGGGCCGACATCGATCGCTGGGCAACAAAAGTCGCTGAAAGAATGCGACGAGAGGCGGGGAGTGAGGTGAGCTCAGAGTTGTGCACGTCCCTCTGCTCTTGGATAGGCCTAAACCCTTGATGAAGGCGGCCATGGAAGCGCGGCAGCCGTGACACGGTACAATGGGCGAGTGACTGCTGTCATCGTGTGATAAGGATATCTCGTTCATAAGCACCCCCCCCCCCCCTACACGCACACGCACACACACGCACACACACAACATGCGTATGAGGTTCTTCGACAATCTATAAGTCGAGCTATAAGTAAGCCCTTCCACTCCTTAGGTTTCAAGCGCGGGAAAATTGCCGGGGCGGCGGGGCCTTTGCTGGCAGTCTTGTGCATAATTGCCTCGTGCGACTGTTGCTTGTGTGCAACTGAAACCGCTAATTTGGAGAAAAGATAATTTTTGCTGACGAATACTCCCAGAAGTCACGAACTTATGCGACAGAATTTTTATTACTGACACCACTATTTAAAAAAAAAAAAAAGCAGGCAGCTCGCATTAGGTCGCGCAAGGCCAGATCACAGCGACGCTGGCCCATAGTCTACTGATCGTGGCTATAATGTCGAGGGAGTAGAACTTGACCATACTTGGTGTTATCTCTATTCGACAGGGGCTATACGCCTAGGTAGATTCTTTGTAGAACTCGGTATAACTTAGTAGAATTTGACTATAGTTGGTATTGTCTCGGTTCGACAGGGGATACACTTAATCCTTTTACTGCCCAAGGTATAACTCGGTAGACCTTTTATACTTGGGTATTTTTTTTATTCCTGTTAGACTAAGGCTACAGCTGAGAAATTGACACACAGTGTCTTTGTCTTCTTTTTGTCTTCGGCGGAGCGTATACTCCGAGCTAAGACAGCTGCCCCTGTTCGTCTCTTTGAATATTCGTCATCCCGCAAATCATTCGTGTTGTATATATATATATATATATATATATAGCAGTCATGGTGGTGAATAGGCCGGAGGCGTGAAGGCAGAGATGAGTAGTAGACCCTCGGAATTGGCAGCAAAAATGCGGAAAGCGTTTATTCAACGTTTCAGCCGGAGACCGGCCTTCATCAGGAAGCCATATATATATATATATATATATATATATATATATATATCAGGAACGATTTCTGATGAAGGCCGGTCTCCGGCTGAAACGTTGAATAAACGCTTTCCCCATTGTTGTTGCCGATTCCTAGGGTATACTACTCACACACACACACATACATACATTATATATATATATATATATATATATATATATATATATAGTGTGTGTGTGTGTGTGTGTGTGTGTGTGTGTGTGTGTGTGTGTTCGATTAGTGGAAACAAGGGTCCTGACGTCCCAGCGGACTCATTCGCAGCAGTAAACTGCTGTGAGTACTGCGCGACGAAATCTTTGTCTTCTCAAATTCCCAGTTCTAAGCACTGAGACATAGCTAACAATTCTTATACTTGCACGCGAACTATAGAAACAACCGTTTCATTTCACCTTTGTTTTCATTTAACCAAAAGGCCGCTCTTTGCCTGGGGGTTGCACCTTATGTCTACAGTGGCGACGTCCAGCAGGTCATTTCTCTCTTCGCTAACCTAAATGCGGCCTGGAAATAGAGCCCGCCATCTTTTGCTGTGCATGCATAAAGTCACAGTTTCTCGTTCACTTCAACGGTTTGTGGCGCTATCGGCAGCTACCGCGCTGCGATTCACGACCTTAGCGACAAAGTAATTCTGTGACAACGTTGGGAACGTATGCTTTAGCTCTCAAAACAAAGCACTCTACATATTGCCTGCGTCTACTCTATCACCGTTTCATTTCATGCATGTGAAAGCGCACTCACTGGATATGAAGCGCCAAAGTGAGATTTTCCTTGTATACGCGACAATTACTGAAAAACTTATTTTATACAATAGTTTAACCTAAAAACCTTACATTTCTGCAGTGTGTTACGAAAACAACGAGAAATATAGAGCCCACGAAAAGAAAATACGAAGAAACTGCAGCGTCTGCGAATATATGAACCCGAACACTATGGATGATTTTAGCCAGAGCGACGCATTGGACAAATTGCCAAATTCGAATCGCTCTTTCTGTGGTCTATAACACCGTCGCAGCGGTAACTACTGGGGTTAATAGCATTCTGTCCGTGCAGTCTCCTAGAAAGAAGCTGTAGGGCCAAAAGAACCAAAACGAAGGAATCTGCTCGCGTTTTTCTGTACTGCAGCGCGACTACCCATTACTGTGCATAGCGCGCGCGCGCGCGGCGTGTGTCTTTTATTGTTCTTTTTTTTTTTCTTTCGCTCTACTACGTACACGGCGACACACACAATGTTGCGTCGGGATGTTGTAATACGCTGCCTTTCCGGCAGTCGCAATTTCCTTATCCGCAAAGTTCCCGCGAGCGCTGCAGGCGACGCTGAAGTCGCCCGCCTAGCAGGTAGCCAAAGACAACCAGAACATCATCGAATCGCATCCAGGCAGAGGAGGCCGGTTTGGGGTGTCAACCACAAGCGCCGGCGTGAAACGACCGCGAACTATTTTCCTGGCGCAGACGCCGGAAAATGCGCGCAAATTTTTCGGCCCCGGTTTCGGCTCCGGTTAGGCGTCATGCACTTGGCGCGCACGATTTCTTGAGTGATTTTTTCAGCCTGACGCCGATTTTTCTCTGCAGCATTTCTCCTTAAATGGCGAAGCGCAAAATACGCGCGACGCCGATTCTTCCTTCTAACAGACAGACGTATCCGTAGTGAAGTTGCACAGTGCACAGCATGCGATACACATACACGTAAAGGCACATTCACTATTCAAGGCGCACGAAGAATGAGGAGATACGTGAGAGCAGCGAAGCGAAGCAGTGCGAGCGTGTGTGCGTGTACGCGTATTGTTGCGCGGGACAGGAAGTCTCGAGTCATTATAACGTTACACTTCATTATGATGCAATGCCGTGTATCGGGAGAGGATGCCACGCTTACAAATTGCGCTCGTCCAGTGACGATCTGTATACGAAACCTCTCGGGACACCCCTCGATCGCACCCTGCACCGCAAGACGAGCGCTGCAGCCGCCGTCAAGGCGGTCGGCGTCCGGCGAAAACTGCCACACCAGAGAGAGAGGAGCAGTGGCCGGCCATGCCGCAAGGGAAGATGAATCTTCGTCATGCAGCCACGAGGGCCACATTTTTTATTGGTCAGCATCGAAATCACGTTTCATGCCTTGCTAGATTAGGTTTCGGGGAAGAGACAAGCGGCCCCCGAGCGGGCCCGATAGGGGCGAGCCGGCCGCCGGCCCGGCCGGCTGTGGAATCCACGTCAGGAGGAATGTCCTTTTCCCCCGCTGCTATCTCTTCCCGCGTTTCTCTCCTCGCCACAAAAGCTGCTGCTGCTGCTGCTGCCGGGCGTGTTTGGGCGCCGCCGCTAGCACGTGTCTCGCGGGGCTCCCGTTTGCCCAGCGGGTCTGTTCGCATTCCTCTCAAGGACGCTGGCGGTTCGGTGGACGCAGCGGCCGTCGCGGCCCGGACCTGACGCGCCGGATCACGGGCCGGCGCGCCGTGCTCTCTGTAGAGGCGGAAGTGGTTCCCTCGAAGCGAGAGGTATACACCCGAAGGCGACCAGGCGGCGCCGAGAGAAAAGCGCAATTAATTCTAGAGCGCGTTCAGCTCCATTACGCGCGCGCGCGCAGACGGTAAGGTCTCGCGGCTCCGTTTTTCTGGGGTCGCTCGACGGTGCAGGCAGACGCGGAAGTTGAGAATTCGATTATCTCTCGGCGCTTGGTCGCTGCGGGCATATTATGCTTCATAAGCATTCCGAGGTGAGCGCCGACACCGTGCAGCCCGTTCTTTGTTTACTCGTATAGGCAAAAGCGGCCTGCAAAGGTCGCGCAGTTAGCTGCGCGAGGCCGGGGTTAGGTTGCTTAATGATAAACGCAAGAGCGCTCGCGCCACTCATATCCGCCGTGCGTTACGTGTTCGCAAATGATGATGTGCGCTTCAAGGCGGCGTGCCCGCACTTCGCTCGCACTCGTGTAACACGTGTACCCTTATCCTCGCATGAGTAAACGAGCGCGCAGTCAACCATACGCGTTAATATACCGCTCCTGTGTGCTGTATTATACATCAGGAAGCGCGTTACACGGACGAGCTGCAGGATTTCCTCGCCACCGCCAGTTACGATTACGAACCGCATAACTTGGCGTCTAGTCAGTGCGGCGCCTTTTAGTTCCGACGTAATAATCGTGCGGCACTCCTTGGCCATGTGTCACCATTTGTGACGACCCCGAGCGATAGCAGAAGCGCAGGAACACAATGAAGCCCTGTAGACAGCGGTGCTTGTTTCGAAGCCTTGTGGTAAAGTGTCCGCCTCGGCTGCGGGAGGTCGTGGGTTCGATTCCCGCTGCCGCCGCGGTCACCCACCGGCTAAATGGGCACAGGCGCTCTCCTGGCCTGGCACTTGGTTTTCATTAGGGGTGAAAACGCTTGGGAAAGGAGCCTACGCTGTGAAAGCCCGTCGAAAGACTCGTGAGCGCAACGTTACGTACAGTACAGTACAGTACAGTCGCCTGCGTACTGGTGGGACGTGCAGGTTGCTACCCTGACAACTGTGCAGCGACCGAAGAAAGCAAGCCTAGAGCGATGCCGTCACACGCCTGCGCTGTTACGTTGCTCGGCGCAGGAAAGTCGGTCGCGGATCAGGCGTTCCGCGAATTTCCGTAGCGCATGTATAGTGAACGCCGGCGGCCGTGACGGTGATAACCTATCGGCGCTGGCCGTACTGCATGGTCGTGCGTGAGGATAAGGTGACACCCGACCGCCACGGCCGCCCGTATTGTAACGACCGAGAGCAAGATTGCGCTACGAATGCAAACGGGAGCAAGCGCCTGGGGCGCTCGCTGGCGGAGCGTGCCAGGGCGAACAACCGGCCCGGGTTTCCTCACTCCTTATTTTTACTCGCCGCCGTAGTGCATTGTTTCTGGGACGCGCAGGGTTGGCTACCAGCGCGACGGCGAATCCACTCCCCTTCACCCTGAGGCCCAAAGACGAGCTCGAGCCTCAAGCGCGGAGCCGCTGTGTCGCATGATAAGATGCCCGCGCTTGTTCCGCGCGGAAGGCTTCTCTGTCCGCACTTATTCGACGTGTGTGCTCGCTTAGGAAGTCCTTTTGGCAGGACGGGAGTTTTCGTTTCGCTCTCGCTAGTATACCTGAGTGGTTTCTTTGTAACCCGAGCCATGATGGCGGGGGAGAGAGTAGAGAGACGAGAACCCGACTTACGAGTCTGCCATTTGTGCCCTCTTCATCGTTTCCTTCATCGTTTCTTAAAGCTTTTCTTTCATGTAATGAGCTTGCATCGTTCGCAACGCGGGTGATAGTTAACAAGTGGTAAAAAAAAAATAAACCTAAAAGCCACCTGCTCGAACAAGTGAGTTATACAAGAGGTAAATTTACCACGACCTTTCTTTGTTTTCGCATCAGGAGTATTAAAAGGAACCCTTTTCCTTCTCCGTCGCTGGCACCGACACGAGGACACAGTTCATCTGCCAAATCCTCTGCCAAATTTTCATCCCCGCTGAAGGCGGTAGCAATCATCGGCGGCCGTGCCATTCTGTCTTTCTTTCCTTTTGCCTCCACTGTGCATTGACACTGAGGAGTTGACACGTTGTTATTCTGTTATAAAACTGATATCTCTGAGCGCCATTCGATTGGAAAGGGGCCATGGGGGCATGCATTCTACAGCATCGATAACAGTATAATTGAGCCGGGATTTGTCATGTCCCGACCACAGATACCACGAGTACCAATGCATATACATCTTTCTCTTCCCCCCTTTAAGCGGTATTTTTCGTCCGTACAAAGACATATTTGTAAAGGAGAGCGTAATTGGGCATCCGCCCTTTCGGAATGTCCTAACATGGCACGTTGATTGATCGCTTCGGTGCGGAGCAGTCGCTCTAGAACAGGAAGCCGACAATCACCCGCTCCTCTAAGGCAAGAAAAGTAAACACGCGGCTCGCGGGACGCTTTAAATAATTCATCACGCTCGTGTATTCCGAGCAAAACCGAGGCGGGCCGGACTGAGAAGGGAAGGGGGGAGGAGGAGATGAGCGCCACTGGTCACAGTGTCACTTCTTGCCGGCCCCCTTGCGAAAGAAGCCCTCGTTTCGTCAGCTCGGGAAGTCTGCTGCTAAAAGCCAACAAGTGACGCAGAGTCTGGGTAGGCTAAGCACTATTTTGCAAGTGACATCAGTGGCGGAAAATAACGAGAATACTGATGCGCTGGCCCTTCTTGTTTTCGAGTGGGGGGCTTTCTGTGGGCGGCGGACGGGCCGACAGTGTATCGATGGCATTTGCGGAGAAAGACAGACAGGCTGAGAGATGAGCGAGTGGAAGCGAATGTGACAACGCGAGGAAAGGAAATGCGACGTGTAAGCTGAAAACATTGAGAAGAAAAAAAAAAAAGTGCGTGTTTTTACGTAAGTGAGGAAAAGAGTGAAAAGCGATAAATTAAAGTTTGTAAAAATGCTTGCACAGTGGACTCGAACGCAGCGGCAAAACAGCAGAGTTTCCTTTCAGCGTCCCGCAGGAGACGCCGAGAAAGCGTTCCACGAAGGGTAACATCGCTCAGCGAAACAGAAGAGGTTTAGTCGGCCAGGCCCACTATACGCTAACGAACCCAAGTGTCATGTTCTTTTTCAGTGTTTTTTTTTTCTCCTCTTCTAATTGGTCTCCTCAGTCGTTCCATCCTACTCGCTCTTACACGTGTTTACCATTGGAAGGCACCTTTTCGTGACAGAAAGCCGCGGTCGATTTAGTCTCTCGGTCACCACAACGAGAGCGAGAGGACAGGCGCGGGCGGCCGCCAAGTCGAGCAGAAATACCTCGCCGCCGGCTCACAACAAACTCGACTGCCGCCGCCGCCCGCCGCACTGGCACAGTGATTATTCTGATTCCAAAGAAAGAAAGCAGGGGACAAGAAAAGAAGAGACTTCGAACGTCAGCGAGCCAAAAATATCGGCCTTGCATGCGAAGCCACTCGCGCGAGCGCGCGTAGGCACGCAGTCGGAAAGTCATTGTGAAAGAGTCGTGCGCGTAATGATGCGAGAGGAGGAGGAGGAGGACTGAAGAGAGTAGAGCCGGGATGGGGGATGTGGCGCTCGGCGCCAGCATCCCTGCCGGAAGATAGCGCTCCAGTCGGCACTGGCCGCGGATGAGTACGCTGACGCTTGCGTGGCACCGGCTTGTCATCCCTATGACGAGTGACTTCCGCAAGGGAGACACACAAGTGGCAGCATCTTACTCTCCTACTGTGAAACTTTACGCACATGTTTTCGTGTTGACCGCAACATCTGTACCGTGGAGGGGGAAAAACAACAAGAATACCAGGAGGAGGCGTCACGTGATTACGCTAGTCTCGGCAAGTCAACCTCCTCTGACGCCAGTGCCCGGTGCTCCAAGGGTGGGAGTAGGCCCCACATAGTTGCCAGACCGCTCTAGGTTGTTCCGGATGCGGTAACATTTAGTGGCGCTTGATCATGAATTATTATACCGCTTTCCTGTCACGTGACCCGGGGCCCATTTCCCATGATTTTCTCCTCTAAATTTTTTTATGACTACGCTTCAGGATTGTCACATGACAGTCCCCCCCCCCCCCCCCCTTTCTCTATGATTTGTACATTCGGAGATGTCTGTCAAGTGATGCTGAGGCACGATTTCTTAAAAGGAGTATCACTGACAACTGGCAGCGCTGATTGGTGCAGTGGTTCTTTACTGCAAATAGAGATAAAGGACTCGTACGCCGCATCAAACTTAACGTAGCCACGACAAAAATTGAGCGAGGAGGGTTGCGAGGGCATTGTTTTGTGCAATGCTTTTCGATACTTGCTACATGTTCTACGTGGCTGTTACCACATGACTTGTCAAAGAGGCAGCGTTTGAAAACAGGCGCCGCAACTTCAACGCGACCCGAGCTGGAGGTGAGCCGCGTTCAAAAGGTGTGGCAAAACACCACCTGGTGGTTCTGCTGGTGACAATTTAAGACAAAGAGCCTTACTCAAGCGAGTATGGGTTGCCTTAGAACGCGCGCTTACAAAGCGAGATTCAGTTATAGCGAAGATAAGTGTACTTGCTGTGGAAAAGCTGGAGAAGCTTTTTAATTGACTGTGGAGATATTTGCACAAATGATGGGTTTGGGCGTGAAGCCTTAGAATTTAGGGACAGCACTGGAAATGTAAACAGGCCCTCGACAGAGATAAGTAAATAACGGTTGCAAGACAGGTGTCAGAAACGCAGGGACAAAGAAAAACAAGACAAAAAATTAGCGTGAAAGCAAACGTTACATTATTGTAAAACGTGAATTAACGTGAATTTAAAATTTTCCTTGAAAAAAATGAAGACCATAATTCAGATAAGAATTACGTTACAACTTAAAACGGTGCTCAGTGGCGCAAGGTTCACCGCCCCGTAATATAAACGGACGCTCATGAAATCCATCCATCCATATACAAGCCGTCCACAGGTCTCAAGAAAGCCTTGTAAGCATATATTTTGTTCGAGTACCAACGCTACGTTGTACTCCGCTAGCTCTTATGGCCCTTTTGTTGCTTTGGATGTCGAGCTCCGCGAATGCTGGAGGCTTTGCGGTGAGAGAGCGTGCGAGAGGCAGCAGCAAACAATAGGCAAGAAGGCCCACTGGACGCACGTCTGGCTTTTTAACGCTGCGCGGAGGAGAAGGGATCAAGAAAAGAAATGAGAGAAAAAAAAGAAAGGGGGGCAAGAGTAAGCACAGAGGGTTCTTTCCGAAGCGTACATCAAGATTAGAGTCGCTCACTGACTTCAGAGAGGGCACTAATGCATGCATCGTTTTGTGGGCTTCCCATGTGTGTCCTCACGGCCCAAATACTTTGTGCTATCTGTGAAAGTCTCGAATCTACGCTGGCGATCTAACGTGGCACTCGTGGCAGAAGGCTGGTCGCTATATAGCCAGGACCGGAAGCTCAGGCTATACCATATCTGCCATATCTACAACACACACACATACACACACAGAGAGAGAGAGAGAGAGAGTTCTGGGACTGCCACGCCGCCGGCAATTCGTGACCACGGGGTTGAGCATGGCTCAAGAGTTTGAGCGAAAGAAATTATTTTTTGGTGAAGACAATTCACCAAAAAATAATTTTAAAATAATTTAAAACCACGTTCGCAGCACGCATCCTCAGTTGTATTCACTCAGCCGTATATACATCACGCAGCAATACGTCAAGACGTCACGCGACAAGACGGCGTCATAACGTGGTTCTGGCACTTAAAACTGTATATACATATATTTAGGTTAATAATGCTCTGCTAAGATGGACGAAGAATATGCCATGGACAGGGGATCCTTGTGAAAATTGTTGAAATTTCGCGGAAAATCTATTCAGCTCTTATTGTGCGCTCCACGGAACTTGAGCTGAGATATCAATGCCGAATTGATGACGATTTTTTGTCCAGCATTGAAAAGCGGCCACCGTGCAACCATTGAAACTCCGTTGTCATTGCGTTGAATTTACGAGTAATTTATATGGGATCACCATCGATAAGATGTAATTAAGATAAAGATGAGTATTACATTAATATGCTTGTCCCTTTAAAGGAGTAAGGATCAAAACTAATGGAGTGTTATTTCTCACTCATAAAGAAAAGCGGCGGTGAACCCTTCACAAGGTTATTCCTACCGTAGGTAAAGTCAAAATATATGCACTTTAACGGACGGACGGACGCGCCTTCACCGCCACGCAGCGAACGAGGGTTATAGTTTCCTAGAATACACGATCAGAGGCAGAAACATATTTCATGTAATATACACTCTTGCATATCCATACAACCAACATCCAAAACCGTAAGTCGCGTAAGCAAGTTATACATACAAGCCGCTTTACTGCGAACGATCGCAGAACCTCATATATCCACTGAATCGCGACCCTCCGTGTTGTAATGGACTTTGATTTCTCTTCAAGTCTGTTAATCTAATTATTACACTGAAGACGCGTGTTACATTCATCTTGTATTTAACACTAGGACATACAGGTCTGCTAATCTAATGACACATAATACTGTGCGGTGTAATTACAAAACTCCTTCATTAGTGTTCATGTGACCACAATGGGACTTCATTAAGATATGTACAAAATGACGGTAACTCAACCACATCATTACAAACCCCATAACATTATACATCAATCGATAGGTAATTAGATGAGAACCATAGTACTACATTGTCATGACAGTCCTGAAATTAATTATGATCATGAGCTTGACAAAATGGAAAAGTTGGTAGAGCCCCCAGTGTGTTATGAAATATATTAGCAGTGATCGTAATAGGTACAAATAAGGTTATGACGGTAATGCTAAGGGTAGTAATGCATAGTAATGGCTCAATAACTAGCATGATCGACTGAGCAAAAATGACAACACTACGCGAAGCAATATTTACCACTCAAAAACGGATGCAATCTGTTCGGACGTGGGTATACTAGTACTAAGTCAAGAAAACACTGAAGGATGGCGGCAGAAGTCATAGACATAAGCGTGACTCAGCAACAATGGACTTGGTCGAATTCAAGCTCATGGCCACGTATTTACGATGGAAAATCCACGGAACTTCTTCAATAAAAAGGAATTTGGAACAGCGGAATTTCATCGAGGTCTAGTTGTGCAGGCTGAACGGACGTTGATAATCAGTTTATTCAATGAGAACCTAACCATTCAGCATTTTCATAAGGGACAATGACTTTATTTCCTGGAGCCGCGCTCTTTCATTCCCGTTACAAGTGTAATATATTGCCTCCAGTGCACGTGCACAACGTCGGGAGTCTCTTTTATTCTTTTTCCTGAATATTACTTCTGTCTCGACGAGAATAGTATTCTTGGCATACTTTGAACGGGTACATCGGCAGCTGAAAAATGGTGTTATATAGTTTCGTTTTGTGACTGTTCTAGTTTCATTTTGCGACGATCGCTAAAGAGGCCAAGAAATAGTGTGACGATGCCAGTGGCAAGGTAAACGCATTATGTAGCCTACCGCCGTGCAGGAAATATCATTAGTATGCGGCAAGAATAGAAGCAAGTTTTCCACGCGTTCCAACTGACTATTAATGGAATAGTTCTTAGAACAACAAATCGCGTCATAAACCTGTAGCAACGTTTAATCGCTGTCAGTCATGTTGACCAATGTGTCTGTGACAATTATGTTTGACAGAACATCGAGCGTCCATTTCGACGGCAGCGCTTAGAGCAGACCGCGAGTAAACGTTGTGGCGGGGAAGCGCGTGTGAGGTTCGGGTAAACGTCCACAGAGGTTATTATAGAATTCTGAATGATCTTATAGGAACTCTCTCGCGTCTATAAGAAGTCTGGAAAAGATTTTTTTTTTCTTGTCGCTTGCCAACTCCGGCATCTCGTCGCATCAAGTGCTGATCTGGACCAAACACCGGTAGAGCAATACGGGTTGTTGCCACATACATTAAAGTATCATTATTTACTGTCCCAACTAACATGAACTGGTTGAGGAACAGTATCATGCAGAACGACGAGTTTCTAAAGCAGTTAACGACAATTATGAAACTGAACGAATACAAGAGATTCTCAGCGAAGAATCGCTCTTGAGAACAGTACGCGTTTCCGGCGATTATCAGTAACGCGGCGCGTCGGTGACACACCGCAACCGGTCGTTGACGAGACGCATTTTGTGACGTCATGCAACAGCGCTGGCACACGTTGGAGCGCTTCAAACGTCAAGTAACGGTTGTTTGCGAAGCCCACTGGCGCCCTTGGCCGTGCACCAGTTCGTTACGCCGCGATTGCATCAGTGCAGCTCTCCCAGAACAAGAGGCGCTGTTGGCAGGCGCCGCTCCGCTCAAGCTCGCCCAGCGCACCGTTGCCCGCTAACGGCTTTCAGCGAAGCCACGCGCCGTTCAACGTCCTCAGCGGCGAAACAAAGCGGCGCGCCATGACCCTGTGATGGACTCGAAGGGGCGGTCTGTAAGTGCGGTGTTGGGTTGCGGGAACGGCGGGGCCCCAGCGGCGCGGCGTCTGTCGGGAGAGGACAGGAAACCCGTCCGGCCGAGAGAGCAATCGAGAGCCGCTCGCTGGTTCTGGACGAAAAGGCCCTCGGGGGGGAGTTCCAGGATTTCACCTTGAAACGGGGTGAAGGTCGTCCACCGCAAGGCCGCATTGCGCAGTGGGTCCACGCGGCGGAATGCAATCTGGCCGACATCGAGGGCCGCGTGTGCCCGGCACGCGCCGCGCTCGGACACGCGGGGCGCGCCCCCTTCCTGCTGGCGGAAGAGCGCGCGCCGCTTATCCCGGAAGCAGAACCAGCGCCACCGGGAGGCATAATTGCCGCCGCTTCGATCTCAGTCACGCCTCGCAGACGAGCGGCCACGCTCTCACCGGTACGGTATATTCCCGCACTGCGGACGAGGCACGCCGGGAAGCCGTGCTCGTCAGCGGCGATTTACGGTCGAAAGGGCGAGCTGGGCATCGCAATCTGCGTACACAGCCCTCGGCGATCGCGGCGCATTGTTGACACCCTGGCCACGTCCCAAGTCGACCGTAAGCCGCAGGGAACTGCGTGCACTGAAAACGAAAGTAGCAGGGCGCCAGTGTTGCTCCAAATACATTGCATTCTTCGGATAAAAGGATGGCTCTTTCGCCGAACGAGAACCAAAACGACTCGGACACAAAGGCAAAAATAAGGAGAGAGCGGGCAAATGCAAGACCTGTTTTACAGGCACCTCAAGTGCGGCGCGCCCGAAGAAACGCAGCCTCCGCGCAATAGGAAGCAACTTGAGAGCGTCACAATGGAAATAGACGATAGCGGTGATTATGGAAGAAAAAAAAATCAAAATGAGAGCGCACGCGCCAGGAGCAAAAAAAAAAAAAAAATGAAGGGAGTACGCCTTGTACAGAAGAACTGCATCGTTGCGAGTAGAGCTACAGAACCTGACTATATAGTATTGCACTCGGCAGTTGCTTTTCGTGTCTCTTTTTTTTTTTTCTGTCTCTACCTTTGCTAAGTTTTTTTTCTCTTTAGAGCCACGAAGGACGCGACCTCGATCCCAATGTCTTTCCCTCTTTCCTTGCATTGTTCCGTCTACCAGCAGGAGCAGCAGTCGCAAGCGGGCCACTGGGGTCGCGTCATGACTTTAATGAGTGGTATATTGCGCAGACGCACGATGAGCGAGCATGTACGCGGCTCTATGTCAGATTTGAATGCGTCTTTCCAGTTCGTCGCTTGCTTGCGTAACCGCCCGTATCCTTATGTCCTTGTTTGCTGCAGTCGCCGGCATTCCTGCCTCGCGCGTTTGCGACGTCTTCTCAGAGAGGCAAGATTTTGTTCCCTCATTTCCCGTTAATGAGACAGCGTTCCGCGGAGGAAGATTAATTCGAAGCTGCACTATCCCACATAGTGTGGGCGTAGGTCACGGCTCGAAAATCCGCACAAGAAAAACAATCTTCGCAGCGCACATCGCGTTTCCTGCGTCCTTAGTGGGAAGACAACATGATATATCGTCGGGCATTGTTCGTTTCTGCCATTCGAACACGTGTCATCTTCGTATGAACAGCTGAAGACTATTCGTACGTGAATATACTCGAGGTGTACGAGTGTTTTCACACGCACAAATCTCGCAACTGACAGATGCCATGTCGAGTGGCTCAGCGTGTTAAGTTCATTTCCTCGGTTTACAGGCCCAAAACAGCAATGCAGCTATCGCGGAAAGCTGGGGAACTGAGTTTTATCCCACTGATGTTTACCTCGGGTTACTAGAAGCACACAGTGCACGGGCAACTTTGCATACTGCGCGCGTCGAAGAGTGGTCTACCGGGGCCGGTAATCACGTCAGCAGCCTTAAGCTCTTTCGTGATCACCATAGTCATTTAGGCATCGTAGATAATCTTATCAAAGTCTTACATACCAGACACACAAAACGAAATGGTAGCGTAGAGAGTATTACGAACGTCCTAGCAAGAGAGACGTCAAAGTCGTGGCAAAACGACAACGATATGTGTTGAGTGTAAGAGGGCAAGCTCCGCTTACCGCCAGAGATATAGAAGATGCCAAAGAGATAGTGGCAGCACTGCCAACATGTGACAATGCTGCCACTGTCGCATGTTGCCGTTTTCCACCTGAATAGGCAACGAAGCCGTGCGCTCGCTTCCACGTTTCCTCCATGATTATGATGCATGTGCCGTAATACCCCCCTCCCTATATATGGCATCATGTAATCACCGTTTTATTACCACTGTCTTAATAACCCGCCCCTCGCGAAGTCGAACCCTCAAAAAGAAGGAAAGGCGATAAGTAAAATTACCTTAACTGGAACAGGATGCGTATTTCTAAAACAGTTTTGGCAGCACGATATCTTGAACGTGATAACACTTTAAACTTCACAATTCCCTTCAGACGTACTGGTGGGCTTGGGGGTTTGTGGTAAACCTAAAAAAAAAAAACAAGCGCAACAAATGCAGCGCTTGTGGGCGTACCCAACTGCAGTGTTTCCGGTGACAATGCGTAAATTACGATATGTGCCCGCAAAATATTTAGCTTAACACTCGTTATTCAATTTCCTCGCGCACATAAGGGCCCGCCTGTTCCGACCACGAGACTCAAGGATTTGAGGGAGCGCCGTTAGGTGGCGCAACGTGCCCAAAGAGAAGTGCGGAGGCGGAGCCCGGCTGCAGTGCGCACCTCATAAATGACACATTTCGGAGGTGGCAAGGTCGTGTACCGCAACATTTTTCATTGGTAATTGCATTAACGTCGGTTCCTCACTACATTATTCAGCTTATTGGGTATTAAATTGTGAAACTTCGAGGCATGCATTGACAGTGCATTCGTTTATACAGAGCTTTATGATATATATATATATATATATATATATATATATATATATATATATATATATATATATATATATATATATCTTCGCTTGCGACAGTCGAAATATCGGTGGCGCCCGTACGCCGCGGAATCGAGACACATTTTTTAATTTTTTTTACAACGGGCTGACACTGGCGGCACATTCGTGCGCGCCCACACTGGCCGATCTTTATTCGATACCGTGCTCTTTTCGGACGCAAGACATGTACAGGCGGACTTCATAACGACAAAACCTGCTCACGCCTGAGTAAGCGGGAGGGGGGAGGGGGGGGGTGAACTAGGTGTCCAAGGAATGCGGCGCTTGCTTCTTTTCTTTCGCTCCGATTTCATAAGGAAGTCCGCGTCCTTACGCTTTATTTTATCTCGCTTTCTCGCAGCCCACAGTCAGTGCTGCCTTTTCTCTCTGCTCGCGTCGCAGTATCAACGCTTGTTCTCGACAATTTTTCTTTAACGGAGATCTCGTTTGTCTTTTTTCCCGGCATTTAGTTATATTCTCGGATTAAGCTCGGCTTGATGCATGCAGTGCAGTTCTTTCAGGCGGATTTCAGGCAAACTGATCGTGCCCAAATGATACGATTGCCAAAATTACACTGTGCCCGAAAGAGCTTGTAAGTTTCCCGAATTCGAGCACATACAGCACCCGGAAGATGCGACTGTGTCCGCGGCGGCTGCATTTCGATGAGGGCGAAATGTTAAGGCCCGTTTACCGTGCGGTGTCAGTGCATGCTAAAGAACCCCAGGTGGTCGAAATTTCCGGAGCCATCCACTACGGCGTCTCTCATAATCAATCCGTTGTTTTGGCACGTAAAACCCCAGAAATCAATCACTCAACTGTGTCCTCACGTATATCGAAAGACTTAACACCGTACTTCAACACTACAGACTACAGCGCAAGAAGCATCCCTTACCGCACGATTCACTCACTTGTGCCGAAGCGATTTTGTGAAGGCATCTACAGAGAAGCGCTCTTCCGTGCCGCGCACACAATATCACCTCGTGCACCCTACAAAATACCAGCCACAATGCGCACATTCCAATGTCCTAGCTTCGCCATACCATGCCACTTGGACGTGCTACAGCTCACCAGTGCGAACATTCTACCGTACAGTGGGAGGCCTCGCTGACCAGCGTCACATTCGCTTGGGAGCATCTCGATCTGGTCACGAAAACACGCAGGGCAGGCGCGGCTCGTGGGGTTCTGGACCGAAGAGTCCACCCACACCCGGGGTACGCCGAAGGACCCTGTGGTCGTCTTTTATTATTAGATGCGAAGCAGCTTATGGCGGAGTTCAATCCGGTGGCGGTGGTGTGCGGCGTGACCACCCTTACTGCGCATGCCAAAAACCCTCTCAACACACCTCCTCTCCACTTCCCCTCTCCACGTGACGTCGGCGTTGCGTACGACGGGGTTTGCTTGCCGACGCTGCTGTTGCTTTTCGGCATGTCGAGCCCGCGTTTCACCCGTAGCAGTTTCCTGCCGACATTGCCGTTTGTGCTGGGCTTCCCAAGCCCGGAGCTCCGTGATCATGACAGTGTCGTGGTCATGACAGTGTACTTGGAACCCAACCTCTGCAAAGGGAACGTAGAATTGTATCTACAAAGAGCTATGGTGGAATACGACAACGTGGACAAGAACGACCCATTCACCATGGTGGGAAACTTCAACGTGGACATCCACAAGAACTATTGGATAGTGCAACGCATGATAAGCAGGTACTCCATTAACGAAAACACCTAGTCAAACCGATGCAAACGCGGTGTCCACCCCCCGTGCTGCTTCGCATCGCCTCATGGTCCCCTTTAGCGGGAGATGGTGTAATCATTTTAATAAATGTTTTATCTATCGCTCCCCTCGCATATCCTCCTTAGCAAGCGAGTCCCCTTCCCTTTTTGTTTCGCGCAAAAGGAAGATGACATGTGTGATATAACTGGCCCGGCAAAAAATCGTTGAAATTCTGAGTGCACACACATATATCATGTATCCGTACTAACGAAGAGAGGCTCGGAGGCACAGTATTTTATATTTCTCACTGATACCTTTTCATTCGCATCTCACTAGCTCTATACAGAAAAAGCATGCTTTGAGAATTATGTTCTTTCGCAAGAGGAAAAGGTGACCTTAGCAGAACGATGCGACGCATTATTATGGACTGTCTTTTCTCCTCCGTGGCGCATTTCTAGCGGCTATTTCTTTCGTGTCGAGTAATTGCGACATTGCAAATGCGGGCGAAGTTAAAAATACAACGGTGTAGAAGCGTCGGTATGCCATAAATTTTGTCACCGTGAACACATCGCACGGATACGAAGAGCTTACGCAATTACAGCGCGCCATCATCTATTTTTCTTCCCTCTCTTTTGAGAGCATCGATGCAAACCTTATATTTATCACAAGTAATTGTTTAAAAATGGAGAATGATAAGCGACACGAAAAGAATTACTAAAAACTAATTGTTTTTTGTATGCAGACGCTATCTCATTTCGCATCATTGGTTTGACGAGCTTTCCGTGTTCGCATGCGCCACCGTCATTAGCCGTTCGCGTAGAAGTACGTTCCCATGCAAAGGTGGCGTAAGATGGGGCAAAACGCGTGAACGTATTCACAAACACACACACACACACACACACACACTGAGAGAGAGAGAAAATTAGGAAAAACAATACGGTCGAGGGAACGTTTGCGTAACGGAACCGGAGGAACACCCTGCTCCATAAAATGTATATCATGACGATAAAATGTCCGGCTCGCCATTGCTCAACCGTAACTTATTTTCATTTCTTTTTCGCGCACGTATATCTGTACAGGAATACGAACTGGACGCGAGTACAGCGGGAGCATAAATTCCCCTAGCGCTCCTTCTATTTCTGGGCCCACGCCAGAATCCGCCGAAGACGCGTGCGAAAGGTCGCTTCGAAGAAGCGCGGCCCCCTTTTCGGAGCTCCGTAATTCAAATGTATCACTCATGCTGAAACGGTCACTGCGGGCTTCTCCGCACAACGGCACGAGCGACTCGAATCAGTCAAAACCTCCGCAGCCCCTTCGTACCGCGGCAAGAGTTCGCGGCTCGCTCGACGGTGGCGACACCCAGTGCCCACCATTCATCTTTCAGCGGCGCTCGCGCGGTCCGAGCGCCGAAGGCTGGCAAGCGGGGCTCGGCCGCGGCCTTGTTTTAGCATGGGCGGCCCAAGGGCCAGGGACCGAAATAAGAATGCGAGCGCAGTGCTTCCCGAAAGCATCAATTTGTCGCTCGCGGTCGCGGCGCGTGACAGCTGTGCGCAACAGCCTTCACTCATTTCTCCCCCACCCCGCGACCGCCAGTTAAATCAGGGGAACCGAGAACTCGCGCGAGCCGCAGCAGCGGTCCGCTCAGGGCGAGGCGCGCGCGCGCGCTGACGGCGTTAAAACGTTCACGCGAAAAGCTAGACGAAGCCGGCGTTGGTTTAGTCTCTCGCCTCCTTTAACAACATGCGCGACGTTGGGGTGGGTGCGTGGGATCATATGGCTTTAAACTTTTGTGTTCTTGTGCTTTCGAGAGGCGCTTAAGTATATATATATATATATATATATATATATATATATATATATATATATATATATATATATATATATATATATATATATATATATATATATATATATATATATATATATATGCGGCGCTAACCATGCGTGGCAGAATAGTAATAGAGAAACTAAAGAAACGAAACCATGGATCCCATATACGATGCCCTTAATGAGGAACTGTTATTTAGTGAAAACCGCTGCATTTACTGCTAGCCCGGTTTGCGGGAAGAGAGCTCTTTCTTTCTTTCTTTCTTTCTTTCTTTCTTTCTTTCTTTCTTTCTTTCTTTCTTTCTTTCTTTCTTTCTTTCTTTCTTTCTTCGAAAAGTAGGTCCCCAGCCTGTGACAGCGCTGGGGGCCTATACCGTAATACGGAATGCTATTCTGTCTTGGTCCCCCTTGATAGGTCAATTCTGCTTGTCAAGGCAGAAATGACCAATCCCTGACCAGTCTCAATTCTCTTTTTGGTCAGTCCTGACTTGAGAAGTAGAGCTGCCCAATTAGCGAGGACCAAGACGAAAATAGTATTCCGTATTCCATCTTACGGTATAGGCCCCCTGTTCAACAACAACGAAGCTTGCATATCCCCTTCGGCATTTCTTAACGCTGCCTCGTACAAAATTAGCCTCCCGTGCATTCGTATTTGTAAATTTTCCAGTTAAACATGCGTCTGTAACTAATGCAGATTCCTTTTTTGTATATATCCCCTTTTTTGACATTGTGGACATTTATTGAATTTGTTGACAGCTGCATGCATAAAAAAAATTAATATTGTCACTAAACCACGCGATATATACCGAATTGTAATGTCTGAAGAACGCGATTCAAATAAATATAGAGACATGTCAAAAAGTCCTGTCATGACGCAAGGCACAGGATACATTCCCCCCGGCTGTTACTGAATGCGCTCGCACGTACAAGGAAAATAGAGAAAGGACAATGACGCTCTCACCAAAACGACGAGCGGCGTTGTTTTACTGTCACACACACACACACACACACACACACACACACACATATATATATATATATATATATATATATATATATATATAGAAAGGCAGAAGCATCGACTCACGGTGAAAATGTGATTTTATTCGACGTTTCCACCAGGCTCTGGCCTTCATCGGTTACCTATTTCTTATCGCAATATATAGAAAGCGCATCATTCGAAGTGTACAAACTTGCAGTGATTTCGTTTGGAAGCTAGCCGAAACGTTTAGAATCGAAAATTTTTCGCGATCTTTCTCTCTCTCTCTCTCTCTCTTATATATATATATATATATATATATATATATATATATATATAGAGAGAGAGAGAGAGAGAGAGAGAGAGAGAGAGACGCGGTGCCGACGTCCTTGCACACGCGAGTGTGGTGCCGACGGGTTGTGCATCGTATCGTTTCTTTTATAGTGGTCGCATTCCGACTGAGCAGCACGTCCCGGCCCGTCCTCTTGGGTGTGTGTTTTGTCTTCGCCTTGGGAGAGGATTAAGACGGCTGCCGGCTTTTAGCGACAGGGACCTCACTCTCGCGCCCAACGAGCGGCACGTCGGAGAGCACGTCGCACGTGGCGGGGCACTGCCAGATCAGATGCCGCCAATCGGTCGGCGGAATTCACATCTTCAGCGCCGTAGACGAACAGACGTTTCGACGCGCCTGGTGTAGATAACTGCGCGTACGGAATTGTCATTCGCGACTACGCCTTTCTTCTCATCTCATTTAACTCCTGCACTGATGGCTATAGACCTCAGCGGGCCGCAGCCACAACGCTCTTCGTTCGTAGGCTAAACACACACACATACACACACACACTCTCTCTCTCTCTCTAGCACTTACCATAGGCTAACACTCCTATGATGGCACGTACGGAAATACCCAATAATGCGGAGAGGGAAAGAGCCACCTCCGTAGCTCCATTGGTAGCGCATTGGATGCGAACTTCGAAGTTTGGGGCTTCTCAGCGGCATCAATTAGTTTTTGACGCGAAGCTTCTTTAGACCATGTGGTCTGCGTCGTTGTGGTCGACACGCATGAAATGAAGCCACGCGAAAAAAGAAAAAGGGGTCGCCGTCGGGCTTCGGATGCAAACCACCGACAGCCGTGTTGCCAGACCAGTACGGTAACCGATTCAGCCGCTGTCGTTTCACGGTAGGCGCGCTTTAGAGGGACTGTCTGCCATCCTTCATCGATTACCTTATCGCAATATATAAAAAGCGCATCATTCGAAGTATATGAACTCGCAGTGATTTCGTTGCGAAGCGAGCCGAAACGTTTAAAATCGAAATTTTTTTCGATCTTCGTGGTTATGTATGTGTAAGGACGCTGGAAACAGTGGTTACAGGGTTTTTGCAATATTAATTAAAATATTGATTGATTTCACTTGTGGGGTTTAACGTCCCAGAACCAGCTCTGATTATGAGAGACGCCGTAGTGGAGGGCTCCGGAAATTTCGACCACCTTCGGTTCTTTAACGTGCACTGACTTCGCACGAATTGAAAAATGAAAGTTGTTCTCCGTCGTCAAATAATATATGCTCCCAGGTGTATGTCAAATACAATTGTAAGTAATAAATTTTTGCTTTCAAGCTGTATAATTGAACCTGCCTGGTTATTTCTTGGTTTTTCGCTACACTTGGCAGATTGACACCCATCACCGAAGACGGCGCCACCGTTCTCCTTTCTCTTTCTTTCTTTTTTTCCACGGCTTTCAGGGACGAGTTAGAATTCTGTATTTATTTTTCGTGGGGTATAAAAGTGCGCTCGTCTCTGTCAATGTAAGGAACGATCTTCTCATTTTCGCCCCAACCGAAAGAAGTTTTACGAGCGGTAGACAGTGCCTTAAAAGCGGCGTTTTGTATGCACGAATACGTAGACGCAGCACAAGGCACGCGCCCGGAACGCGTGCACGCTCTTCAGTGCACGCTCGGCATACGAAGGAGATGTGAACATGTGTCAGCCATATGAATCCCTCAGGTTTTCCACAGAAGAAGGAAAGAATAAATGAAAGTAGGAAACAAAGACAAAAGGGACGACAGACAGAAAGGAAGGAACAAAAGAAAGAGAAGGAGGGAAAGGAAGACAGCAAGAGAAAGAAAGGAATGATCAAAAGAGAAAGAAAAGAAAGAGAGACAGAGAAAGAAAAAGGCACTCACACGCCAAGCTTCACTTGTTGATGGAGAAAGGGCTCCTCAATTATTTTCTTCCCCTCAAATTTGGTTCATTCCGCCTATGTATAATAACTGCTGGGGTTTTCTTTTGCTGCCAGGGTGGCACGACCCAGTCAGGCGTTTCCAAAGCCTTTAGTCGTGTCTCCCAACACAATTTTTGCACGCTTGTCTTGATCTATCTAGCTATCTATCATATCAATCAATCAATCAATCAATCAATCAATCAATCAATCAATCAATCAATCAATCAATCAATAACCGTGTGGGAGGAGCCACCATAGCCTAGTGGTAGCGTGCTTGCTTGGCCTGGTTCGATACCCACGTACTGCTTGGTAGGCTGTGTGTGTCTGTGTGCTTACGTCTGCACTTAAATCGCAAGCTATGATAAACGCTGTGCCTTTTCTTGCTTTTAAGTGCGTTCTAATAATAAGTTAATGACTATTTCAGTTGGTCTTTGATTGACATAGGCTTAGTGAAATTCAAACACCTGTGACGCATGCCCGAATACCACTGGCTGGGAACTACGGGCACGAGCCATATATGATTGCTCTATCATTAATTGTGACGCACATGACGAGGACGTCATGTTGGTGCTGTAAAACCAGGCATTCAGTTTGTCATGCATTTATATCCTACCTCCCAAATATTGGGTATAGGTGAACGAGACGACCAGGAGAGCACCTAGACGTAGGCGGTCACATACATACATACATACATACATACATACATACATACATACATACATACATACATACATACATACATACATACATACATACATACATACATACATACATACATACATACATACATACATACATACATACATACATACCCATAGTGAGAAGACCGGCTGTCGAACAGAACAAAGCAAGCAAAGTACAGAAGAATTCAGACGTTGGGGAGCTTCTTTATCTTGTGAGCTCATATGTTATTACCGCCTAAACGAGCGTTTTGATATCGGTATAGGGGACCACGAGCGTGCCCCCCCCCCCTTCCCCCTTCAACCGTAAAACCAGCTGGCGAACAGAAGAACGTAAGGAAGGTACACAAAATTCAAAAGTCTAGGGGATCGTGTCGATTGGGGCTCCTTTCAGGTCCGTAGCCAGGGGGGGACTCGCTGACGGCCTTCACTATTTGAGAAAAACATGCATTTTCATTATCTATTTTCAGTACAAATGGCAGTAAGTACATTAAGTGGTTTTTTTAATTGCAACGTTAATAATAGGCTTCATTTTATGTTAGTAGCACTATACTAGTGTTAATAAACACTAGCCCCCAACCAAAATTTCGGGAGGGGCCCGAGCCCCTAGGGCACCCCCCTCCCCCCCTGGCTACGGGCCTGGTTCCTATGCTGATACTATCTAATAGAGCGCTTTTCGTATAAGGTAACCCAAGCTTTGGAGGCCCGCTAATGAGAAGAGCGACTGTCGAACAGAAGAAGACAAGGAAAGTACAAAAGAACTCAAGGGTTAGGGGCTCCTGTAGCTTGTGGCTTCCTAGGCTAACACCGATCAATTGAGCGTTTTATTGTAGAGGGACCCAGAAAGTTGGGTACCCTCTAACCGTCAAACCGGCTGGTGAACAGAAGAGTGCAAGGAGAGCACAAAGGAATGCAAAAGGTAGGGGACCCCATTAGATGGGGCATGTTTCCCAAAACGATCAATAGTGAGTCTTAGGCTTAGAGACGACAAACGCTATAGAGGACCCATAGTGGGAAAACTGTAAAGCTATGAGGGTAAAATAAAATAAAATAACAAGAATAAAAAGACCATTAGGTGCACAGAGAAAAACTTGAAATGTCGGACGGAGAAGCTTTTAACTACGTACGATGCTACAACCCACGCTGGACGAGACCGGCACACATGTTGAAACTGACTGCTACGTTCTGCTTGCGTAGCCCGGATGGCAAGTTTACAGGGCGATGGCAGACACGATCCCTTCACCCATCCAATTCTGCAGCCCTTTCGCTTCACGTTGCGTTTTTCGCTCGCATATCGCGGTAACGACTAGCAGAGGCCGAGGGCGCACACACTAGATTATATGAGAATGCCCGCAACGGGGGAGCTTAAATGTGCCAGAGGTGCGCGAGATGGGAAGCCATTGGTGTGGTTTATGTGTACGGGGCCGGGCCACCCTGGGTAGCGGCGGCGTCAGCTACCGCTATTCAGATTAGCCAGCTCTGGGCTGCATACCAGCACGCGCCGGTCGCTCGTCGTTCATCCGTGCTTCGCATCGCAAAGGCTCCGATGGAAGACATTGGCGCGCTCTCCATACATGCCGTTTCTCCCTCCAAACGCCTGGGGAGAGATTCTTTAGTAGGGAAGGGAAGGGGAAAGGAGGGGGAGGGGTTAGGTGAAACTGTATCTGTGGCGAAAGCCTAATTGGCAGGACGGGCGGGTGAAATAGTGATGACACCGGCGCGACGACGCCTCTATAGCGCATTGTGATCGACGGCGCGCAGTCGTCCCCTGATCACACGAAGGGCAGGCTTCGCCGTCGGAAACTAGAAGCCGTCTGCGACCGGAAGAAAGGACACAATGGGACTGGGGCCAGCGTTTCCTTTCCAGCAGACGATCGGCGGCGCCGTGTAAGGTGCGGCTGCGACTGGTACCGCCAAACCACGGTCACCCCAGGACCACGTGGTTGGTTGTCACGCGCGCAAGGCAGTGGCGCTGACACACGAGCGCTTGGCGACAGCACGCTGAGCTTGACGCAATGCAATCAACAGGAAGAGCACACACGGACGGCGCCGTCTGGCATTGTTCTCGTGCGGAAACCTGGGGCTCGTTTTTCTGGGGAAAACGAACAAAAAACATCGCCAGAGAAAGACAACGCCACCCTGGCTGGCGTGGGATCCCGCCAAACACGGCATGCCCACGGCGCTTCTCTTGCGCGCAGACGACGTCCGATCTGCATATCACGCTACACACTGCCGACGCCGGAAGTCGCGCACGCCTGACACCACTATGGCCAGAAGGACCAAGACAAGACAAATACAAGACAAATCCAACGATGGCGCCACGGCCCGTGCATTTCCAGACGCGCCGTTGTAATATACACGATCGCACGTTACGTACACCTCACACCTGCCCAGGATGTGGCGCCATCCCCACGACATTCCACGTTACTGTACAGTGCACCACTGCTTGCTTCCCTCCTCTCCCAACAATTCTTCGGTCCACCCGTACCTCAGAGCAGTGGGAAGGCACCCTTCGCGACGGCGCCCCCGAGGTCTGCCGGGCGCTCGTCCGCCGGGCCCGGGCTATCGCGGAGGTTGTCATAGGAGTCCCAGAAGAGGGACTCTCCCCATTTTTAATTTCTTTCTCCAACAAAAATGTTTTCAACATCATCATCGCATTAATAAAGACGGCGGGACGCCCAAGACTGAATGCGCTTGTGAGTTTTATAGACAGCGACGCTATGGCGGCCATGCACGAGGGTGCGGGGACGCGAAAACCTGCGGCTCGCCGGGCACTGCACCAATCGAGGTCAAGCGAGCCACTCCGCAAACGACCCGAGCCGTGTCCGGCCAGACTCTTCCTTGTCGCGCGACGCCGTGGGGCGACTAGAGGAAAACAAGCTGCCGTTATAGTTCGCCCTATAGCGCAGCTGCAAAATTTGAACGGCATCGATGGCTGTGCTCCGGACCGGCAAACCAATTTGGGGAAGCGCCCGCCGGAGGTATAATTGTGCTCGCCGCGCCGAAGAACAACTCGGCGCTTTCGGTGTTGCGTGCGCGGCACAGACTATCCAGCCGGAAGTGTATCGGGTACGGTATTCCCAAGAAGATGATAATAAGGTAAAGTTGGAACACTTATCGAGAGAGTGCATCAACTAACCTTTGTGTTAAATATATACTGCTCAGCAAAAAATGCGGGGCGAAAACAATGCTTTGTGCCTTCGTCCCTTGCTTTTTATTCGCGATTTACTGAACTGCAGATGGCTCATGAGTCGGGGTGCAACTACAGCGTACCTATAGAATTAATTTACGATACCTTTGTATTGTGGGTAACCGGAAATGGAAATGCGAGCTATCATATATGATGACACGGTGTATGTTAGTTAATACGGCCGCATCATTTCTCAAATGAAGCCCAATAAGAATATTGCGCCCAGGGCGAACAACTTGCGTTATGTTACACAAGGTGTTTCTTGGGGACGAAAAGTGTGCGCATTGGTTTCCCATAGAAAGCGGTTGAACAGAACTCGCACTGTTGACATAACGCACATCACGGCTCTACTCATTGTGAGACTGCAGTGCAACTATAATTTTCATGCAGGCCATAGGATCCCTAACATTCGTGCTCCAGATCTTCCTGATCAATTTAACTTCACTGATGTTATGCATACATATACGCTTTGCTGAATTTATCTGCTTTGCGTCTTTTTCTTTTTAGCAATGTGTGCGTTGAAACAGGCGCTATGAGAACTTTGGTCTTCTCGCGCTCTTTCTTTTTTTTTTTTTTTCTTAGAGAGTTGGCACACCCAAGAAGCCCGCTTCTTTCGTTATCAAACAACCTCAACATGCATATGCATGCGATTTGATGTACATTGTGACTCTTTAGTGTGTCCGGTTCTTTCTTTCTTCAAATATTTAAACTTTTGCCAACGTCTGTATAGCCCGTACCTACGTAGAAAGATTACATTGTGCTAAGTTATGAAACGTTCCCCAGCGATTTCGTGCGTAAACGTGGGCACGCATTGTAAGACACAGATGTCATCTCGGAACGCATACGTTATCCTGCGCCGTTGTCTCCACCCTTAATTGGCAATCGCCCATGACTCGCATAATTTGTGAACCATCTCCGCACAAGGAACTCCGATAACGACCCTGCTGTATAAGACGTACCTCTGAATTTAAAATAATGGCTCCGCAGAATTGCTCGCGCGATGACCTCACCGCTGATTTCTCCAGCTCCGAGTAGCACCGGATCAGCAAGAATTTTTTTCTTCCCTTTGCAACCGGTCACGGATATAACTTAAAACGTTCTGCCCACCATTTCTCGTCATCATTTGGTCCACCGCAGTGTATTTATGATCATGTGACAGACAACACAACCTACGCGGAGTGCGTCTTCTGCGCTTGAAATATGCGTCAAATTCGACCCAGCATCAGAGAACCTTAGCACGAATGGTTTGCGTGCCCTCGTTATAAACGCCTTTACCTGCACCGTTGTTGATTAATAAGATACATGTTTAGCTAGTCGCTCTGTACAGTATGCGTCTCATAATCAGAGCTGGTTTTGGGACGTTAAACTCCACAAATCAATCAATTTGCACAGTATATGTTTTAACGGTCCCTTTATTCATGTACCTACGCTCCACTTTCTCTATCCATGTACTCTTATCATCATTCAAATGACCGTCATTCAGGTTTCCGAAAACTGTGTTCTGTTATTCCCAGATCAAGTTATTCCCATACTTTTTCTTCATACATCTTATTTATTTTGATGAACATCACTTGTCTATGGCGCTGTAGCGCTGAAATCATCACATTAAGTTTCGTCATTCGGTATGTTGTCACATATATGTCAGAATGTAAGCACACGGACACTTCTTGCGTTCCACGTCAACCGGAAAGGGACCGCCGAAAATCGAAGCTGTGAACCTGGAGACCAAACTCAGCTGCTGAGCTCCGGAGCCACCAAGATGCAGCAGCACGAGCTCCTAACAGCGCGATATAAGAACGCGCAAGTTTTTCTTTTTCCTTTTCTTGCAGTGGCCTCATACTCTAGAGAGACCTTGCGTAAAGGGAAGACGCCCAGGGATGGACTACTGCAAGCACGGGCGCGTTGCGCGATTCTACCCTGCCCTGTACAGAGTTGGGCGTCGCGGAACTGCATGCACCACGCTAGATGTGTCCCGCACGTAGAGATACGGCGTGGATTCAGGATATCGACACCGGCTGGGATGCCTCCCCCCGCTTCAGCGTCTTCGAAATCCGCCGGTGACGTCAGCGCATAATCGCGGAACTCGGGCGAGCGCCCCCGGGAGGAGGCCTGCGCGCCGCCGACGGGACGCCCAGGGGCGGCCGACTCCAGCGGCAGTAGCAGGCAGCGCCAAACCGGTCGCCAACTTGGCCGCAGCCGCCCTTTTGCGCCAGGAGAGCAACGCCCGACCGCATGCTTACCCGTAATTGGTCACCGATAATGGCGCCCGCCGCCGCAAGACACCCGCCTCGGCTACCCCCCCGGCGGCCAGGTGGCCCCGCGTCCGGGCTCCGGTTGCCGCTGCTCCGTCGAGCTCGCAAGCGGAGCTCAAGGACCCGTTCCGGAGGGTGCTCCTCCTTGCTGGAACTTGCCAGGAGATACGCTCGTCCAGAGACGCAATCTAGACGCATTGCGGTACATCCGTTCGTATTTGAGGAAAGAGAAAAGCGAGCGAAGTCTCTCTCTACAACATAATGTAGCTTGAGAACTTTCAGGAGAAGAAAATTAGCAAGAGGCTACGACAGGCCCGGTTTTTTTTCCACTGTACCAATCAGTTCCTCTGCTAACTCTTTTCAGAAAGTAACTGGTTCCAACGTCAAATCTGCTAGGGACCGGCAACGTTTTCTGGCATTCCCATCCATTTAGTTTTGAGCCATGGGGACGGTGCAAGCCACGTGTTGTTCCGAGAGCTAATGCTGCAGCGAAGAAAAAAAAAAAAAAAGAAGTTACGGACTCCGACGAGTGCGCCAGTTTGAGAAAATGCAAATAACGACGCTTCCGAAAGGTCAATGGCAACGTCACTTAGCCCTCTTTCCCCTTCGAGTGTCACACTTGATTCTATCGCACGCGTTATAATCTAGCCGAATGCCAGACAAGCGGTTAAGCTCACGAAGGAAAAGAAAGGCAAGTAACGGCGCCTGGCGTCAAGGGCTGACGAAAGCGAACAAGGAGCACGCTTGTGCCCCCCCCAAGAGCCCGAGGGGCGTCTCCGTGCGCGCGCTCGGCGCGCCTCCACGCGTGTACCGAGCGGGGAGCGCGTATGCATCACAGCTCCGCGCATGTCTAAGCGAGGACACAACAGGAACTGTGTGCATGCGAGGCTTCCCCGGCATGCAGCGTACGATTCGAGCACTGCGCGTTGAATGAGCGTTCCATCCCAGACGCGGAAGGCGCCGCTAGTGCACACGTGCCCGCATGACTGCCGAAAATGTCGCACCGACGGGATAAGATCGGGCTGATCATTAGTATAGGTTCTAAGCACATCTCGCCACGGGATAGAGGCTGCTCTTATTATTATATGATGCGGATAGGTCGAAAACTAGACTAGGCATTTTGGCGCCCGTATAATACAGAATTATGAGTAAACAAAACACTTGCTCGCCAGACTCCCATCCCTCAGACGATAAAGGCGCGGCGTTGTTTGTTGACCGAGTAGCACGAAACTGCGGGTGCCCCGTCTTTGTCCATACAAACTTGGACCAAACCAAACATGACCGTACAGACCGTTAAGGTTGAAAAATTACTTCACAAACTGCAGCCGACTGGCCGCCGGTGCGGCGGCAGCGCTCAGGAGGGCGCGAATGACTCCGCGCACTTCGGCGTCAACAAATCGGCCGAGTCCGCGTGGCGTGGGCCGCTCGGGGTGGGGTATCGCTAGGTGCACCCGCCGGCCGACGAACACTGGCTGCACTCGCTGGCAGCGCGCGTAATAATGGGCCTTCTCTACGCGAGTCGATAACTCCATATTTCACACGCCGGGGCGGCCTCAAAAAGTCCCGAGAGTGGAACAGGACATGGAAAGAAGTAACGACCGGACGACTTTCTTTTCTTCTGGTGAGCGAGATCGTTCGCAATTTCTGACGCAGCTATGACCTCTTTATTCGATCTAAAGGTAAACGGGGGTGGGCAAAACGCGCGGCTCGGCTACGCAGTTGATTGCCGTGGAGTGATTTCCAGAAACGGCTCTTTACTTCGATAATCTTTCCGGGGCTATTGTGAAACGAACGCACCGTGTTCGATAGAAAATTTCCTGCACTCGAAATCCGCAATAAGATGGACTCGAACGGTGTTTCGCACATCTGCTTCCAGTTATCCAGCCATAAGCAGAGTAGCTGGCGCAAAGTAGATCTTCCGCCTGTTGCTTTAAGTAAGAATATTGGAGGCCATTACATTACCTTGCTCCTTATAGCACATATAGGCTGTATGGTAATTCCCCGATAAAAAGAAAACGGAACCGAATGCTTTATACTACATTGTCTGTACAAGCTTGCTTCGCGTCACATTTAACCACATGTCTTGACGGAAGGCGAAATAGTATACTGCACGCGTGTATGGGGTAAGCAGGGTTGCGTGCATCCTTCAGCAAGTTACGGAAGGCGACTATCACTTTGCAGGCGGTATGCCACTCCCGCCGTCACTCAGTCACATACCGTATCGGGAGAAATTGAGAAAAAAAAAACAGAGATAAAAGGGCCGGACGTTCGGCGACTTCGACCGGAAGTTCCACCATTACGGGGTCAGAGCCGCCATATGTCATTAAAGCACCGCTTCTTGCCGACGCGCGGCCAAACAAACAGCAGGCGCGTCGCGCCGCCTCTTTTTGAGTGCACACCACGAGAGCCGCAAGTGATTGTTAGCGCGGCAGCAGTGGCCACGGGCGCGCCACCGCGAGCCCAAGTAAAGTCCGGGTTCCGAGCAGCGTCTTGGGCCGCACGGATTCTCGCACCCCGCCCCGCATCGCGAGCGTCTACCGTCATTCCGAGAACCGGCGGACCACCTGAAAGGAGAGCGCATCATTGTGCACCGGTGGCCGCCCCGCGAGTCGAGTACGCACCGAGGTCCCCATGCGCGCGCCGAGGGTCTGCGCGCCGCGGGGGTCCTGCCTATTGTGCCCCGCCATTGACGGCGGCCAGCGGGCGATACTTGAAGGCCGGCGCGGCGAGCCCAAAGAGTGACTCCCGCACACAGAGGGACGCACTTTCTCCCGTCGTGCACCTTTTCACGCCACCTCTTGAGATGGACACTCGGCAATACCACGGGGCGCTGGACCCCACTGGTGTCGGGGGGGCTTTTGGCAGCTATAGAAACGGGAGGCTGTGTTGCGCCTCCCTTGCCCATGGAGGACGTCGGTCAACAACAGCGCGGAACAGCACGCTAGCTTTCTGGCGCGAGGCGGGAACCGAGCCTCATTATCCACTCCTCGAGAGCGATGTAGTGCCGTGAGTTACGTGCAGGGACGAGTGAATAGAAATAAATGCACACGGGTTACCCAGAGCACTGTGCTTGCATTCGCAGCCCTTTCATGACCGGCATGAGCAGTGTGAACGCGGGGCGTGTTTGTTTTCTTTCTTTTATTCCCCCTCCCCCCCCCTTTTTTTTTTTCTTTTGCGTCTTTCTAAATACGTGTCGGCCTCATTCTCTACCAATACGATCGTTAAAAAAAAAAAAGAAAATGGCGCCCTAAAATATCAGCGTTGCGTCTCTGCACTATACCGGCTACTTGTGAACGCCGCGCCCACAAACCGCGGTTCGTAAAAGGGCCTGTCTCCGCGTTGCTTATCAATATGAACTTACTGGACGCTACCGCCTCCAGCCGGCGCCTTGTCCGTCTTCCGTACACACCCTCAAGCGATAAGTGCGGCGTTCACGCTGTACATTAGAAAATGCCCGTGGCCACGGAGGCTCGATACAGCACGACGATCAGGCCGCTCCCGTTTGTTGCGGTTGTACGTACGTCGATATAGCGCATGTCTTCAGATGCCTCGTGTCTCAGATTATATAGACACATGAATACCGGGGGCACCACTGTTCAATCAGGCTCAAGCGCAGGGTTGTAGAGGAAGTGTTCAAGCGTCTAGACCGGGAAGAAAAGGGAATTCCAATAGACGGAGAATATCCCACTAATTAAATGTTTGCAGACGACATTGTGTCTTTAGCAATGACGGGGACGAACGGCAAAACATGATAAAGGACCTAAACCGGGAAAGCTTTAAAGTAGGACTAACAATGAATAGGCAAAAGTCCAAAATTACGCTCAACAGTCTAGCTAAAAAAACAGGAATTTAAAATTAGCAGTAAGCCTCTACATTGTATGAACGAATACGTATAGGGCAGTTACTAACAGAGAAGCTTAGCCATGACAAGGAAATTCTCCGATACGGATGGGCTGGAGCGCATTCGGGAGGCGTTCTTAAAACATGACTGGAAACTTGCCACTGTGACTAAAGCGAAAAGTATTTAGTCGCTGCATCCTCCCCGTACTAACGTATGGTACGGTTGTTGTTATGTGGGGTTTAACGTCCCAAAACCAGCTCTGATTATGAGAGACGCCGTAGTGGAGGGCTCCGGAAATTTCGACCACCTGGGGTTCTTTAACGTGCACTGACATCGCACAGCACACGGGCCTCAACATTTCGCCTCCATCGAAATGCAGCCGCCGCGGCCGGGATTCGATCCCGCGACCCTCGGATCAGCAGCCGAGTACCATAGCCACTAGACCACCATGGCGGGGCTATGCCCGATGAATCAAGACTAACTTGTCCGGCTTTCCGTTCTGTGATCGAAATGGAAAACGTCCTGTTGTGTTTCTGGTTTTATTAGTGCGAGTACGTTGTATGCCACGTCGCTCTTCGGCATCGGCCGTCTACCGTCCGGCGGCCTGTCGCGATCGAACACGAATGGTACGGAAAAGTATGGTACGGAAACATGGAGGATAACGAAAATACTAGGGATAAAATTAAGGAGCACACAGCTCGCAATGGAAAAAAAAAATGATAGGTGTAACGCTAAGTGACAAAAAAAAAAAAAAAAAACGAGCGAAATGGACCAAGGAACAGACAGGTGTCATGCAGAGGGCAGACTATAGAAGGACAGTAAGAGCGAGTCAACGGATACCAAGAGCAGGAAAACGCAACAGAGGCAGGCAGAGGGGCTAGATGGAGCGATGAAACCTAGAAATTCGCAGGCATATGGAACCAACTCGCTCATGATAGGGCAAACTGGAAATCGTTTGGAGAGACCGTCGTCCTGCAGAGGAGTTGAAATACGCTGATGATGAAGATAATTATGATTAAGATTATCATCCGGCTTCATAAAGTATACGAGTATGTTCTCCAACAGCACGCAATTCACCGGGGGACATATGTAACTTGAGATGCACGGCTCTGGTGAAAAAGTGTGCTACACCACTATATGCCGTGGAACTGCCAGATACACCGGAATTTTTGGGGGCTGTCACAGGCAACAGAGTTACGCCGTTCAGGGTTTCCAAAGTCACGCTCTTAGCATAGCGAACGTACACCTTGTACTCATTGCCTTGTACTCCCCCTTGTACCAAATTGTATTCATTTAGCCTTGCTGAATTCCTCTTCATTCAATAAAATTAAAATAAATGGCTAAATCCTGCGGGACACTTTAGAGAGTAGCAGCGACTCTAGCTACACCAGTGACTGCATTGGATGTGTATTGTTCACTGCTTTAATTCAATCAACTGCTTTCGCAGAGCCCAAGACTCTCAGGAAAAAGAACCAACTTCAAAGCACCTCTCGGTACGCCGCTCGCTTGGAAGCTGTTACTCATTCACATAAAGAAAAGTTCTACTGACCCCCCCCCCCCCCTTTACGTACACACATATTTTCTCTTGCTTATACTTCCAGTGGTGCATTATGAAATTATATTCACAGTAAGGGAATTGCCGTGACACGGGCTCAGTTGAAGACTCCGGCGCGTTCCTCACTCTACAGACGCAAGCGCTGGACCTTGGCGTGAACGTGCACAATGGTCACGAGCCGCGCGCGCCGCCTTGTTTACTCGCATTAGGCCCTGAGCGAGCACGATTGCCTGGCTGAATGTGTCCCAAGGGGGGGAGGGCTTGCTCACCTTGAAGCAGGCCGCTATCATTTTGTTCACATCTCAATTAGTAACATTACCTCCTCCCCACCCCCCTCCTTTTCAGAGAGACTATTACCGTGGCGTATCGTTCTCCCAACTTTCACGACTGCATCCTTCATTACTCACAGCCTCCTCACGGGCAAGCACAAAGACGAGGAAGTGCAAAAGCCAAGCTCGTTACGAGCACGTCCCTCTCACGGGCCCATGCACCTTCAGGTGACCATTCGGCGTGCAACCCTTATATACTGAGCGTCAAATGGCGGCGCAACGGCGCATTGCGCTCGGATGCGCGATTAAAATGGGGGCGCCCGGTCCGCGGGCCCGGCGCGAATTGTGGATGGCGCTGTGTATCGTTGGTGATGAATCGCAGCCGCATCAGGCACGCGTAAGAAACGGAGCAATAAAACGCGCGGGATTAGCAACTTGAGGCGCTTTGAAAACTGACCCTTTCTGGCGGGTCGCCAGGGCTGTATGTCTCCTATAGCGCGGGAGCCACATTGCTTCCCCCCTCCTCCCCCTCCGCTATCACGCGCAGAAAGCGAGGGCGGCGGCGTACCTCCCCCGTTGGCTTTTTATAAAAGGAGCTTCCCTCGAACGCGCACAAAGCTGATCACCTCGCCGCAGTGAATTCGATACTGAGCGTGCTCGATTATCGTGACGACGCGCTTGGTTACGGCAACCAGTGGACCTCGCACGCCACCGGTGGCCTTGCGTCGTCTCCTGCGTATAAAGTGACTTGCGCCCGATTCTTCTTCGGCCACTCTTCTTGCTCCGTCTTCTTTTCCCGAACCTCAAAATAAATGATGCCTCCGACACCGCTCTCCGGACAGCTGCGATACTGTAGGCCAGTGCGAAAATTTATGTAGCACGTATCGCCCGCTGCTGGCCGGACCTCTGCTTTGTCTTTCTTAAGTAGTGCCCGAGTACAAAACCGGACCGCTTCACCTTTACGCGCATTCGTTAACTTGAATAGACTGGGTGCCCGAATCAGAAACAAATGTGTCCTTCACGAAGGCTCGGTTATCAAGGTTGAAAGAGCTGGTTAGACGACAATGGGTCTATATAACCTGTGATAGCTGAGTCTTCCTGTCATCGCTGGCAACGTGCGTAAGGGATTTAGACTACATATTACCGACCCTCGGTGGCTCTGCAATTGGAAAGAGAACAAGGTCACAAAACTCCCCCATCCGACCTTGTGCGCTGCTCCCTGGCCTGCAAGCGGAAAGCCCGGGTCGTGGACTTCAAGGTTCCCGCTCGTGCTTGCGCTTTTCCGTACCGCTCGTACAATCACTGTCCATTGCTACTATAGTGCTCGCCATTGACGAGTCTTTGTTTGACTTCCCCGTTGGTGCGTTAGAGAGTGTACAAAGCAAACGCGAGTTGTCCATATAAAATCCATTTCTCAACCTGTCATTATCAATCTATAGAACTTTTCTTTCAGCGATATTATAGTTAAACGCGTTATTGAATCGTAAGCACTTAGGGACAGGAACAGGCGGGAGACGATCACAAGAAGGCACTCACTTTTTCAAAGGCTTTGAAGGACTCCTTTAACTGAGTGTAGGTGGACCTATATCAGGAGGTGCGAACACAAGCCGCCGAACAGGATTAGCGTGAGAGCAACATTAAAAGGGCAAATAGGACTGGGATGTCCTCTATACTCTTCCAGGAAGAGTCCTGTGCCTCCCACGTGCAAAGTGGTGGAGAAGGTCAGCACCTTATATGTGTCCACACTACAGCTTTCATTATTTAGCCAACATCAATCGAAATAAGCCGTCATTAGCCAGCGTTATCGAGACACTACCGGTTATCACTCGTCGTCAAACACGAACCAGTGCTATAGCCACTGCTAGTAGCATGCGAGTAAATGCGGTATAGGCTGTGCTGGTTGTACTCGAATAAATACGGTCAGTCAGGTACACTGGTGTGGTGGTATGCCGGTGAGTACGGTATAGGCCAGAACACCCGTCACTCTGTTCCGCCCTTCGAAGATGAAAGGAATGGGAGATGTACAGTGGGGTATGCTCTCGTACACATTATTGGTATAATTGCTGTAGCAACTGTGCTGTGCAGGAGGATGCCAGTTTTCTCTTCCAAAAAGCGTAACAGTGGCTTCACCGCCATGTGAACTGCCAAGCGGTCGGATGTCGGTTGGTATCCTTTGGACAGACGCACCGTAGAGGAATTGTCTCGAAGTTAAATCGTGGACAGCGGTGCCTGTGAACACGTGGCCCACTCTCCCTTCGCACTCAAGGACGCTGCCAGTTATGACGCCAAATATGCCTGGACGATCACGGCCGACTCTTAGCAGACTGCATTTTAATAACTCTACCGAACGGTATGTTTCAGTTCAGCGCACGTACGTCCATCATTGCACAGGAAACTAGCTTACACACGCACACAAGAAACGATTAACAAAAAAAAAAGAAAGAAAGAAAAGAAACGGAACAAGGGTAGTATATACTCCTTTGACAGTTAGTGGTGTTATGAAAAGCTCGTCAACGAACGAGCCGATGTTTGTTTCGCTGCTCGCACGGCGATATAGAAAACAGAATTTGTGTGTCTCGAGAAACAGCCTCCCCGCGAGCTGCAGCAGCCATAATCGTGATTTATGAACGGCCTCGTCCAGATAGCAAAAAGAGGGCACGAAAAGTGTCGCGTATCCAGCTATCGCACGAGTTGCACGCTGTGAAACAGGCTGAAAAGCACCACGGGCAAGTTGGAAATGCGGCTTTATCGCGTGACTGGCTTCGACTGATGCATGTGTGCTCCGTGCAAGGTCCAAGACATCTATTGAATACGACTCACCGAAGCACCAAGGTGGGGAAGCAAAGGAGACTTCGAGCAGTCTTCAAAAAACGTGCTGCGAAGGTGGATTCCAGAATTCCAAATTATATATAACGTCAACGCGTGTGGATTTCGTCCCTGAAGGATAGCGGTAAATATAGATCAACTCCGATTTGAGATATCCTTCCGCAGCTTGCACAGTGGAAAAAAAAATATATACCTTCGAATGTAAGGCATCAAAAACAAACCTGAGGGGGGCTTAACGAAGAAAAAGAAACTAAGGAGCGGTGAGAGGGGCGTTAATTATACGCAAAAATTTCGGCTCGACCTCGTTTACTTATTTCCCAGTGCCAAGCCAGGCGGCGGAAAACGTCGCTCAAGGGAGAGGCACGGCCAATTGTTATTTTCTTGTCTTTGGTGCGCGTGCTGCCGCGCTGAATTAACCCTCCCCCTTTCGCCTCAAGTAACCCGTTTGGCGCATTCGTTAACGTCCGCGCGCGAAACGCGCGGGCCTGCAGGGGATGCTCGCCGGGCATGGCGCCAATCTCGGAAGGATCTGGCATGCAAGGTTTGCGTGCAAACCTCGACCGAATGCCTCTTCTGCCCACTCGTTTGTGCTGCGCCCCGGCGACGGCTTCGCTTTCGTCGCGCCATGCCGTGCGCGAGCTCGTTTATTCGCTCCGGCTTTGGGGGGTAACGCGGTGTCAATAACTGCACTTGCCAAGAGAACAGGCGTGGCTACTTCTCTATTACGGTGCTCGGCAGCGCGAGCAGATGTCACGAAATAACGCGCGCCGCGCGTATTATACACATCCATGGCTGGGAGCGGCACTCCCTATCGAGGTCGCGCACGAGGCATTCCTCGCGGGCAGGGGGGGGGGGGGGGGGCACCCCCCAGGAGGAGCGGGGCGCCGATAACGGCGCGCGCACGCCAGAGCGGAGGTAAGGCACGCGTCGGCCGTTTTCCCCTGCTGCTACCGTGGCCGCCGTTCCCCCGAGGGGCTGACCGCTCCTGCGTCCCGGGACAGGTTCCTTGCCCGCCGACGACGATGGACTTCGAGACCGAAAAGACGACGCCGGCGGATCGCGCAACACGCGCGCGCGCGCCGCGACCACCACTGCGATCGAAAAAGCGGCAAATTGGAGCGGCCAGTTTCGAGAGCTTGTTCTTGATTGCGTTTTCGCCGAGACGGATATTAGCGCGTATGGACGACTCGTTCTAACTAGGCCGTTCATCCAATGCTGCAGCCAGTAATTGTGTGAAGGCGAGTAAGTAAACAAAAAAAGATATCGGTACTTATTTCAGTACTTTCCCATCTCTCTCTCTCTCTCTCTCTCTCTCGTGTGTGTGTGTGTGTGTGTGTGTGTCTTTCTCTCTTTCGCGCGTGAATTTGTGTTCTTTTGTTCTCTTCGTAGGCCTCTATATTTAGCCATTCGATTACGCACGCGCCTAGGAAAGTTACGAGCTAGCGATTGGGTCGTTGCACACACGAACAGGAGGAAGAGTGCACATTCGTTTCTCGCTGACAAGTCTTATCTCATGTGCCACTAAATAGTGCGACGCCGCTAGGAAATTAGCTCAATGCATTACGACTTCTAATGTTTCCTTGCGCAGGAGCAAGCTTCCTTCCTTCAGAAAAACAGGCACACGATCATTTCCTTTACCTTTATACGTGTATACATATATACTCGCGTATTTATCGTTACTCTGCCCTTCCCAGGGTTCACGCGTGAACTTCCAACGAAAGGCCGTTGCGATTTATGTTGCCCCTTTATTTGGCCTTTCTTCTGAAGCCGTGTAGTTTGTGTTAAAGATCGCAGGCGCATATTTTATCTCATAAAAAAAAAAGAAAGAGAGAAGAGAGAGAAAGAAGGATATTAGTGTTAAAGAATTGCCGATTCCCCTTTCACCTCTGCCTGCTTTCGCGTTCCTCGCTGTATCGAATCGGCACAGCCAGGTTGCCTCACAAGGTTGCGCGACGAATCGCCGTTTTCCTGCAGTTTTCGTCCTTCCTGTCTCGATCCGTTCCTTTTAGAGCGCGGCTCTTGCCCGTCCAGTGATAATCAACCAAGCCGCGGGAAATGCCAATGGCCCCATTAAACGTGCGCGATGAGAAGCTATTAGCGGCCGCTTCCGCTACGGCTGAGCTGACAGTCATTTACTCAGTCACATTAATCGCCTCGCAGAGTCCGCCACGCGCGGTGCATGTCGGCCCAGACGTCGGACACCCTATGGGCCGCCTTCGCGAACAAGGCCTGCGGTGCTTATGCTAATAATTGCCGCATATGGGTCGCATCGTATAATGGATGTCCCAGAGGCCGCCAGAAGCCCGCGGCCGGAGACGCAACGAAGAGGAGCGAGCTGGCGAAACGGTAACGGGTCCATCTATCCAGCTTCGTTGCGTGAAACGTTACTTTTTCTTTTTTCTTTTTTTTTTTGCCCGTGCCAAGCAGCACGCCGGCTCCGCATGCTGTTACGAGAGTCGCCATTTTTACTGCACGCACATGAAAGAAATAGAACTACTCTGGCTGTCTCCGAACCACTATCACCTATCAACGTTACAAGGTCGGCAGGCCGGCAATATAACAGCACTGCGTTCCGCCGCGCCAAGTTACTTGTTCCTCATGGTTCGAACCTGAGAGAGAGCCTCTGCCTCTCATTTGCGTGCAGGCGACGAGCCTAGCTTCTATATTGCTCAGTCCCCTTCTTTAGTGCTTCCCTCTATTTCGACTCCCAGATGTTTGCAATTGTGGACAGGCGGATTTCAAGAACGTTGTGTAATGATAATAAATATGCCCATTCTTTGGAATCACAGACTTTAAAGGAGGATGAACAGCTCATTTGAGTTGCCTGTCATCGCGATCCATTTCAGAGTCTAGCGCTCAGGCCTCTTAAAAAAAATGTGTCACTCCTAAAAATAAGCAGCAATTACAATCAATCAATCAATCAATCAATCAATCAATCAATCAATCAATCAATCAATCAATCAATCAATCAATCAATCAGTCAGTCAGTCAGTCATCAGTCAGTCAGTCAGTCAGTCAGTCAGTCAGTCAGTCAGTCAGTCAGTCCCTGAATGCGAGTATCAGGGAATTTGTTCACAGCTCGGAGTAAGGTACAAAACACACCTCAGTTCGGCAGATGTGCCCAACATACGAGATAGGAGGCGCGCCACCAGTGGGAGACGTGACGCTGGGGAAGACGCGACAAGTTTGTGTTCAAAGCGCACAATGTGCTAAGCGCTCTTTCTGCGAGCCTTCTTGACAAGTCGACAAAGGTCAATCTCAGTTCAAGCCGACGACGACTTTTCTTTTCCCAAAGGTATTTATACCTTTGGAAAAAGATAAAAGATAAAAGGTAATATAAAAAGAAGCAGAAAAAAAGATTATGGGGGGGGGGGGTTAAGGGAAGTAAGGGAAGGAGGTGTTTGTATGTGAATGCCAAAGCTGACAGTATGGAGTTTTGCGAAGAGAGGCGTGCTGATGCAGCGATGTAACGCACAACATGTTAGAGAAAAGTATATTCACAGAGTTGTCCGAGTGCCAAATACAATCAAGTGTCGCGGGATCGCATCCCTCCTGCGGCGGCGGCTGCATTTCGATGGAGGCGAAATGTTGAGGCCCGTGTGCTGTGCGATGTCAGTGCACGTTAAAGAACCCCAGGTGGTCTAAATTTCCGGAGACCTCCACTACGGCGTCTCTCATAATCAGAGCTGGTTTCGGGACGTAAGACTCCATAAACCACTGATCATCGACAGCGAGTTCGGTTGCAGCGCGAAACGCACCGTTAGCGCTCCGTAACATTAGGACCACGGCGGCAGCACTTCGATTGGGGCGAAATGGAAGAACGCTCGTGTACGTAGACGTATGCAGGCGTTTAAAAACTCCAGGGGATCGAAATTAAACTGGAGTCTCGCATAACGGCGTGCCTCACAATCAAACCGCGTGGTTTTGGTGTCAGCCGGTCGTTCTGTAATGGTGTTCCGATGGCATGTGCCAAGGACGACAACGGTGGCCTTCTCTTTCCACTAAATGTCATCATTTTTTTTTTACAATATTAGATGACTTGATACCTGTGCATGCACGCTATTCATCAATATCAAAAACTGACGAGGCCCGATTGATTTATGGGGATTAACGTCCCAAAACCAGTTCTGATTATGAGAGACGCCGTAGTGGAGGTCTCCGGAAATTTCGACCACCTGGGGTTCTTTAACGTGCACTGACATCGCACAGCACACGGGCCTCAACATTTCGCCTCCATCGAAATGCAGCCGCCGCTGCCGGTATTCGAACCCGCGACCTTCGGATCAGCAGCCGAGTGCCATAACCACTAGACCACCGTGGAGGGGCGGACGAGGCCTGGGGACAGATCCTCAGAGAAGACGTGACAAGGCTGTTTTATGCGATGGACTCGTGACCTGCACTCTAAATTACGTGGCATATGACACTGAATTATTTCAAGTGTGAGTTTGTGCGACACCGGCGAAACCCTGGACCATCTGCTGTGCCACTGTCCGCGATTCGTCGAGGAAAGGAAAATCCTTGATGAGACGCTACACCACCTTGACGATCGGCCGCTATCCTTACAGATGCTACTCGAACACCGCCCTCATCGCTCGTCGGCCCACAAGGCACTAAAAGCACTTTTACGCTTTCACAAGACGACTGGTTTGCGTGAACGCCTTTGACAGTTGGACTTGTCCGACGTCTTTTTCATTATTCCCCTTCCTTCTCTCTCTCCCATCTTTCTATTCCCCCTTCCCACTCCCCCAGTGTAGGGTAGCCAACCGGACGCCCTTCTGGTTAACCTCCCTGCCTTTCTGTTTTCCCCTTCCTCCTCCTCCTCCTCAAGTGTGAGTTTGTCCGGTTCACTTAAAGAAAAGTCACTATTTAAATACGAAATACCCCTTTGATGGCACAGTATTACAATACGAATGTTCTGCTTGGCACTATGAAACATTTAAAAGATGCATCGCCGAATTAAGAGCGCGTCCATAAGATTTCAGCCACGATTTGTCCTCTCGAACTATGACTTCACCCAAGGCTCCTTAGAAATTATGATCAGTCTATAGGGTTGCCTCTTCTGCAAGCAAGTCAGAAATACGTACACCTGAAGCTATTCTACAATTTTTGTATACATGCGCAACACTTGCTTCGAAACACTCGCGTCACCCACTTGCTATGACGATGCTCTTGCTGAATTTTGTTTGATTAGTTATATCCCGCAACATTTTACAGCGTAAGCTGTTATCACAACAACGGCACAACAGAGATCGCAACAACGGCAGTTTTTGGCGCCGTTGTTGTCCGCCGACGCCGCCGGCCCGTCATCATTATTACGAAGCGCTACCCCGTGAAGCAGTTCTGTATCGTGCCACGCATCACGCGACAGGCGACATGCGCAGCCCTGGCAGCAACCTGACTTGGCTCTTCGATAGACCTGATGGCGCCTCCACGCTAGGTGCGGACCGCTGCTGAAGAAGTGAATCGCAGAGCTACGCGGGCTGCTGCAGCAAGACAACGTCGGCCACAACAGACCGCTGTGCAGAGAGAAGCCCAAACCGCAGAGTTATGGCGCAGGAGATACCTACCATCTGCACTAGTTTCCCTAAGCATTTACAAGGGCCTCTAAGAAGGTCGCTCCTTCAGCTTACGCTGTCACTCTCCTGTGATTCCGCGCAGGTCTGCCTCTTTTTGTAACCTTTGAGCTTTGTCCGTTCAACTGTAGTTTTTGTACCCACCTTGTATAAAGAAGTTATATTGCTCTCCTTTTGTTTTTCACTAATATCTATCTTTTTTAGTGCGAAGTCGTTGTAAATATTGTGTTATGTTTAATCGTAGCGTTACCACATTTTTTTTTTTGTATTGTACTACCTACACTGCCTTTCTATGCCCCCTGACCCTCTTACCTACACTCTACATAAACTCCCATCTTAAAGCACTGTATGTATCTAAATAAATAAATAAATAAATAAATAAAATCATGTATGGCCACACCTGCGCAACGATATGTCTCTCGCAACTCGTGTGCGTACACTGTACGCCTAACATAATGTAGCGGCAGATAGGAAAAAAAAAAAAAACAGGAGAAGGGGGGTTGCTGTGTTGCTTTCAGGTGTACATGCCGGCGCTTGCGAACACGAGTAGGCATACAAAAAGAAAACAGGGGGGAATATTTACCGCTCGAGTGTTTTCAAGAAGTGCCGCGCGCGTAATCTCGCGAGAGATGTGAGCAAGCCATTGAAAGAGCTTGCACGAGTCGTTTCCTCCTGTCCGTAATCGCAGATGTACTATGCGAAATTGGAGCCCGTACAGGGATTCCGGGACCGAGTGCGTCATACGTGGACAGATAGCGCGAGATAACACCCATTCAGGCGTGCCCGTACGCGCTCACACAGCAGGCCTGCGCAAGTGCTAAAGGGTCTTCGGCCGAAGTGTCAAAGACTGCCGGTAACAGAGGTGAGGAAGTAGAAAGAGAAATATATTCTTTATGATCGCACTGCAAAAAAAAAAAAAAAAAGACATCAGCAAAGGGGAAACAATAGAGGGAATTGATGCACAATGACGATGTAATAGCCGTATTTTTTTGAACCGCTGACTTAGCCCCCCCCCCCCCCCCCCTGAAAAAAAAAAAAATGGAGCCCCAGAAAAGGTAGCTCCTCACATATATGTACAACATTTACAAGCATTTCTTCCGTCGCGCACACAGTTCCCGCAAACCACATTTTTAACGTCAGCAAGCAGCACTGAGTGGACGCAGGCGCGCTTCACAGTTTAGGTACACGTCTGACTCAAGATGGTGTTGAGATGAACATAGATGGCAACGCTTTCGGAGCGCGCGCACGGAACCATTTATTACCGATCTCTGCGAGCATAATAATACGTGGTGCACCCTTGTTTGTCTTACTCCCGGAGTGCTCTCCCCTTTTCTCCATATATGGCCGCATTCATAATAAACCGGAAATGCGTATGCCACTGAATTAGGCGCCCATATATCATTGACAGCGACAGGTTACACGGGATACTCTGAATTGATTACGGAACGCCATTAAATTTAGCAAAAAATGCCTAAACTTTAATCGACTGTTTCCGCTATGAATGCCAATGATATGCCATTTCATGTTTCATAGCTCATTCTCGTCTTGGAAAAGCACAGGCGATAAACGTTGCAAGCACAATCAATCAATCAATCAATCAATCAATCAATCAATCAATCAATCAATCAAAGAGATGACGCAATATGCGCAGCCCATTAGCTCACGGGGTTAGCTACTGAAACTAATGCGCCGTAAAAAGGGACGCGGACGCTGTTCCATGATGTGGATCACCGAGATGCTTCCAGCGTGACCTGACTAAAATCGGTACGGCCATCACGGAGAACTGACTCACCAACGTCCATTCATTCCTGGCATTTCCGCTTACGCTGCCAATGGCAAGAGCCTTCTATCAGCCTCTTTTGTTCCGGAGTGCGAGATAAAAAAATAAGAAAAGAAAAAGAAGAATGACAGGTGTGGCGCGCTGCCCCCCCCCCTTCCGCCCCCCAACGTACTCACCGTCTGTCACGCTAAAACTTCACCTCACTGCTGACGTAAAAACTGATGGAAGCCGTCAAGCGTTATGGACCTTGCAACAGGCACAAATAAGCGCAAATCTTTTCTTCTATGCGTCCTTTCTCTCCCAATGGTCCGCATGCCCACACCTAATTATCGACAGGAACGCTCAATGAGTTTTTCTCGCAGCCTTCACAAACACTCGCGGAAGTTGAATAATTCTCTGCGGTAGGTCAGTAATTAGGCGGGTGATCGCCAAGTATCCAAGCTCAAATGTAGAATTCTATAACGGTCGTAATGCCTTTACGGAAAAAAAAAAAAAGAAAAGGTAGTATATCGATCACACGATGCTTTCATTAGGTGTTGCTCGTGCATCGCTATAATGCACTGCCCGTTTCCTCGGACGTTCACTAATCATGTAGTAGGTATATAAAGGGTCTTCTGTAGGACCCATCCTTGTCTCAGTGTAAGTTCTTCGGTGAATTCTCAGTTTTCCCAGTGTCGTACAAAGCAAACCATACCTGGGGTCACCGTAACGTTTTGACAGCAGTTCTATTATTTTTTTTTTCTTATCTATAGCTTCGTCAGCGGTCCGTGCGTCACTTTGCATGCGTTACGACTCCGATATATCGGTTGTGAGCGGTGAGTGATACGAAACAAATAAAAGTGATCGATACAAACAGGCAAACTGTGCTACCCGTGAGAAGGAGCATGGCTGTGACTTGGGGACACTATAGGCTCTAAAGCGGCCCAGCACCTTCTTCAGTGCAGACGCACTTGCGCATAATACGGGTGCTATTTCTTTTTTTTTTTTATTCTCGCTTTCGGTGTAATTGTGCTGATGGTAGCCACGTAGTACCTAACCTTTAACCCCACATCCAGCCACGACGGTTCACTTGCGCTAATCGGGACAATTTTAGAAAATTTTGTCTTGAGTTCATCTGCTGTACAGCCTCGCAAGCTGAACAATGGCAGGCAGCAGCCGTCAGTTTTGGCTAAAGAACGACACACGGCAGCACAGTAGAGGAGATCGTACAAAAATCCACGTTGGCTGCTCTTGAAAAAGGCACGCTGCACGCAGAATCCGGATATGAAGGGCGCACGTGGACGCGTGCCAAGCCTGTCTCTTTAAAATTATCTCTTTTATTTCTCTCACCTTGCTCCCTTGGAATCGAGCGCCAGTACTCGTAGGTATACATATACATGCGGAGATCAAGATTACGGACATGAATGAATGCAAATAGGCGTTTACTTATCTTCTACGGATGTCATTTTACATCAGTATAGGCCGGTAAACGCGCCTTTTACTACGCCAGTTATTTATAGAAATATTTAGTCTTCTTATAGTTTAAAAAAAGTTAACGAGTTCTAATTATACTTCTCTTGTATAAAACGAAACCGGATCTCTCCGTCTTGTTATGCCGCACGTGAGAGTACCTTATATAAGAGAACGCAAGAATACCAGAAAGGCAGCAGATAGCCGTTTCAAAAGAGATAGATGAAGAAACAAAAAGAGCGAAGCGAAGCAAGGAAACTGCACTGTGGTTCGGACAGCACGTTCGTATAGCGCTCACGTACCGCGGCTGCTGGGCTTCATCGTCAAGGCAAACTGACCGAGAAGTGCGGTCCCCTTCCTGTATAAGAAAGGACGTACAAAGAAAGTTTCCTAACAAAAAAAGGAAAGTGGGAGGAAGGGACACGAGGAAAAGCGGATTGCGGAGCAAGCATTGAGTCGGCGACATAACCGAGCCCGAGAGAGGAAAAGCGAAAGGCAAGTAGCGAGCATTGTTCAGCAAAGTCCATTGATCCCAATCACGGTAATCCTCGCGAGCCACTTCCGCGCGGCGCAGCCCGCTTATAGGCCGCCGGGCCGGAGGTCAGGTCGGCTCGGCGGCGCTATTAGGACTCGCCCGAGCGAGGAATCCGTGAGTGAGGGAGGCGAAGAAAAGCTTCCACAAAAATCCGGGGAGAGCCGAATTAATTATCGGGTTACACGGGACCGCCAAATCATTGGGCTGGCGCGGAACGCTAGCAACGCAAGGTCGTTTATTTCGATAAAGGTTGCCGTCGTCTCGCGTATACGTTTGTGCGCGCCCGTTGTCTCACTGCAGCGTATACTTTCAATAAAGCCAGGAAGAAAGTGTCAAGTTTTCGTTTCTTGCACGTGTATGCTTGCTCCTTCCACTCCTGTTCGTTCACCGAGCGCAATAGTCTGCGCACACTGTTCGCTTACCATTAGTGCACTAACTGAAACGTATAAAACGGGTGCAGCCAAGGGCCAAAGCGAAAGAAACACCGAAGCAGCTGCAGTGTTTTGTGGACATCACGAGGTATGATTTCGATTATGTTTCTGCGCGCGTGTTTGGTTTTCCTGTACGTGGGCGTGGGCACGCAACGCTGCATGCGGCAGCAGGCGGTACAGCTATCTTCCTTGAATTCACTGTGGCCGTCACCGTTTTGTGAGAGCTTACAAGGCTGATCAGGTGTTACACACACACACACACACACACACACACACACACACACACACACACACACACACACACACACACACACACACACACACGGTGTGGTTCTGTCGAAAAACCAATGACCAGCTGTGAGGGCTTATCGAAGCATTGCAAAGTTAACCAAAGGAAAAGCGATTTTTTAGCACAGCTACACCTAACTTTTCCAGCACTATATAGGCCACAGAGATGCAAAGAAACCATTAAAGCATTATTTCCCATGCAAATCAAGAGAGAGAGAGAGAGAGATGATGGGCGGAAGGCAGGGAGGTTAACCGGAAAAAAAATATCCAGTTTGCTACCCTGCACTGGGTAATCGTCACCTTCACTCATTCCACTATATCTTCTCTATTTCTTTCTTTCTCTATCTCTTTCTACACCTGCTCATCCTCTCCTAGGTCGCCCACTCTATTTTTTTTCTCATTCTCCTTTTCTTTCTTCTTTTTCGCTATCATTTTCATGTAGCGCTGTCATTATCGCTATCACCGTCATGTAGAAGTTGGCTTAGGTCAAGGTTATAGGTAGTGGGTCGTGAGAAAGCACGGGTCCGCTTTTCCCTTCTGCGCAGCCAGCGTCTTTCTTTCTTTCTTTCTTTCTTTCTTTCTTTCTTTCTTTCTTTCTTTCTTTCTTTCTTTCTATACTGCCCTTCGCATAATCGCTATCGTGTAGCAGTGTGGGTAGTGGATCAAGGCCAACAGCCGGTCCGCTTATTCTTCTACGTGACAGCCAAACGATGACGTCATGGCATGAAGTCATAGTGACGTCATAATTGTGCAGACGTATGACGTCACGCTCTCGGAAAAGGTGCTGTCACTGACGTCGGATTTCTGCGATGGATTCCGGCAAACAAAATGAATTGATGGTCTTGAAAGGAAAATTTCGAGGGCCGGGTGGGAATCGAAACCACGCCCCCGGGGTGCCAAGCGAGCATGCTTCCCGACGCCATGATGGCCCTTTGGTTTTAACTGACTAACGGGTGTGCCTATAGTATGACTTAGCACCACACGTCGTAGCAGCCATCTAGCTAACCGAAGACGCTTTTCCACTGCTGATAATTTACAACTGATCTGGGTAACCGAAGAAAAGCGTTTTGACATGCAGGAATGTTCAGCGGGAAGCTCATACGATGGGTAAATGTTTTCGTGCCAGTTATCTACTTCTATACACGTCATATGCAATCAATAGTTGCCTGGATATGAGTTCGGCGTTTCCTCTCGTATTCCCTGGCGGGTATATAAACACACGATATCTACCGGTAAAAGAGCAGCGTATGCATTACTCTTCGTTTTTTATGTTCGCATGGCTTGAGAGCAAATCAGCTTCGACAGTCGTAACACTAGAAAACCTCGGCTGCGCGTGTCAACTCGGCCGAGTATCTCGACGTCGTTCCCTTAGATTCCCCGCATTTCTTTTCTTTTTTCTTTCTTTGTTTTTTTTTCAGCAGATAAAATGATTCGCGTCAGACGTCAAGTGTCTTGCCAAGAGCTATATGCGGTGAGTTGTGCCGCGTTCTCGTATTTTTCTTCTCGACACTCTACCGATCGCAAGACGTCATACGCGGCGTGTGAGTGTGTTGCCACGGCGAGTGTTAAGTGGGTGCAGAGAGCAAACAAGTCCGGCAAGACCTCCAGGACACTACGAAACACCCATAGTGACAAAGCCGTCCTGATACAATGGTTAATATAATTCAAGAACTATGGCTTACTTGTTGGAATCGCTCCGATATACCAGGAGCAGCAGGAGCGAAGGGTTAATAAACGTTAATAATGATCATCTCTTGTTTTGGTAACATATTTTCACGGTACTACGAAAACGACAAAGAAGAACAACAAAAGTACAAAGGCGTCGACGTAGAGAGGACTAGTCAAACCGTTCACCATTCGGGCTGTACGTAGGAAACACGTTCCAATTCAACCTTACATCTCTCCCGTTTACAAGAGACCCTTATACATCCGCCTGAACAAATGAAGTGAATATATAGAAAGCAAAGAAGAGCTTATATATATATATATATATATATATATATATATATATATATACACTTTAAAGATAAATCCTTGGCAGCAGGTCAATAATATAATCAAAGGGTCACGTTGAAAAAACATAACATTTATTACGACGTTTCGGCCGTGAGACCGGCCTTTTTCAAGCTTCTAATACAAGAATATTAGAAGCTTCGCAATGGCTGAATAATAATAATAATAATAATAATAATAATAATAATAATAATAATAATGCCCGTAGAACTTGCGTCATACAAGTATAGGCAACATCTCGTACTACATTCTATGAAGAAAAGGAGAAAAAGGGGCGTAAATGTTACTCTTATAGGGGAGGAAGTGATCTACCACGGCAATTACTCCTTTTCGTGGTTAAATGTAAGGGGACGAACTCGTGTCGGGTACTCCTTATGTGGGGCAAACGGTTGCTCCTTCACGGTGCTCCCTAAAGGAGCAAACATTGCTCCTGGGAATGTATACGTTGTCAGGCTCTGTAGAAAGAGCGGAATTTTCTAGTAGAGACATTGTTTTCGCACAGTATTCAAATAAGAGTTCTTGTTAAAATTGTTGTCAAAGGTTATCCGTGTCGCCGCATGTGGACAAAACTGTTTCAACAGGGAATACTGTGAATTTCCGCCAGTTTTCTTTCTCCCAAACATTTAGCTGGGTGCGTTGTGTACAAAGTCTGGAAATGAACAACGGCGCATCCTTGGTAATCAAGAAACAGATTGCCGCGCGGCTCTGGTTTCAACCTCGCTGAGACAAGCGAGTTGAGGATATATTTTCGCGGATGTGGAACGGAGCTGCGTCACCAATCTTTCCACATTTTGCGTACACACACACACACACACACACACACACACACACACACACACACACACACACACACACACACACACACACACACACACACATATATATATATATATATATATATATATATATATATATATATATATATATATATATATATATATATATATATATTAGCAATTGCTCAATACCACTGATATTTGTGAGGTAGTAAGCTAACGTAAGTACTGTAAAGATTTACCGCATGCTTCATTCCCTGTATTACGCTACGTTTATTACAGTGAATAAGCTTCAATAGCTACAGCAAACAAAGAAACCATTATATTCCTTTCATTTTGTTTTTGGTTTAGCAAATCAGCCTGAAAAAGACCGAAAGGACGAGGCTATCTTTCTCGCCCCTGATTTAGAGAAACTTTGTTTCTTTACTAGTGCAGGCTGATATGCCACTCCATTCAAGTACCCATTACATTTCCATCACATCGTACAGCATATTTATCTTTCTGTCGCTCGTCACTACTTCTTTCACGAACTCTACGTCACAGCTTTCCTGCAGCTCTTGGGTGCTGCACCGTCATTCCGGCTTACCCGATCCTAAGTACGCAGGCAGCACGAGTGAGTCTCGTTATCTCAAGAGAAGCACGTCCCCAAACACTCAGTGCCACTAAAACTGCCTCCAGTTTCAACACCTATAAGTCCGCACGGCGTATACGTGTTAAATAGGGCGCAGTGGAGATACCGGTTTGCTTCCTTGCCTTGCTTATAAAGAAGAAGAAAAAAGTATTGCTTCTCCAGTGCGGAAACGTGCGTCCTCAGTCCAGCCAACTGCATATATGCCTACCGCAGCTCATCGCAATGGCGCTCTTCGCGCTGGACAACTCGTGATCGACAGCCCATCATTTTTTTTTTATTGGTCATCTCGACCGTTCGAGCCGGATCGCGGAGCTTCTCCGGAACGGCCACCGGCCGTACACGACCCCGAGACTGTCTGGCACGTTCTCAAAGATTACGCGTCGAGCGCGCGAGCGTACAGTAAAAATCCCCCAACTGTGCGCAGATTAGCCGCGGTCAAGCTCACAACGAGTGCACGCCCCACTGTTAAGAGTATCAGCCTTCCGCGTTTCTCGGCTGCACATTTATCGAACTGGTTGCGTGTAACATTGGCAAACCTGTTGTACGCATACTAATTCTTTCAGGCTATTTCTGAGAAGGGATGCCGGGCCTTTCCTCTTTGCTCCTCTCGTTATTACCTTTTTTTTTTTTTGCGTCGTTCTCTGCTCCGGTACCCATTCTGCGTACTCTACACGAAAAGGGCTTCGCCGGCCAACTGCAACAGGTTGTCGTCGTTGCCTTATTTCGAACGTGACGAAAGAGCTCTACAATGGGACTTGCGCATTGCTCGCGAGCGATCTCGTGTAAGAGTTGCGCCGGCTCAGCCCGAATTCGAAAGTGTAACGCCTACACGTGAACGAAAGCAAGCAGATTGTGCGCACCACGCATAAAATGTCCAGTCTGAGCCTGTGTTCACTTGTGCGTCATAAATACCGAAGGCGACCGAAACGTGAGCCTATTTTTGATGAGTAATGAAACGATTCCGCTGAACATTATAGTGGAGTATGCGCGCTTTCAACCGGAAGTGATGAGGAGGAAGAGGATATATATATATATATATAGATTTAGGCGTGGATCTAAATTAAATTACACGAGCAACACTTTTTCCGTGCCGCATCTAACCATGTTCTCTTTCGGCATTACGAGCATCCGAGGTCCGTTCTTACGAGGCGTCCGCAGACGTACACGAGACACGTAAGTCCTACTGCTGCGGAAGTCAAGAAAAATAAAATTCAAATGGGGATGAGAAAAGGTAAAAGGGAAAGGTTACCCAATTGTCTCACTATTCGATGGCGGAAAACCCAGAAAGTAGCTTTTTTTCTTTTCTTTTGCCTTCGTAAGAGTTGCTTGCAATTAGCCGTCGGTGACGTCGGTGGTAATTCATTTCCTATCTAAGTGCTCGGAAAAGGGTGTTAAGGAACTATAATCACTGTATCGTATAAATTGCTTCAGTGAAAACGGACCCTGCGGAATTCATAAATAACCTTCTAATTAAGAGCAGTATCCGAGAAATCATGCGAGAGAAACAGAAAGGTATTAACAAAGGCTTCCGACCAATTTTTTCACCCGGAGTTCCATTCACCTTTTTTGGTGCGTGTTTTTGCTCGAACTGACTGCAATTAGCCGGTAACCTCAGAAGTCTGACATGGCGATTGACTTCCATCTTTTTTAACGCACAGTTACAGCGCAAGCACTGTTTACAAATACCAGCCAAAAGCCTATATTGTGATAGCGAACCTGATATTAGCAGACACTGTCTAGCCACGAAAATTTGAGCTATACTAACGAAATTCTTTGTAGATTCGGCCTCCGTCTGCCAGACACTAAGAAATGCTCATTCGCAAAAAATCTTGGGCATTGGTTTGTCGCCTGCAAGTCATAACGACATTTTGTCTGTGCCCATTGAAAGGATACAGAGAAGATTTCGCCCGTAAAAGCCCTTGTTTGGGGCTGCAGTTGCCATAGCTAACATTCGCTATCTTGATTGAGCGGCGCCGGCTCCTACGAAGCAGACCAACACAGCTTATATACTGCTTTTCGCGGTGACGTGTACGTATTACCGAAGGCCGCCGACCAATGGCAGGATGTAATTACAAACGAGGCGCTTTATTAATTTGGCAGCTGATTCAGCACTCATGAAGCAGTACACGCGCTAAGGCACTTGGCAAGAACCTGCGCCTGTCAGCTGTGATAGCAACGATAATTTACTAGCGAAGACAGCCGGCTAATAAGAGAAACACTAAAGAAAAAAAAAACATTAAAGCCGAGAATTCGGCCATTTCGATCCGGAAACCCGTATTCACAAGAACCTTTATCGCCTGAGTGAACCATATGTGTAGGAACAGGCGTCTGCCAATCGTTTCGTAGGCCATGCCCGGTTGGAGTAACTGCTAAAGACAAACTGCTCTGACGAAGTTAAATACGATGTATTCGGCTCCACAGGTAAATTTTATGAACATCTTCGCTCGTATATGAACTGTTGAACATTTCGTTTATGCGTTTGCTAAGTCATCACCTTTTGCGGATCCTCATTCTTACAAAACTGTAACGTAAAGAATTGTCTAGGGATAGTGGTCAAAGCTTCTCGTTCAGCTCCTCCTTGCCATTGGCCGAAATGGCTTGCTCATCATATTCGCACTATCAGAATCGGCTGAATCGTGATTATACGAACTCCTCTGAGCATACGAAGTTTTCTTGTGATTATGAACCCAGGTTCCGAATTCGCAAGCAGACGTCTTACGCTAGGAATGTTCGCAAGTATAAGTGAAACTCGATTTTACGAATTTCCCGATTTAACGAAAAAAATTCGGATTTCCCCCGCAGTTGCCCACAGGCCTAACCCTTTCACGAACTCGAAATAACGAAGCATCCCGTGAAAAAAAAAAAAAAAAGATGCATAGAAAAATAGGTATTTCCAAATTTATTGCGTCTACAATTTCCGGCACTGTGCTGCCAGCGTAGGAGCGGTACAATAGACCCAGCGGAGGCACTCTAGTTGTCGTTCTTACGAAAGTACGAAAGTCGTCTTACGAAAGTACAAACCGAAACTACAAGATGCGAACGACGCGGATCCTGTCGAAGCTCCCGGGACCACACCAAGCCAGGTGATGGGCGCCGTCGACTTTCCAAGGCGGTTTGCTGGGGCACACGAGGGTGCGGAGGGTGCTTTGATTTCACTGGCCAGCTACGGGAATTGTGTGCTCCCGCTGCTCAAGAAGCGCGCGCAGGCGAAAATGACGAGCTTTTCCACTATAGGCAATAAATTTGTAGCTCTCTCAAACGAATTTTGTCGTTCACTCGATTTTACGAAGTTCTCCATTTAACGAAATAATTCACGGGTCCCGATGACTTCGTTAAATTGAGATTCAACGGTTAAATCGAGGTTCAACGTACAACATTTCAGCCAATCCTGACGGTTGTCATATCATCAGCGAAGGCGGCGGGCCAGTGCAAGAGGTCTTACCAAAGTAACGCTTTGTGAATACGGTCCCTGAAGAACAGGGGCCAAATTCACAAAACCTCTCTTTCGTAAGAGCTTTTTGTCATTGGCTGGTTAGCTTTGCTAATGATATATATCTAGCTTCAGGATTGGATAAAATTTTCTCTTACGACCATTTTTAGCGTCAGATGTTTTTGTGAATACGGGCCCAGACTTTGGGCATATCGTGACCGAGGAACGTTAACCGGGGAGCGAACAGCACAACGCAATGGCAAATAAATTTCTGTAACGAATTAAAAGCTTTTGGCCACTGCGACTATCGTTCTCACGTAGGTATATCTTTCTCGCTGGGGTGTCCCGTAAGTGTCAGCTAACTGCGATGATGAGCAAAATACGAGGTGATGCGACCAGCCAATATCGAGCACCACTTACGAGCAAAAATCTTTTGGACAAACATTTTTCTCTCATTCGTAAGTCATTTTATGATTCACGTCTGGCCTCATCTACCTATCTGTGCGCTGTGCCATAAGATGTACTACAGGCACACGTTCCACAGAAGTATTTGAATACGCAAGTGCTCCGTGAATACAGCTTCTGCGGTCGAATTCACGAAACTCATTGTTCATTAGAGCTGTTTGTCATTAGCTAGTTACTGTCGCCAGTGAGTGGTATTTGATTTTACGAGGCGATAACGGACAATAGTTGCTTCATTATCACGCTACTGAGTGCCGGCCCGAAAGCGGACCCCCCGGCGCCCACATTCACAAAATAATTCGTCTGCTGCTAAACGCAGATCATTATTAGCGATAGTGACCAGCTAATTCCATAATAGTATTACGAAAAGTTATGCAAATATGGGCCCGTATTGAGGGAAGAAACACATATTGTGGCCAAATTATTTTCAAGAGAAAATGTTAGCCAGTCCTGGTATTGGACATGTCATTAGCGAAGAGAGCTGGCCAATAATAATTTCTGAGTTTTTACGTCCAAAACCACGATCTGATTATGCGAGACGCCGTATAGTGGAGGGCTCCGGAAATTTCGACCACCTGGGGTTCTTTAAAGTGCACTGACATCGCACAGTAGACACGGGCCTCAACATTTCGCCTCCATCGAAATGCAGCCGCCGCTGCCGGGATGCCGGCTGGCCAATGGCAAAGAGCATTTGTGAACTGAAAGTATTATGAATTCGGTCTCAAGTACTTCATTCCTTCATTCATAACACTAACCTACACAAACGCATTATGGAAGTTTTGCTTCTCCATTTGTTGAATATTGTGCGCGGCGCGGTGAGTACGACGAAGAACTAGAGGAGTATAGTGGGATGTAGCTTGTGCGCTTTCGCTTTGTCTTGGACGCCATGTTCGGACGGCATCGTGATCTGCGCCAATAAAGGCAGCAGAAAATGACTTTTCCTACGCCATTCTTTTAAAAATCTAAATATAACAGCCTTTACGCACAGTAGTTCATATCACGCGTTGTGTTTAAGTGGATACAGAAACACGTTTCAAAAAGGGGGCCGGTAGTAGCAAGACACATTTGTTAATGTTCGTTTGTAAGACCAGGCTTCGACTAACGGTTAACCATTAAGCTTGATTCGTACTGCGCGACCAAACCGCGTTACGTTTATGAGGCAAGCACTGGAGGACACCCGAATAATTTTGGCTACCCGAGGACTTCAAGGCGCACCGCAGTCTACAGATCCACGGTTGTTCTCTCATTTCGCCCTCATCAAAATGCGGTCGCCGTGGCCGGGAAATCGAACTCGTGCCCTCGTCCAGTGGTGCTAGCGAACATATATTATTAGCAAAGGTGAATGTCCACTGACTAACGACATTCGTGAAGAAGTTTCGTGAATTCGCCGCGAGGAGGCCCTTGCACAGTGCGTCCAGACAATTCGTACGCGAGGCAAACCTGCCCACGCTTTTCCTGTTTTCTTTATTGCTTGCTGGTATACATTAGTCCCTGCCCCCAATTCCTCGCTTATCTGACAGTCGTAAACTTGGGCTGTCAACGCTCTAAGTGCAATTTGAAGTTTTCTTGCTAGACGACGGCTGTTTAGTAAATGTGGCCGGGAGTGATGGAAAAAAAATAAAAAAATACGGCAGAGGGGACCAGCTCGTGTTCTTATGGGATTCAACACAGAAAGCGCTTTAATGCACCGCCGCATGGAACATATATAACTCTGTGGGAATGGGGCAGTCAGCCACTCCCACCAGCAGGCAATGTTCCAAGGATAAGTCACATCAAGATAAAAGCAGCGACCGCCGTATTGAGAAAGCAGCAGCGCTTACAAATATCGTGCTTTTCTTCGCTGTATACACCAGTCGCACGGACAGCACTTGCGTCGAAGCCTGATGTAAGATATTGCTACTTTCTTTACTACCACCGTAACTATGTCGAGGCACTGTGAGTGCGACTAGTTCATGCGGTAAAGAAAAGTACGACAGTGTACATATATGCATGTATATTTCTTGCAAGCGATAAAAAATTGCAGAATGCGCTGCAATTTTTTATCGTAGGCATTTGGGAGTGCCTGCACAGGCTCACTTCTGTTATTAAGAGCACTTGGGACAACAGGCACGAAAGGGTATAATCGGACAAATCGAACACGGGAGGGCCAGCTACAGATTTACGCGCGACTATAATGGATATAACACGCGCGCAAGTTTCGTTTCATGCACCTTCCCCTAGTTGCACGAACTTCGAAGCGAATTTCCGCGCGCTCACAAGCCGCTCGATGTGGAGGAAATTATCTCAGACGTCAATATCATCTCTTGGTACGCGCAGCGAACGGAAATCTGCCATTTATGCATCTCGTTTAATTTCGACAACTCGTTATGCGTTAGTTGCTTAAACTTCGTGAGAGGTTAGTGGTTCACCTGCAAAGCACGCCGGTATATTAAGAAAACCGCTTCATGCGAGTCCATGCTTCTTTAGCCCGGGCAATGCTTAACTTAAACATAAATTTATTTTAATTGACGAGGCTAATTTATTTACTGCAGCGTTACAGTAGGTTAGAGAACCGTGACAGATACGCGAAGGTCATGAGGTGATTAGAACGTTGCGAGGCTTGTTCTACAAGAACCGTTCCGTTCTGCGTGCGCTGTCCGTTTCAGCGTGATTTTGGTTATTCGCGCGTGCTCGCCCCCTCCATCTCCACTGGACAAATCAAGTTCTGGCGAACAGGGAAGTGGCCAGTGAGGTCGCGAGATTGCGGGCGTTGCGAGAAGACCGCGCCGCCGTCCACGCCGGGCGCAAAACATCAACAAGACGGCGGGATATCGCGATGGCACGAGGAGTGGGGAAAGCATCTCTGCGTACATCTCCGGGTCCCCCGACGAGGACGCCTGCCGTTTGTTGACAAGCGGGCGGCGCTCACTCAGAAAAAGGACCGCGGCACGCGAATCGCCGCTGCGGCTCCGATCGGCCGGACAGCGCGCGAGGAAAATGAGAAAGAAGAAATCGCCGGTGTCGATTGGGCAAGCGAAGTCGACTGGCTACGTACCCGGGGGACGCAGGTATGTATACGCTCGACCGCAACGCGTGGGGTAAGTGGCCTCGGCGCATTACGGCGAATAATCGCGGAATGTTCGTCAGTTTCGGTTGTTTCGTCGGCCTCGTGTAGCAGACGACGCGCGCGCGGCGAGAGCGCGGGGTTGTCAGCTGGCGGTTAGCGCCGGTCGCGGCCGGGGTGGTGAAGCCGGGGGCTGCGCGGCGATGCCAGGGAAAGTGTTATTTCTATCCCAGCCGGGCTCACCTCTTAGATTCGGATTGGAAAATCCGGCGACGAGTGCAGAGGTGGTTGCCAGCAGCAGGGGAAGCAGAAGCGCCGGCCGCATGGTCTCGTACGGAGTGGCGCTCGGCCGGGGCGCAGTCCATGCGCACACACAGGAGAAGGAGGGAGCACAAGTTGCACGGCCGCTCGCTGGCGGGGAGCCACGTGAACGCCGCCGGACCCGATGGGGGGCTGCTTCGCAGTCGCCGCGGTCTTTGCGCCGATGCCGCGATGCGAGGGGCTCAAATAAGCGACACGGGCGACGCCCCGCGGATGATCTGGGCAACTGGCCTCGCGCTAGCTTCTCCGCGGCTGCTCCTCATGCGGTACGACTCGGAGGCTGGACGCTTTCTCACCTGTGGCTGCACCAGCCGCAGTGCCCGGACTCCTCGGGCCGTCTAGCCCAAAGGGGGGCGAACTGCCGGCGTTGCCCGGTAGCTTTCACAAAAGATTAAACGCGACTCCAGACATTGTTACCGAGAGCGTTTGTCGTATTGCACCTCCGATATACATATCTGGGGTTGGATTTTATGACTATTGTCAGAAATGAAGATGATATGTTATAAATATTTCATTTTTTAAAGGATATAATGTTCTGTGTTCACTTCACTTCCAGAAAGCGGTTAAAAAATCGCAGCTTCATCGAGGATTGGCCAGGATGAAAAAATAAAAATAATATATCTAAACTATGGCTTCATCAGCGTTTTGATTAGCGTGTGAACACGCTATAAATATATGTAGACGATGTGCTTATTGCAGTTCACTATTTCGTGATTTGAAGATACCGCGTTAGGACAGTCTTGGTAGCAGCCTCTTTAATTTCATTGCTTTTGCGTGTTATTACTATGAGTGCAGTGACTCCTATAAAAAATAACTCGTACGAATGGTAATATCTTATGAAAGGGAAAATTAGCATCCACCTGTTTGTAGCTCAAGGCTACAAGGAAATCCGTACAGATTTCACAGAAATGAAAGCTTCCGAGTTGCCGAAAAATTTGTCCTGCTCTGGGATTCGAACCTGGGACCTTTCCGGGGCGCTCGCTCTGCCATTTGGGCTAAACAGGAGGCCAGCGATCGACAGCGCGAGGGCGAATTCATCGACAACTCTCGAAGCGCATGGGCATGAATTTATGGCAAATGAGTTCTGGAGAAATCCGCAAGGTGGAGTAACGTTTATGAAAGGGAAATTAGCTAATTTTCCCTTTCATCAACGTTACTCCACCTTGTGGATTGCCGCAGAACCGATTTGCCATGGTAATCTCTTCTATTTTCATCAGTGCAATGAAACAACGACCAATAACCAATAAGCGACGGGTTCACTGCGTGGAGCTTCAGACGACCTTTAAGTTAGCTTAGAAATATGAAGTATAAATTAAAATACAAAAGTGATATTTAATGTTTATGTAGAGCGATGTTCACGCGACCGGTAATAATACACTTCAGGCTCGGTGAGTAATTTTCATTTTTTTTTTTCCGAATGGGAGGATTAAAAGGCTCCTCACCAGACCCCATTACAGATGCTGGTTATGCACCGAAGTTATAGGTTCTGTCTAGGGAATGCATTACTGAAATAACTTTAAAAATTGGTTAATTTTCGAAGCAGTTAGATCGAGCTTCACTGATACCATGTGTATCACTGTTACCATGTTTATAGGTGAGAGGATGTGGTTAGGAAATCCGCTTATTTCCGCAACCCATAAGGGAGCACGGACGTGCGTTTTTGGGTGAAGGGGATAGGGCAGTGAAGTGAGAGGCCACCTTCCCGACACGGGACATTGCCCACACCACCAACCGACAGCCAGGTCATCCCCACTTTGAAAGATTGGTAGGTGCCCGGCATTGGCAATCGAACCCGCTGCCTCCTGCATTGGAGGCGGACGCTCTATAGTCACTTGACCACTACTGCGGTACAGTGGCGCTGTTAAATAACATCCTCCCTACACAGGATTTTATTCCGCGGTACCCACGGAGGCGAGGGTTATCGACGCCGGTGGCAGCCTCCTCCTTTTCCTGATCTTGCGTCTGCGGAAGACGTTCCTTCCCTGTCTTCTGCCATTCACTGGAGCGGAGAGACCGCGTCACGTTCACGTGACGAGCCACGCCTCCCCCCTTTTTTGTTATTCTCAAGTTAATTATTTTGGAACAGATTGATCGAAGCGGCATTGGCGCGTTCCGCATTGGATGATTAACCGAAGTCACGTGCCACGGTCAGAGACGTCGCGTGCAGTGCGTGTTGCGTAGAGCGTGTGTGCGTGTGACCTTGAGTTTCGTTCGAAGCTCAACTTCCTTGAAATGGCAGGGCGCGTGGCTCTGTGTTTGAAACGTTGACCGCCTTCGCGCCGCGTAGCCGTTTCATACGTTACCATCGCGACTGGCAATGAGCGACGAATGCGCCGCGCTTGTTCCATTGCAATGCCAAAGCCTGGTGAGGGGCCTTTTAGCGAAGTTTGAAGGCGAGACATCTAATAGTGATGCCACAGGCGAAATGACCTTGCGTCATGCACGAAATGTGAGATAGTTATGATTTTGTTTCCGATATGTCTGTAGCGCCGTTATACGAGCACTTGGCGGTTGTGAATACCGTTATAATTAATACGTTAGAGGAAGGGACTACGTAGCATTGTCGTTTGGGACGTCGTTGTTGGAAACGACGCAACCGGTGCATTACGTATTGTTTTCCACCGAACACCAGATTCTTGACGCATCTTTTGCTACAAGTATGCGACATGTTTGAATCGTCATCACCTCGAACGCTATCATCAGCATCATCATCGTCATCACAATCGTCGTCGCTGTCGCCGTCGTCTCCGCCTTGTACAACTCTATTGCGTCTTCGCCGCTGTTTTAAGGATCATGCAATGAAAAATACTGCAACTCATCGAGCTCTTGTCAAGCGCAACTTGCGTGCGATGCACGCATTTTCCACCCGAACCGCTATCGTACTACTTGTTCTGGCTTCCGTTACACATGCACAGGCAGGCACTTTCAGAACAAGTGTGGAGCGTAAAACCCTCAACTTGCCGTCACTATACGGCTCGGGACCGCGGCCCCGTGAGTTATGCAGGAGCAGAAGTGAGTTCGTGAAATAGAAAAAAAAAAAAAATTGATTTTTGATTTTGCGCCTTTCACGTCATTATCACTTCACTTCCGGCAAAAAATTGTGGAGCCGCTAAAGAGCGCCGTCACGCAGCCTCGCAAAACCTTGATGACTAATCACGTCAAGGTGACGCATACGCACTAAACAGCCCATAGTCGCTGAGGGATCCGTTATGAAGGAAACGGAAGAAGGCTGCACGCCGGTCGTTCTGGTGCTATCTACTCGTACCTCCTAGGGAGAAAGGAGGGGCCGAATTCACATAACTCCACTTTCGTAAGTGCTCTTTGGCATTGGTCGGTCGGTTTCTCTGATGAGATGTCTAGCATCAGGATTGGCCAATATTTTCTCCGACGAACTTTTTTTTTTTTTAAATCGTAAGTCGTTTTGGTGAATACGGGCCGAGTTTAGGTGCGTAGAAAATAAAAGGTACCTTTCGTCGTTGCACAGTGCTGTCGATTAGATTTGGCAGCTATGGCTCGGTGAATTCGTCGCTGAGGGTGCGTTATATTGAACGCCCCGCTGCAAGCATCAAATATCGTTGCATTCCACCGCAAGATAAGCAGGGGAAGCGGACCAATCGGAGCCGCAGGCCTAACCCTCATGCTCCGGTGTTTCGCTTTCGCTACGCGAGCTGGGCCCAAATAAAATTTTCGGTCTTCCTGCGTGCGCATGTGCTCATGTCACTTGTCTATATAAGGAATAAGGAAATTTTGAAACTAGAAGTAACGGGATTGATTCGTGGGGTTTAACGTCCCAAAACCAGCTCTGATTATGAGAGACGCCGTAGTGGAGGTCTCCGGAAATTTTGACCACCTGGGGTTCTTTAACGTGCACTGACATCGCACAGCACACGGGCCTCAACATTTCGCCTCCATCGAAATGCAGCCGCCGCGGCCGGGATTCGATCCCGCGACCCTCGGATCAGCAGCCGAGTACCTTAGCCACTAGACCACCGTGGTGGGGCTAGAAGTAACGGGAGAAAGGAAGGACTTTCTTTGTAAATGAAATGAACTTTTGATTGAACTGTTCGCACACGCAGACAAAATTTCCCGCCCGTGCTGCTGGCGGTGACAAACTTGACGTCGCCCACAACGGAATCAACGAAGAACGGAAAAACTTCACGTTACAGTGCCTTAAATTTTCTACCCCTAACTTTGTTCTAAGAGCGCGGTTGTCACGTCAAATAATGTGTATTTTCAGTGTTATCTCGATGCATGGGCGCAATGAAAGCGGGGAATGTTGTACTCGTAACTTTCGCGCAATTCTTGTGCGTTGCCATTTGCGTGAACTTTTGCGCAGTCCACATCCGCACGGTTACGTATTAGCGATGTCTCCTTTTTTTTTTCTTTCTTTCTTTTCACTGGCGTTCTTCGGCGCGATAATTATATTCAAGAGGCTGAGCATGAAGAAGGCTCCCGTGAGATCGTTATCAGTAACGCGTCGCTCTTGGCCATGCAAACGAATGGGAAAGATGCAAGCGCTCGTCTACGGTAATTGCACCAAACGACCGCTAGCGCTGATTGATAGCCTAGCTGAGTGATTGTGTTTTAATAACCCCAAGAGGATGTAGACACACGCACTATACGCGAGCAGCAAAAAAACAACAATGCGCTGAGAAAACGCGGGTTATTGTTACTGAAGGTCATTAGCCACGCGTTGTAAATGTAATGAAGCCGGCACGAAGAGATAAGCCATCACTAATAATGATGTCTGTTTCACGATACGGACATAACGATTGCGGGCTTCGCCTCGTACCGGCAAAACCGTGCTAGCAAATTCAAAATAATGGTAGCTTGGAGTCAGCGGCCGATGAAGACAGGAGAGGACTGAAGCGCATCACTAATTACGATGCAACCTTCAGCCCACAACACTGGTGTTTTGCTCAATTGGCGTAAAGCATGCTGACCTTTTAAAAGCTCCCGCAGACATCTCTTGCGTTCCGAAGAAATGTAGTACAACTATAGGCCGTAATGAAATATTGCGGTGAAGAGCTGATAAGCGGTGCTACCTTTGCCTTTGACCGATCCATACTCCTATGCTGAATTACCAACTTCGCCGTAACTCCCTGCAACAGCGCTAGAGGAAAGGTATATCGAATTATCGAGCGGTGACAAACTTGGCGTCGCGCAGAGAGGAATCGACGCATGACGGATAAGTTTCACGTCAGGCAATAAGTGTGTTTGTTTTGTTTTGAAAGGATGCAGCAGGAGTCGTTAGCACGCAGGCGTCCAAGCATGGCATTGTGTTGGAGAGGGAACGCTGTAGCGCCACGAGAATGCTTGCGTGTGTAGATACAAGGGCTGGTAAGTTCAGATAAATCAGTGCATGTCGAGGCAACGGCCACGTATTGCAAGTGGGGCAGGCCCGTAGAAAGCGAAATGCTGACGTAGTCGAACGCCTTTCTTATACATCTATGAACACGGGGACAATAATGGTCCCACAGTTCACTTCATCTTCTGAAAACGTCAGCTGATCAAAATGCTGTCCTTAGTGAAACAACGCATTCCGAAACCGGCTATCTATTCTGAAAAATCATTATTAGACTCAAGCCACCACTGTAAGCGAGTGTCAGTCATTTTTTCTCCATGGGTTTAGATATGCAACTAGTTAGACTGAGTGGAGGGAATGAGTCCAGAGACAGCGGTAGTTTACTGTGCTCCAGTAGAGTGTGGCGAGCTGAGGGTGTGTGGAATATAGTCAAAGGAACACAGCCCGAAGACACACACAGGGACGAAGCCAGAGGACGAACACGAGAGCTGTTCTCGTCTTCTCACTTCGTCCCTGGCTGTGCATCTTCGCGCTGTATTCCCCTAACTTCAGCCTAGTGGCATGATTTTTATGACCTTCAAAACATGGAGGTGTACGCTTTCACACACACATATTACATATCTCTGGGAGGGCCAGCGTAGCTTTGGGATCGATGTATTTGGAAATGCGCTGTGCGCATTCTGAGACCAGCGCCGGTTCTGACGCTGCTTAGCAATAAAGCGGTGCGTTTAGTTCCGTAAAATAATAAATATTGTCCGACCGAGTATGCGGTAATATGGAAGCATTTCAAATTTGCTTCTTGGCAGAAGGAACGTGTATAATCATACGCGGACAGAGTAGTGCTTTTTTCTTTTTGCAAGCCGGATAAATAGGGTCAGTGACGCGCAGACATGACGTCATTGTTTTTGGCCCGACTTTTGCTTTCGTCGGTTAGAGTGGACGTGTGCGTGACCTGACTATCTCTGTAATCTTTGAACCTTTCGGTATGGAGGAAAACAGCGTTCTGCTCGCTACCTACCTAATTGCCCATAGGCGTTTATCATACGCACCTACACTGAAACGACCCTCTGAAGCGGTCGTATATCATGTAGCACGCGAGTAACTGCTACGGATACAGGATTCATATGTATCCACGGCACTGACTCGTAAGTCATGTCCAAGTTATTTACGGAAGAGCTACCGATTCATCCTTTTTGACATGATTGTTTTTGTTGGTATGTGTATTAGCGGGTGTGTCAGGAGCATTTGCTTGCCTAAGCGTGATTCGCAATATATCGACCCTGTGGCTATGAAGTCGTCACAGCCTTGATCGATATCATAACTTTCAATTACACAAGCAGCTGCAAATAATGGGCACACTCGGAAGTTGAGTAATTTTAGAAAAAGAAAGAGCCTGCTTATCAACGCCCAAAAATCATATTGATTGCAGCCTTCGCTTCCCACTTGCAAACTCGGACATAGTCCAACAGCGTGCAGCTTGCGAGTTCTCTCAACGTGCGCATGAGTGAAAAAAAAAAAAAAAAGAAGATTAACGCTAGCATTATCTGGACAGGCAACATGGAGACCACGCGAAATCACTAGCTTGGAAAGGCGTATCCGGCCTAATTTGGAAACTACAGATATCCTAAGTACTATAAGTATTTATCAAGTATACACAATTGCTGTATATCTTAGTATTGTCAACAAACATGTTCCGTTGCTCATATTACAGACATTTTAATCACGAGATGGCAGCATGAGTTCGAGCATGCTTCGTTCCTTAGTTTCATAATTCAAGTGCAATTTCACCCTTCAGCGACGCTGAAGCTTTATTTCAAAGCTTACATAATTGATAACAGCTTGTCTGTTCTGACGCTTGTACTGTGGGGCTGCGTTTTGATAGGCGGTGGAGTAATAAAATCTTCTTGTAATTACAATGTCATACATGGAGCCCACGATTATGACATCCATTGTATTCGTAGCCCTTGTACAGTTTTGGGAAGTACAGTAAGCTTTCACACAAACGTAAGTACATAAATGTACTTGCATCTAGGAACCCCCGAAAATAGGCCACCGCGGCCTGAAATCCAAACCGCGAACTCGTTCACAGCGGCCAGGGGCCGAATTCACAAAGCTTTTCGATCGTAACTTCGTGAGTGACCTTCGTCGATTGTTAGCCGGCTTCTATAATGTGTCCAACGTCAGCGTTGCCGTATGAACATTGTTAGCACATTTTAGGGGCGAAGCATCTTAGGCCGAGCCTTGCTGCTTCACATGCCCGTATAGTCGCCCTCGCTGTGATTACAGGAGAGACCGCTAGGGGCGCTGCGTTGAACCGGCATTGAACAATCCCAGTGCGGACGTCTCGCACTGGGCGCCCATGGGAAGACCACAAATGAGGCTGTTAAGGGGGATATGGGATGGTCTGACTTTGAGGGAAGGGAAGCTCAGAGTAAGATTAGGTACGAACAGAGATTAAGGAATATGAAAGAAAGTAGATGGGCAGCGAAGGTATTCAGGTATTTGTATAGGAAGAGCGTTGATTCACAATGGAGGAAGAGAACTAGGAAGCTTACCAGTAAGTATACATCCAGTAACGAAACGGATGGGACGAAAAAGAGCGTTAAGAGCATGGTCAGAGCGGCGGAGAACTCGGATTGGATAGCAAGAATGGAGACGAAACCGGCATTGAACAACTACCGAAAAGGGAAAGACGAAATCAAGAGAGAAAAATTTTACGATAATTCAAAGGGAAGCGCTTTACTGTTTGAGGCAAGGTCCGGTTGCCTGAGAACCCGAAGTTACAGAGCGAAATTCAATAAAGAAGGGGATACATGTACGTGCTGTGGAAAAGCTAGGGAAACGACAGACCATATTTTGATTGAATGTACAGATGTCCACCCAGGTGTAGCTGTGGACACTACCCTACAGGAGGCCATGGGTTTCAGGAGTAACAGGGGAAAGCTGAACATGCCGGCGATAGATATAAGTAAAAGGCGCTTAGAGCACTGGTGGCGCAAAAGTATGGAGCAAACAAAAGCGCAAGGTAGTTCGGGTATGATTGTTACATCACAGCAGAACGATAATAGATAAAATAAATAGACGAGGAAAAAAAAATTAGTTGTGAAAATATATGTGATTCGCCAAAAGAAATGGTTGTAAACGAAAAAGAAATAAAGCTAGAGCTTGGTGGCCCGGCCACCGCCCCGTTATAAAGGGGACGCTCCTAATATCCATCCATCCATCGGAAGTAGTCAACGCAGCGCCTTCTGCCCTAAGGGGCAGGGAGCTGGGCTATGAATTTCCGTTTTTTCTATAGTATGGTCGATTTGATTGAAGTAAATTTAAAAGGCATGAGGAAAATTTAAAGAGAGAGAGAAAAAAAAGTGCTTAAATCTTACAAGCCTGGTGGCGCACGTGTCACCGCCCCGCTACAAAGGGGACGCTCATAGCATCCATACATCGGAAGAGGTCAGAGGTACAATCAGGGCTGGACGTGAATCAGAGGACGGTCGGACGTCTCGCACTGGGCGCCCATGGGAAGACCACAAATGAGGCTGTTAAGGGGGATATGGGATGGTCTGACTTTGAGGGAAGGGAAGCTCAGAGTAAAATTAGGTACGAACAGAGATTAAGGAATATGAAAGAAAGTAGATGGGCAGCGAAAGTATTCAGGTATTTGTATAGGAAGAACGTTGATTCACAATGGAGGAAGAGAACTAGGAAGCTTACCAGTAAGTATACATCCAGTAACGAAACGGATGGGACGAAAAAGAGCGTTAAGAGCATGGTCAGAGCGGCGGAGAACTCGGATTGGATAGCAAGAATGGAGAAGAAACCGGCATTGAACAACTACCGAAAAGGGAAAGACGAAATCAAGAGAGAAAAATTTTACGATAATTCAAAGGGAAGCGCTTTACTGTTTGAGGCAAGGTCCGGTTGCCTGAGAACCCGAAGTTACAGAGCGAAATTCAATAAAGAAGGGGACACATGTACGTACGTGCTGTGGAAAAGCTAGGGAAACGACAGATCATATTTTGATTGAATGTACAGATGTCCACCCAGGTGTAGCTGTGGACACTACCCTACAGGAGGCCATGGGTTTCAGGAGTAACAGGGGAAAGCTGAACATGCCGGCGATAGAGATAAGTAAAAGGCGCTTAGAGCATTGGTAGCGCAAAAGTATGGAGCAAACAAAAGCGCAAGGTAGTTCGGGTAAGATTGTTTCATCACAGAGGAACGATAATAGATAAAATAAATAGACGAGGAGAAAAATTAGTTGTGAAAATATGTGTGATTCGGGAAAAGAAATGTTTGTAGAGGAAACAGAAATAAAACTAGAGCTTGGTGGCCCGGCTACCGCCCCGTTATAAAGGGGACGCTCCTAATATCCATCCATCCATCAATCCATCGGAAACGCTTTCTGCGACGAACGCTTTACCAGCTCGCAAGGAACGAGAACGCGCCCTCGCCCGCGAGAAACAACACTGACGCAGTCAGCGTCTGCTAGCGAGTTTCTTGATTGAAAAAACCGACTGCTCGCCCTGCACAACCATTCACCGACCCCCCCCCCCCCCCCCCCCCCCCCCCCCCATATACAGGCACTGCATCTTGACCTGCAATGTAGTGCCGTTGGGAGATTTCTATTCGCAGCGTGCGCGTTAACTAAAAGTAACCCGGAACTCGGCACGATCTACGACGTGGGAGTGCAGGAACCTCATAATGACCGGGAGCATAAATGACAACGCGTGTGTAAATATACACACGCGTTGTCACTCATTTTGCATGAGTGGGCAATGTCACAGGTGATATACGGTAACACTGAACGATCTCCAGTGCTTCGCCCACTCGTCATGGTTCACTTCGTGGAGAAGCGTGAGTTTTTGTCAACACGAGCCCACACGCTGCAGTCACTGAGTTACCACGGCGGGCTTCGTGTTACTGAACATTTGAGTCACATTTGAATACACATCACTTTCGAACATAAGCCTAAGACACGTGAACGTGCTACTTTGTTACACCGATACATAGTTTTACAAATTTTTAAAATTCCGCACTTGTTTTCTGACATTGAGTTCAGTGTAAACAGTGTGATTGTAAAGTTATTTTTTTGGTTAATTTGAGCGTTTGGAGTTACGAATAGCCTGTGTCGTTCGCGCGCTTACATGCGTACTCACATATAATACTCATCGTGATCCATTCCTTTTTGTTACTGCACTGGCCACTAATCACTCGCTGTTCGAATGACTCGCGTCGTATTGTGATGTAGGCTTTTAAGTCTCCTCCTCGTAAATTTTAATTTTAGGATTGCTGCTGCTAACTTCGGAGGTCCCTGGGCACTCTCAGACTGTGTGCGACATCGAATTCAGTTGGAGATGTGTAAATGAATGTTGGAAATTAACCAAGGAATCCTTGACTTGATTTATGGAAAGCGTGTGTAAACTTCGGCAATGTGACTTTGCTGGTACCTGGAGGATAATTAATTGTTTAGTGGTAAAAAGAAAATAGAAGAAAGAAATGATAAGATGTGAGAACTATTTCATAGGTTCTCAAAACTGGAATAAATCTGACTTCAGTGAGTTCGTTCATGCATGGGCTACAGCGCAATACGTATGAGATAAAAACACGAATGATATGATTTGTGTTCGATATATCTCAATTTCACGGCCCTTTTAACATAATAAGGACCGACAATGGGGAGGAGGGATCGTCGCGATATCGGTGATTCTCCTGCTGAAATTTAGGTCACAATATCAAAAAAAAAAAAAAAAAGAGAGGTAGAAGCAGCTTTTCTTTAAAAAAAATTCCGGATGTCTGCGATCCTTCATGCATGCAATAGATACGGCATACATCCTTGTCATGCGTTTCCCCTACTATAAACCCAATTATTGCGGTGCAGCTATTGGACTGCTACTTATAACAATTTTCCAGTTACCGAAAACGTGAGCAACGCTACAAAAGACACAACTTGAGTATACCTCGAATCTGTCGGAAGACAAAGTGTGCAGATCAATGCGCATTTACGCCTCCATTTGCAAATTGAGCTCGAGAACGACCACTCATTGTAGTCTTCAATCATGCTTAAGCCTGGATTTCGTACATTACGCTGTCAGTGCTGGCGATTGCAAAAACGAGCGCGACTATATGCAGGACATCGCACCATTCCCGAGACACGATTAATAATTTTTCGGCGCAAGCTCTATTACATTCTGCCACTTTGGAACTGCGGTCACGGAGCTTGGAAGGGGGTATGTTGCATCACTTGATAAATATAGTTGGACACTGGCAACTTGTGCTTCTCTGGTACTAGCGTTACGTAGGGAAGGGAAAAAAACATTTTTTTCTTTTCTTTTTTTTTTCTTTTTTTGCAATGGGCTTCTGAAACAGCTTCAGCCACGTCATAGTTTTGTCTTTCAGGATATCCTTGGAGCGTCGCAACAGCGAAAGCTCTGGACGGTGCAGATTGATGCTCCAAGCAACATATGTAGCTTTTCCCAGAAATCTGCAAAGAACCGTTTAACTGTGTAATTTCATTTGCAACTTTTCAAACAAACAAAAAACGAACAAGAACGAGATAGCTTTTTGAAAAGGAACACAAGCCACTCCATGCAGGCCATGGTTGCTGCAGAAATAAAGGCCCATGGCACTGTGTAGCGATAAAGAATTATTCGCACTTGGTGGAGTCTCGGGCTCTTATCCAAAATGAACAGGCCGATACATTTATTCTTCTGCTACGCGTAGAGGGACAACAAATTAGCTCATTAACACTTAAACGTGGGGTACCGCGGGGGTCTCTCCAGGCTGTTCGATATCGCTTTCCTGCCTCTGGCATGGAAACTGCTCGGCATTCCGATATCCACATTCTCATATACGAGGGCCTTGTGGTGCATTCACAGAGACTTAGATAAGCAACGAGGAGATTTCCTCGACGTCGTCTATGAGTACGCCAAGGCTGAGGGCCTCGAGCTAAGACAGCAGGCTGGTGGATTGTATAAGGCTGACAAGCGTTTAACTAGAGACCGACCAGGCATGTATAATGGAAATTAAAGAAAGTCAGGTGGCTTGGACTAGGTAGAAGTACTCCTCTAGCCTGAATGTGGCACCCTTGGGCTTTGAAAGATCCGCCGCAACTTTGAATGAACTTTGAAAGATCATTTGCAGCAACTCTCTCCTCGGCGAATAGGATTTCTCCACGGGGAGGCGGGCCGCGCATTGAAATGGCTAGCCGTCCCGTCCGCTTAGTCCTCCGACCAGGCATTATCTGTCAGGCGGAATTCCACAGTCTTCGGGCTTCTTCAATGGTCGAGCCAGGAAGTGACAACATCAAGATGTTATGAAGACTATCGCCTCACTTCGTTTTTTACACCCATTTAAAATCATCATCAATAACAACATCATCATCTTCATCGCCCTATTTTAAGTACACTGCAGGGCGGAGGCCTCGCTCAACGATTTCCAATACGCCCTACCCTGAGCGAGCTGGTTCCACTTTATGCCCACGAACTTCTTACTTTAATCGCTCCATCGAACCTTTTGCCTGCCTCTGTTGCCTTTTCCCGCTCTTGGTATCCATTCCATCGTTCTTACTGTCCACGTGTTGTCTGTCCTCCTCATGATATGTTCTGCCCAGGTCCACTCTTTTCTTTTAATTCATATAATAATATCAGCTACTCCTGCCCGTTCCCAGATCCACTCCGCTCGTTTTTTATCTCTTAGCGTTACACCTATTATTTTTCATTCCATCGCACGCTGCGTGCTCCATAATTTCATTTCTAGTTTTTTAGTTTTTTAGTTATGCTCCATGCTTATGCACCGTACGTTAGTACCGGGCAATGCAGTGATTAAACACTTTTAGCTTTAATGACGGCGGCAATAAGTTTCCAGTCATGATTTGGGAATGGCTCCCGAATGCGCTTCAGCCTGTCCTTATTCTGTGGAGGATTTCTTTTTCATGGGTAGGCGTCCCTGTTAGTAACTGCCCCATGTATACGTATTCGTCCACCCGTTCTAAGGGTTCATTGCTCATTTAAGTTCCTGTTCTTTAGCTAGACTGTTGAGCATAATTTTGATCTTTCGCTTATTCATTTCTAGTCCTATTTTAACACTTTCCCGGCTTAGGTCATCAATCATGTTTTGTAGTTCGTTACCGTCATTGCTAAGGAGCACAATGTCGTCTGCAAACCTTAAATGGCTGATATATTCTCCGTTTATTCTAACTCCCTTTTCTTCCCAGTCTAGACGTTTGAGCACTTCCTCTAAACATGCAGTGAATAAAATCGGGGAGATCGTATCTCCTTGTCTGACTCCTCTCTTGATCGGAATTTTTCTGCTCCTCTTATGTATAGGAGTAGTGTGGCTGTGGAACCTTTTTAGATGTTACTTATGGTTTGCACGTATACGTCAGCTACCCCTTGTCGACGTAGACCTTCTAGAACTGCTTGTATTTCGATGGAATCAAATGGTTGCTCGTAGTCTATAAAGGCCATTTCAAGAGGTTTGTTATATTCAGTGAACTTCTCCATTATTAGGTTGACAGCATGGCTGTGGTCCATTATTGAGTAATCTTTTTTATGAAATGTAAAATTTGAATCCACCCGTCCGCAGCACAAACATACAAGGAAATCCGTATTTGAGCTAAAAACGGGCGGATGCTAATTTTTCCTTTCGTATCATTACTGCACCTTACGGGATTCCGCAAAGCTCATTTGCCATTTGAATCTTTCAGGAGCACGCACTGAGATAAAGACTCCTTCCTTAAAGGCAGCATTCTACCGTAGCCTCTCCTCTCACCAGTAATTTCACTTAAGAAACCCGTCTGGCAATTTCACAGAGCGTGGTGCTGCATGTGTATTGCTACAAACGAGTAAGCCTACATTCGCCGACACGATCACCTGACCTGCACGACTATTGCCAAAGCGCATCATGGCCATCTATCGGGGCCAGCCGCTGGATTTGTGCACACGAATCCAGCAGTCATTCCTCGAAGGGAGGTCATATTTTCTTCGTAAGCGTTATAGTCGTCGCAGATTTACGCAATATATGCACGTATCTGTGCCACTGAAGCACCAACTGCTAACAATACATGATGATGCCGAGTATACCCGTGTGCTACCAAACGCAACAAAACTTTACATCCCCGCTGGCTCACTGGGTGCATTGACACAAGTGAATGAATTTAATGCGACACTCTAAATATGCTACAACGCATGCATTGTGCAAGCAAGCGGTCATCATTAAACGCTACTGAACACTGAATTCAGGGACACACAAGGGAGGCCCGTTCGGCAGCGGACCGACCAAGTTACTCGCTCAGCAGCTTTACGTGAAAACGAACAAATCTCGTTTCCGCCCGACCTCAAATCTCTCCCCCAAGCGCAGCAGTCCATCCTCCAACGGGACACGCGTGAACATGTATGTCTCTGCACATCCGCTTCCTTCCCTGCAACCTTTGCACACAATAATTGACGGGATTTTACGTGCCGCGATTATGAGCCACGTCGCGTAGTGCAGAGCTCCGAGTAATTTTGGCCACCTGGAGTTCTTTAACGTGCACGCTAATCTAACTACACGTATTTATTTATTTATTTATTTATTTATTGCGTTGCGCATACATCGCAATGGGACCGCCGTGGTCGAGATATCGATCACGTGACCTCGACTTGGCAAGCCAACACCTAGCCTCTAAGCTGCCACGGCGGGTTCGCAACCTTTGAAAGGTTTGCCTTTGTTGGCTATAGTGCTTAGGGCAGCCGAGAAATCCTGCTGTAACTTGCGCCTTGCCATCTAATATAGCGACAGCGCTACCACGTATCGTTACTGAATCTGACACCTGCACACCCGCCGGACATTCGTCCTCCTCGTTATTTTGACCTTTACACATCTGCAAGACGGGCAATGCTCCACTCAACTGTCACATGACTGCAGAGCTATGCTGCAGCAGCGTTCTAGTGCAACTTCTCAGGAGTGCTATACTGCACAACCGCCTGTAATTTCGCGATGATTGATGTTGTCTTTGTACAGGCCTCACTTGTCATACATTTGCTCTTTCCTGTTCAACTCGCGTCTCCATGGTCAGCGCAGGTTAGCAAACTAGGTACCTCCTGCTCACTAACGCCATTGCAATTTCCATTCTCCATTTTCGATGTTCAATTAAGGGATTGTACGATACCATAAACACATTTGTCCGGCTTCAAAGTAGTGCGGCCTTTAATTTGGAGCTCAGAAAGTGGTCGTAGTTGAAGTCGGTAATAGTCACTCTACGGTTGTACTTAGGTAGTACTGGTTACTGTCTTTCCATGTTGCCTATCTAAGTGAAGGAACTATGTTTGAACGTGAAGAAAAGAATAAAATACGCCATCTAATAATAAAGTGAAGAAATGTATCGGTATATGAACAGACGAAAGGAGCCAGTCGACTCGGTATAGAAAAAAAAAAAAGCATCTAGTGGCTCATTTTTAACTTGTAATTTTGCTGGGAAAGGGGAACCTAAACCCAGATAGTCTTATTACTCAGACTTGACAGAATAAAGTAAAGGGACCGATCACTGAAGGATAGTTGATAGCCTCATGTCTACATTGAAACTAATTAATGCTGTTTCAATCGCATAATGATCGAACCCACTTAAAAATTTCAACATGATGATAACGTGTCGCCCGTATTGATTGATTTGTGGGGTTTAACGCCCCAAAACAAGCTCTGATTATGAGAGACGCCGTTGTGGAGGTCTCCGGAAATTTCGACCACCTGTGCTGTGCGATGTCAGTGCATGTTAAAACATGCACTGACATCGCACAGCACACGGGCCTCAACATTTCGCCCCCATTGAAATGCAGCCGCCGCGGCCGCGATTCGATCCCGCGACCTTCGAATCAGCAGCCGAGTGTCATAACTATTAGACCACCGTGGCGAGGTGTGTCGTCTGTACCAGTCAATACAATACCACCCGAGGTGTTAGGATTTCACTGCCAAGCATGTGCATGCATAAAGAAATGGTTTTGCAACACGAACGGGTGACAATGGTTGGTACATTTTGTCCGACGGCTTTTCTAGGTCTCATTACTTTAGTTGTTTTCGCGCTTGGTTGCGTTCGCTTTAACGCCGTAACGTACTGTGAAAAACAAGGGCATAACATAAAGGCGCCTGCATTGCGTCTGGGCCCTCACTCTATTATTAGCGTTTATTCATGACGCCTGGTCGGGATGCTATTGTTTAGTTTCTCTTTCCTCATGCCCGACGATGATATCTCTAACCTGTGGTGTCATTGTGAAAGCTTGTGAGATAAGTACCGGCCGCAGTGGCTGCCATGTCCGGACGTGCTCACGAGGGTGGCTTCTCCAGTCGCGCCACTGCTGTTGCTGGCACGAAGCAAGCACTCCCACTATAGAGCTGCTGTTTACTGTTAGTCCACGTGCTGGGCTTTTTACTAGTGCCAGCAACTTGTTTGCTGAAAAGCGCACTGAGTTTTGCTGAGAAACACTCGGGTACGGAATTTAGAAAAAAATGTTCGTAGCCTTGAATTAATTGTTCTGCAAACCAATGCCAACAAATCGCGATGGCGGAAGCAATATTAACAAGGGATGCCGGCCAGTGGCGAAAGCTGCTTGCAAACTAAAAGCATTGTAAACTTGCTCTAAGTTCCCAGAAAGAAATTTACACCAAGATGTCTATCAAAAACGTGGTGTTCATCACATATGCAAGACAAAAAACGCAATTGGTTGGAAGTAATAAGTATTTAAAAAGAGATTCTTGGAGCACAGTCTCCGCGATCAGACGGCCATAGTTGGAGCAAGCTCCTAATTTATGCGCAGTATATTCCGCCTAGTAATAGCATGACGCCTCTGTGATATTGTGACAGACTTCTCGCACAGCGTTGGCCGTCATTAAAATAAATTGTTCTTTCTCTACTTTTTATGCGCTCGCAGGAGTTACGCTCGCCCTACAGGTGAAGCTTCCGTGGTCCACAGTAGACAGCGCACTGTCGGTTATAACCGGGAAGGGTATCGGGTCAGACTACGCAAAGAGCGCTAGAGGGCGTGCATCGGATTCGTGTCCCTTTTTTTATCTCCTTCTTCGTCTTTTTAGCAAAAAACAAACCGCCGCCTCGTTTACGAGCGAGCAGTATAGCGCACAACGGGAGGAGCGCCGTGTTTGTTTGGCCAAAGTGAAACCTAATTGCGGCGCCATCAGGGTATTCCCCGTCCTCGGCAGCCCTCCTTTCTCCCTGCTTCTGACCGCATTTTCTTCCTCGCTTCTTTTGTTGTTGTTTTTTTCCCGCTAGTCAATTCGGAAAGTTCAACACAGAAAGGGAAAGCGCGCTTTCCAACGCAGGGAAAAAAACACGGAGAGTGAATCGCCCGGAGGACTCGTAAAACTTGAAAATTGTTTCTCTGCCTCGTGCCCCAAGTTAAGCGCCGAACTGGCGTAGACGGCCGTGAAAAACAAAGCCGAACGACGGATGCTGGCAAGCTTTGTCATCGACGTGTTCCCCCGGCGAGCCTGCCTTATATCAAACCGGGAAATACGGCACCGCCGGCCAGACCTAAAGGAAGGCACGGGAGGAGCGCGCCCACAAAGAGGAACGAGCCCGACGCCGAAACGAGGTCAGCGTACAGCACTACGCCGCCCAGGCACGCCTCTTCGGTACTACGGTGCGAGAACCAGTCGCCTGACAGTTTAGTGCGCGATTGCTTGAGCAGCATTAGCGCTCCTCGGCTATACTTTGCGCCCTTAAATTAATCGCCACTCTGCGCTTACACGCGCGGCGGGCTGCCTCCGCGCTCGATCCTGCGCGCTGCCAGAGAAGCCGGCGAAGATTTATTTTTGTTGAAGAAAGACAGAAAGGAAATCAGCCACGGAACCCGGTTACTTTCCGGTCAGACTGTTGTTTCCAGGCGTGCTAGTTAAGCAGACGAAACACCGCAAGGACGTCTCCGAAGCGGGAGCTGTCAAGCCTTTGGAAATAAATCGTTCTTCCAAGCCTTGCTACGTTTGTAGGTAGAACGGAGCAGGTTGCGCAGACCCAGGCGCTCCCAGAAGTTACATAGCAGGGATAATGCTGCCGTACATTCGATGCCATCGAATCTGACCCCGTCGACCGTCACTGAGCAGTAAGACCAAGTAGTGTAAAATATTAACTACGAATGGAACAGTGAATCGAACTGTAGGGGCCCACCTATTCCATATCGACACTCTGCCTGCTGAGCCACCAGTCAAGGGCACACACATTAGCTCAGGATCCGCTGCGCTTGTCAAATTAGCGAACTGCGCTGTGACATTGTAATTAAAATAATCAAGCGGCAGTGGCGGCAACAGCATTAGTAGCAATATTGAAAACAAGTTATCATTCAGGGGCAAGAGCAACAGCGGTCTTCGTGGTACTTGAGATGGATATCAGATGGACTGAGCCGTTCGTGTAATCACGCATAGTGGGATGATTTCATAAAAAGGTCCAACGTAGTGCCGCCGTCTGATCGGGAAACACAATTCCCGAGTTAAGCGAGGACTTGAGTCTCGTGATGCCACGTCTTTAATGCACATATTAGTATTTCGGTATCGACCACAATCTGGCACCAGAATTCATACGTCACGTACTATGACGTTGGTGACCTCTGCTGTGTATAAGAGGCAGCTGGCCGTTATCAATGCAACGCGTTTATCTCTCTTCTTTTTTTATTGGGCGCACGTTCTATTTTCGTCGCATATCCCTTCCTTATCGGGCTGTTATCGTTCGCACACTTACGAACACGTCAGCGATGTGGATATTGTTGTTTACGTATTAGCACTATCTGTCACATTTTCCCTGGAAATGTAAAACGCTCCGCGGTGTGGGTGTGGTATGGATGACTCGCTGTGAGCTCGTATCCCTACGTATGGTCAGGTTGGTCAGAACAATGAGCGAGGCGTGACTGTCGTCCCTCAAGCCCACTTATGACTATGCGATCAGCCCACGAGGCTTTCAAGACAAGTTAGGGTGCAGGTAAGAACTTCCGTAAAGGAGCAAAACAAAACGCAGTTGGCAAGTCATTGACTAGCCTTGAGTACAAGAGTACACGACCATTAAGATATGAACGGCGCTAAGGATCATCACCGCCTAGCCTAGTTTGTTCTTTTAAAGCAGTTTGTTTCACAACCTAAATGGTAAGCATTCCACGTGCGCCCCGAAGTAGGGAAAGTCCTATTCGAGCATCCACGTCCCTCTACGCCACAGGTGTCCCGACCAAGGCGGCTGGACTTCATAGTACAGAAAGCAAGCCACTCGTGTCACTCGTGCCACTCGTGTATATATATATATATATATATATATATATATATATATATATATATATATATATATATATATATATATATATATATATATATATATATATATATATATATACCTCTGTGGTCAAAATTAATGTGGAGATTTTCCATAAGGGCGTTTTTAGTGGCCACCTCATTTATTTTTTATTTTTCACTTGAGCGAATAATCCATCCAATTAATGCTTCAAGCCACGGGATGTCGCGTCGTTCCACGCGTATACCCGAGACTGACGCGTAACTGTGATCCTACAGCTGTACGTTAGCATGCCAGAAATGTGCGCGCCTGTGATGTCTCACAGCAAGTTCGTCGACGGTCCAAGACCTGTTTGCAGGAGAAGGTTGGTAGCAATATCCCCATAGCTGCCAGATGGCAGTGATGCTTCCCTTGGACGTCCAGAACAGAGCCGTTCTTTCGTCCTCGCGCCATGTCTTTCGGCGATCTCGTTGAGGGCCTCCAAATCGAAAAGCTCAGCGAGGCTCGCTGAATGACGTACGATGTCTCTGCGAAAAATTGAGGCGGAATTCGTCCCTTACGCTTCCTGCACCATTCGTCAAACTTTCCGCGTAGCCTAGGCAAGAAGCCGCTGCTATTTCAAGAATATTCTGTCGGTCCTGTGAAGTATTACCAGCAAAATAAGAGTAAGAGATCGAGGGGAATTCTGCTTGCTCCCTAGGCATTTGGGACAGCTCCTAGTGCTACACAAGCTCGCTTACGAGCTTGAAAAAGTGGCTGAAGCCATTCGCAGGATGTCCATTTAACTTATGAAGAAGGCTTTACCTCCTCGCAAAATAAATAACAAGCAAACGGTACAAACTAAATGAGAATACGTCGTAAGGACGTGATTACATTAAAGGAGCTGAACGCGGAGTCTCCGAATATGTCCCACTCGCCAAACACTGCAGCCACAAAGCTATGCGCCCGGGCTTGAATCGGCCTATGTCGAGGTAAAATGGTATGCGTAGACTCCCTCCTTCTCTCTCTTCCGACACACACACACACACACACACACACACACACACACACACACACACACACACACACACACACACACACACACACACACACACACACACACACACACACTGATAAGTTCTTTCTTTAATTTATTCCTCCAGCACCTCCCTCAACGTATGTTTTTTACTTGCACTATAGCTGTGCTGGCGGGTTCACTGCATGCTGCTTCACAGCTTACACCGAAGAAAACATGGACACAAAGAGAGGACACACATGAGCGTGTGTGTGTATCACTGGCAGTTATCTTCCAAATGAAATGCTTATGCTTTGTTCACTGTCTCTACGGAGTGTTTCTAGCCCGGCCCACTTCGTTTTAAATCAGTGTCTTTTTCTCGCCGTTCTAACCCATTGGAATTCCGATATGAAATAGCAAACCAGCAACTAGAGATAGTACGCCAATATAAGTACTTAGGTGTGACGATATCAGACGATCTTGACTGGTGTGCGCATGTGACAAACGTACTCTCATCAGCTAACAAAACGTTTGGGTTCTTACGACGTCACTTACAAAGTGCTCCCCAGCATGTCAGACTACTAGCTTACAAGACACTAATACGGCCCAAACTAGAGTACGCATCAGCCATTTGGAATCCTCGCCAGATGTGCCTCACAAAAACGCCCTTGAGGCCTTCCAGAATCGTGCCATTCGTTTCATCCATTCCACCTTTTCATATGATACCAGCATAACATCTCTGAAAGCAGAATCTGGCTTACAAGCACTTTCCAATCGACGTCTCATTGCTAGTTTATCATTATTCCATAAGTTCTACCACAGCGCGCTTAATCAAGCACCATATATTTTGCCACCATCACGCATATCCTATCGCATTGGTCACCCCTTAAACGTTGCCCGTCCTCAGGCGCGTACTGTCACCTTCGCATCTTATTTTTTCCCTCGAGCAGCCAAAGACTGGAACGGCCTTGCGCAAGATATTGCTTCTACCTCTAGCCCATCTGCCTTCATGGAAGCAATCACATCACAGTATACCATGTAACACAGTGTTCACGATGTTGTATACCTTGTAATCCACCCCTTATGTAATACCCCCCCCCCCCCTCCCATCCCCCAGTGGGGTCCTTAAGGAATAAAAGTGAAAGTGAAAGATCGTTTTAAGAGTACACATGCTTGGACATAACGTGCTTTTCTGCGAGCGAAAGAACGCACTTCGTAATCCATATAATTTAAGTGTGTGTGTGTGTGCGCGTGTGTGTGTGTGTGTGTGTGTGTAAGGGAAGGAATGAGTGAGTGTGATGGCACTACTATGACGCATCCACGGCCAAGTTACTGTGCAAAAAGAAGGGCGATAATCGGGCTGCGCCTTTTGTGCCTATGTACCACAGCAGGCAGAGGAAGCTTGGTTTGCTCTTGCCTGCACTGCACAGAAACTGAGCCTTTATACCAGATACAGGTCCCAATACGGGTATAGATACGGTTCCACGAGATACGGGTCTTGTCCGTGCGCATTGAAGAACCCCATGTGGTCGAAATTTCTTGAACCCTCCAGTATGGCGTCTCTCACAATCAGATCCTGGTTTTGGGACGTAAAACCCCAGAAATCAATCAGCAGACAAAAGTACACACCTGATGATGTTAAAATAACACACACGCGTAACTGATGCTATAATCAACCAGGAAAAAGAAGTCGGGAGAGAAGTGTTCGGGACAAACCAGTATAACGTACGTCAATTTCTTGCCTATGCGCGAGTTCCTTTTCCACATCGCCTGTCGTACCGCGTCGTCTGCTTCTCTCGGTAAACGATGCGCTGCGGCCTTTCTACCGCGATGACACACATTTAGGTGCACAACAGTAGTCTTTTTACTTGACTTTTATGATCTTCGGGTTGGTGCACGGCTGCATGACAACGACTAAGGAACTATACAGCTGTTTCTTTAGCGCGCGGTAATGCGATAGGGAGTTGCCTTTATAGGTCGACCGCGGATCACCTGTTTCCAGCCGCGCCCACCAGGTGGCAATCATTCAGATGAGCCACGAATACAAGGTCTTACTTTGTCCCCACCTCCTCACCCTCTTTCCCAACCCCTTGTTATGACACGGATTCGCATTTATGTCTAGTGGGTTAAGGTAATGAGCGCAAGAGAAGGAATGAGTGCCGCTATCATTCCTCTAGTTAATGTACAAAATACGTGCTTTGTCTGAAAGAACTTTATTGCGGCCTTCACTCAACACAATTCTCGCGCATGTCTACCTTCTCTTGCGATGTGAGGCGCATCACGCTAAGGCGAGTGCTAGAATGTGGTTGCCTCGCGTTGGTTCTCTGTCTCGCGGTGCGTGAAGAAACATGCAGAGATGCTTGTGGGGCTACGCCGTGGAGCTCGTCGAGCATGCGACAGTGACGTTCTTACATCAAGGGCTGGCAAATGCGGTCCATTTGACGGTTGACCAACGGAGGGTGATCCATGGGGACGGGCGAATCGTGTCTTTCTACTGAGACAAGCTGTGCAACTGTACCCACTGTAGCTTCTGGGAGTCTGCAGGTGGGAGCTTTCCACTGGAGACAAAGTTGCTGGTGATTCTCCAGAGGCTGCATCTCTTCATACATGTTGACATCCGGAAGTCCGCCGTACGGTGAAGGGTAGATCTGATGAGACGTCATTGAAGCAGCTGGTTGTGTGCTAGATGAAGGAGCAGTAGAAGTAGTAGTACAAAGCTTTATTATATACATAAACCAGACAGGCTAGAACTCCAGTGCCCTGCAGGAAACATACAGGGTGAAGAGCGTAGTCCGTCCGGCAGGGTGGTGCCCCTATTCCAGGGCCCCACTGGCACGAGCCATCCGTTCAGCTCTGTGGATCAGTCGCAGCTGATCCACCAGGGCTGGGCTAGACAGCAGCGCCTCCCATTCAGCCCATGTGCCATTGGTGTCGTGCTCTTCGGCGTGCTCTGCACACTCCCACGTGATGTGAAAAAGTGTTGGGGTGGCTCCACACCACGGGCATATGTCTCTATACGCCGTGGGGTAGATCAGGTAGAGAGTGGGCAGATTTATATAAGTGTTTGTCTGTAATCTTCTTAGCGCGGTCGCCTCCGCAGCGTTGAGCTTGCTATGTGGACGTGGATATAGCTGCCTATTTTCCCTGTAGTGCCTAAGGATTGTTGCGAAACAAGGGTCCAGGGGTGTAGGGTCCTCTATTGCAGAGTCTGGAGTGGCTCGGTGATTTGTAAAGCCTCGAGCCGCCTCGTCCGCATGCAGGTTCCCTGTCACGCCCTCGTGCCCCGGTGCCCAAGTAAGGAGCAAGTCTTCTGCGCTTTGCTGCGCACTCGTCCTGTTCTTGCGGAAGTCCTAGGGTGCGTGCTCGTTTTGATGTTCTGGCATCCATGTCGAAGCGACTGATTCGGCTCCTTCGCACTTGCAGTATGGTGAGTTGATCACGAGGCAATTGAAAGCGCGCTTATGAATGCTCACGGAGACATCAGAAACGTTCGAACGAGGACTGCGCGCGATGTGCGCTCGCCACGATACTCACGCGCAGATAAAACACGTCGTCTTTTTTTCCTTCTGCGAATCACCGAGTGGCGTCGCGCTCTTGGTTTTGATGTTCATGATTTATCTGGATAAACGTCTGCCCTGAATACCAGGACTTCAAATTTGCATGATTGCTTTCTTTCTCTTTAATTATTTTTAAGAAGCATTTCCTGCCAAACTGTCCGTATTCTATTGCATACACCGTCCTCACTTCTTTTTTTCGTAAACCCGGTCATCATCATCATCACCCTCAGTGGGCACAAGATAGTGTAACGATGATCATAACGAGGTTTTTATTTTAGCTGCACCATTATAGTGTTAATAATTACCTTTACAAATTATGGTGATGTTATTATCGATATTTCTTGCTTAATACACTATACGCGCAGGATCGTGGAGACGAGTGTAGTGCCCAACCAGAGGGCAAACTGCGCGTCGTCAGCGTGGTTTTCTCCGAAAAGTGACTGACTTCACACTCATCATCATACTTCATCCAACTTATTTCCCTTTTCCTTTTCCCCGCCTGTGCAGAGTAGCAGGCCAGATTGTACTTACTCAGGCCGACCTCTCTGCCTTCCAATAAGTTCTCTTCGTCTCTCTTGCCCGAACACCGAAAGTGACGAGTTTCACCTCGGACACCAAGTTCGACAAACTTCAGCTAAACATGCCACGAATTACCAGTGTCAAGGACAATCTCACCTCGAAAAGTCCTAAACAGCTTGCACACACATCATCATCCGTGAGTAGGTGTTTTTATATTCCTGGAAATAACTGGACCTTCTTTCGTGATGCACGATCACGCCAGAACTTCGCCGTCGTCCTCTCTTCAAAACTGCCCTTTTGATTGCGGTACTGCTACTTCTATAAATGACATCGAAGTGAGCGAGGAAGGCGTTTTAAATCTTATTCTAAATCTTGACTCTAAAATGAACGCAGGCCGCGACGACACTCCTAACTCCAGTGAAAAACAGCGCTAAAAGACGGGACGAAGGAAGGACACAAACCACGGCTTTATTCTTCCAGTCCGCATACACATACTCCAGCACAATCTCTAGGAAACACAATAGGAAGAAAAGAAATGAAGAACCTGCGCATAGGCAAAGAAATGCTTAATCCGACAGAAATTTTAACTCCTTCGGAAGGAGGGCAATCGAGGGGAGGCTGACGCATGCATCGCCGCTGTTGTAGATATGATACGCTTCAGAAATCAGACGCGCGCGTTTGTCATGGTATATTTACAAGAATGTCACCGTCTGTGTCACCACAGACGGTGACAGACGCGGCACGCGTGGCCTCGGTGTGATGCCGTCCCACCTCTTTGATGCACCACACTATGCGTTTCTGCATGGCTTCACGCCACGAGAGGACGCATGCTCTCGTGATGCGAAACTATGCATAAACGCAGAGCTTTGCGAAGATGCTGTGCACAGGACAAATTGACGAGCAGAGTCATTGTCTTCTTTGTGTTCTGCCTGCGGCTGCCAGCCGCAGTTTTGCCAGTGTAGTAGTCGGCTGAGTTCATGTGCGCAGGAGGAGAAAGAACTGCGCGCGCGAACGGCGCACACCGGGCATTGCGTGGAAGAAGCGCACGTGCACTCTTGGGGACCTGAACTAATGATGATGAGAGCTTTGTTCACCTGAGAAGGAACGATTTTCTAAACGGCTTCGCTGTTAAAACCTGGTTATCATCATCGTCACGCTATCTTGTGCCCGCTGACGGTGATGCTGATGATGACCGGGTTTGCGAACAAAAAAATGAGGACGGTGTACACATTAGAGTACGGACAGCTTGGCAAGAAATGCTTCTTAAAAAATAATGAAAGAGAAAGAAAGCAAGCACGCAAATCTGAAGTCCTGGTATTCAAGGCAGACGTTTATCCAGACAAACCATCAACATCGAAACCAAGAGCGCGAAGCCACTCGGTGATTCGGAGAAAGAAAAAGACGACGTGTCGTATCTGTGCGCGAGCGTCGTGGTGACCGCACGTCGCGCGCAGTCCACGTTCGAACGTTTCCTGGTGTCCCCGTGAGCATTCGTAGGCGTGCTTTTGGTTGCCCCGTGATCAACTCAAGACTGCACGTGCAAAGGAGCCGAGTCAGTCACTTCAACATGGATGCTGGAAGATTAAAAAGAGCACACAGCTTGCAAGAATGGGACAAGTCTGCAGCAAAGCGCAGAAGAATTACGCCTTCATCTCGTACTCACCCAGCTGATTCAATGATCTCTCATGAGAGCTACCCTTCACCGTACGGCGGACTTCCGGATGTCAACATCTATGAAGAGATGCAGCCTCTGGAGCACCACCAGCAACATTGTCTCCAGTGGAAGGCTCCCGTCTGCAGACTCCCAGAAGCTACAGTGGGTACAGTTGCACAGCTTGTCTCAGTGGAAAGACACGATTCGCCCGTCCCCATGGATCACCCTCCGTTGGTCAACCGTCAAATGGACCGCATTTGCCAGCCCTTGATGTAAGAGCGTCACCATCGCATGCTCGACGAGCTCCACGGCGTAGCCCCACAAGCATCTCTGCATCTTTCTTCACGCACCGCGACGCAGAGAACCAATGTGAGGCAACCACAGCCCAGCACTCGCCCTGCCGTGGTGCGCCTCACATCGCAAGAGAAGGTGGACCTGCGCGAGAAATGTGTTGAGTGAAGGCCGACCGTGGTGCGCCTCACATCGCAAGAGAAGGTGGACCTGCGCGAGAAATGTGTTGAGTGAAGGCCGAAATAAAGTTCTTTCAAAGTACGTATTTTGTATCTTAACTAGAGGAATGATAGCGGCACTCATTCCTTCTCTTGCGCTCATGCCCCTAGCCCACTAATAAAGGCGGACGCGTTTCTTAATAAAGCATAGCATAGCAAGGGGTTGGGAAAGGGAATGGAGGGTGCTGAGGCGGGCAAAGAGAATCATAGTATAAGAGTGACGTGAGGGATACAAGGGAGGTGGAGGACGTCACAGCGAGACATTGCTCGGCAAGGCGATTTGAACCTAGACACGTGACTCGAGTCCCGTAACATGACGCCACAGCTAGTCAAGTAACGTGTTCCCGCCAAAGTCCTGCATTATATAGTAACGTGACAAATCGCGTGTCTTAGTTGACGTTGTACAAGCCGGAAGTAGCAAGGTCGGCCCAAGCTCTGCTCTTAGCCCAGCTCTGCACCACTAGTGCAAGCTGGAACAGTGAAGCTGTTTAACAAGGCGCAGAAACGGTCGTCCCTCCGCAAAAAACTCGCCGCTCCGTTGTCTAGCAACCGGCGACGCCACAGCTCCGCAGCACCTAAGCACGCTTCGCCTCGCTACCACGACAGCGGGTGTGACGTCATGCCAAGCCACGCATGCGCTGAAGCAGTAGCAACTGAGAAGCCGCTGTAAAGCACCGCTCACCAACGGAACCTGCCGTGCCTGGCTAGTGCAACTTCTGGTGTGACGTCAGCAAACTGCGCATGCGCCGTTGCCATGGAGGAAGAACTCCAGGCCCGCGCCAACGCGTGCGAGGGTCACGTTAACGTCACTTTGAGAGAGGACAAAAACGTGGCGACGCAAGAAACTGCTCCCCCCAACTCTCGAAATGGGAGAGGGACGCGCACGGTCGCGGTCTCCGACGGCGTTGGGCTCGTCTGCTACTGGCCGCTCGCGCCTCGCGCTCCGATGTCGGATGTTTAAAGAAAAAAAAAAGAAGAGCCGCTTGCACGAGCGTCGTTTGCTTTCGAGGAACCAGATATAAATAGGCCGTTTTATTATCAACGTTTTTGTCAATATTTATCATTTATGCCCCGTTACTTATACACAAAAAGAAGGGAAAGAAACCTTACTACACTTCATGAGGAGATTATCTCCGCGGTGGTCTGGTGGTTATGGTGCTCGACTGCGGACTCCAAGGACGCGGATACAAACCAGAACGCGGCGTTATCGTTTTCGCTGCAGGCGAAAATGCTACAGAACCGTGCACACTGTGCAATGTCAGTGCACTTTGAAGAACACCAGGTGGTCAAAACTTCTGGAGCTTTCACTACGCCATTTTTCTCCTTTCTACACACTCATTGCCTTCCCTCTACTCCCGCAGACGCTGGGCCATGCTCCCGATATGGGTCGAGAAAAATAGCATCCTTTCCTTGCCTTAATGCATAGGCTGCGGCACAGCACCAGGCATCCGCGCGCAAGCAGACGGCAAGAGCGGCCGGTGCGTTCGAGCCGCGTTCCGCGCGACGGGCAGTTCGGCTCCGCCGCGACAGTTCCGTCTATGTGCGGTAGGTAGCGCTGTCACGGCGAAACGACAGATCATATTTTGATTGAATGTACAGATGTCCACCCAGGTGTAGATGTGGACACTACCCTGCAGGAGGCCATGGGTTTCAGGGATAGCACGGGAAAGCTGAACATGTCAGAGATATGTAAAAGGCGCTTACAGTATTGGTGGCGCAAAAGTATGGAGCAAACAGAAACGCAAGGTAGTTCGGGTAAAATTGTTACTTCAAAGCGGAACGATAATAGATCAAATAGGTAGTCGAGGAGAAAAAGTAGCTATGAAAATACGTGTGATTTGGGAAAACAAACGTTTGTAGAGGAAAAAAATAAAGGTAGAGCTTGGCGGCCCGCGGGCTACCGCCCCGTTATAAAGGGGACCATCCATCCATCCATCCATCCATCCATCCATCCATCCATCCATCCATCCGTCCGTCCGTCCGTCCGTCCGTCCGTCCGTCCGTCCGTCCGTCCGTCCGTCCATTCCATCCATCCATCCATCCATCCGTCCGTCCGTCCATTCCATCCATCCATTCCATCCATCCATCCATCCATCCATCCATCCATCCATCCATCCATCCATCCATCCATCCATCCATCCATCAATTTATCCATCCGTCCGTCCCTGAAAAATAACTAAAGTAGGGCCATTCGTGTGAGTGTGCGGACACTCCTCTCTCGTTTGATTAGTAGATTGGAAATGAGATGGCTCTTGGCCGGCCTCGTACGTTCAACTGAGCGCAAGAGGGCGCTACGGTTCTAAGCGACCCGGTGGGGAGGGTTGAGAGAAAGATTTAGATAAGTGACGTTAAATACAAGAGAATGTATTTACAAGTAAGTGACGCGTTTTCTTTTATGTGTGTAAAAATATGCAGTGCAATTATCAGCTGTGCTCGACGTCTGTTTATGTGCAAGGTGTCAGCAACACGGCATGGGACAGGTTTACGGCTACGGCGCGGTTATGAGTTTTTGTTCAATATGTTGAGATATGCCGAGTCATAAATGTGGTCTGTAGAACAATGAAGTGAGCAAAGCGCTTGTACTGGCAAAGCCCATCCCCGCAAGTTAGTACCACGCGACGCGAGAGCCCAGCGTTCGCCTGCCGATGGGCTTGGGGTTGACGCTCTCGATGGCTGCGCCACCGCGCGCCGTGCAAATTCGGCTTCGGCCGTGCTAAGAGATTGCAAAGCACGACGCATCACTAGGTTTTTGAAGGTCGTGCGAACGCCATCTTGTTTGTCCACCCCTCGTGCGCCGCGCTCGGCGTCTGCTTGACCTCGTGACCCCTCTCTCCCTTTTCTTTCTTTTTTTTTTTGCAGACAACCATGCGGTGATAAAGTTTTAAACTGGGACGTTGCACTTGGAATGACCCATATGTGTAGTTAATAAACTGTGTCGCGTCACTTGAAGAGGTCGTAAAAAGAATATGGAACTGCCTGTTTATTATTTTCACTGCTTGAATAGGTATTCTGCATGCTGATCCCGAGATATTTCGCCGATATATTTGGTCTGCATTTAATAAAACCCGTATGAAATCTAGCTTTCTTGAGCTCCCGAAACGACCATGCGACACCACAGGGCGGCATAGGCACTATTCAGTGGCGTCACCTTAAGACGTTTAAAAACGTAAACATATCACTAACTTTCGTTTTCTCTAAAATAACAGATTTATATGAAGCCGGGAAAGTAAGGAAACAGTTGGACCTCGTGTCGTGCCGCTGTAAGGCAGAAAAGCTGGAGCATGGTTTGTTTTTCCATGGCCTCCGAGAGAGCTCGAGTCTCGGAGGCCTGCTACATGACGTCACCTGCAAAGTCGAGGGGAGCGCGTGCTGTGAAATCGAAACCGTGTTTTTTGTTGCTGTAAATAAAGGTGGGCCGTGCAAGAAAACAATGTTTATTATAGTTTGGCAGGCCAGGATTCAGATTACACTATTCGTTAAAAAAATTTAGAAAACTTTTCGCGACTCCTTTAACTCTTTCTTCTTGCGTACGCCAGATAGTCTTAGATTTATTTTTCATCAGTTCTCTATTTTTCTCGCCGCCTTTTCATGTGCAGAGCCACGAGCAAACGAGCCGCACCTCAACCGACAAAGTTCTCCTTCTCCCTACGCACTTCAGCCATGCAGTGAAAACGTTCGCCAACCTATTCCCCAAGACCGCGTCAGCTCATCGGCTTCATAAAAAGAGAGGGGAAAAAAGGGGGGAGGGGGGTGTCCCTCTTTCCTTTGATGAGTATACGAAAGTAAAGGCCTTCAAAAGTAAAGTCAAAATTTTGCACAGAAAAGTTCATGTACGAGGGTCGTCAAGTTTTACAGTGAAGCTGGCTATAACTAGCCTGAACGTCCAAGGGCGGCGTCTGCGGTAATCGCAGAAGGCTGTGCGCGTGCACTTTCTTCTCTTGCGCGAGACCATCTCGTGCCCTCATCCCACTACTGCACGATTGTAATGGTGCGAAGCCCAATGTGCGATATTTCAAATAAGCCCTAACAAACCCAAATCAAACGCGTTCGTAACCTCGCTAATTAAGACAATAACGGAGGTAATCAATAATTGAGAAAAAGCTAATGAATCAATCGTCGGGATTAACGCAGTGATGAACAATGGGGCCGCACATTTCAGATTCGATGACTTACCATCCATACGGAATGCATAAATTTTTGTTTGGGGTGCCGTAAATGAAATACAGTTATCGATTGTTGCGTTTCGATCCAAATACGACCCAAGGAATCCTAGAGGTGGAGTGCATACGACAAATAACGCAATATATCCAGGGGTCACGAAACTGTCGGAACCAGCAAAAAAGAGGACTCGCGCGTGTTGTTTAGGTAAGCCCTTCTGATAATATTAACTAATTCTTCCCACTTAAACAGCTTGTATGTTTCCAAACATGCAATGAAAATCGTTGAAAACCTCGTCCCTCAGTCCATGATGTCATTTTTGTTTCGCCGCATCTACTTTGAAGCATTGCACTAAAGCTGTAGAACCTTTAGAGATATCTGGAAAGGTGTTCACACATTCTTTTTGTTTTTTCACTACGCAATTTCTCCATGACTACTGACGCCGCCCTGACGAAGACAAGTCCACTTGTCGAAACGTTGGCTCCTGCGACATTCCCTGTTCTAAATCGTATTTTGCGATCTGTTCATCGATTCAAGCATCCATCTTTCCCTGAGCTTCTCTTCTAGTTTGGATTCCATGACTACTGGTATTTCTACAGAATATAGCACTGATAACGCAGTAAAAGTTACGACGGGCAGTGCATATGCCTTAATAATGACTTGGGTTCTAAGTGCCAAAACCGCGATACGGTTACCGGGCACACCATAGAGGGGGACTCGGGACTAACATCGGCCACCTGGCGTTACTTAACGTGTACTGGAATTTATAAGTACACAGGTCTTATTGCATTTCGCCAAAATCGCGATTACCCAAGAGCACGTGGTTAGATTCCCCGCCGCGGCAGCCGCATTTCATGCTGTCCATGCCATCCTCTCTAGAAGTCCCTCGCTTTCGGGACAAGAACGACAGCAGGGCCAGGTTAAATGTTCCACAGCGTACAAATCAGTGCTCACCCTTGGTTTTGAAGATTCATGCACGGGTGTAGGTCAATGATGTTCTTTTTTTGCGGAGGAGTGTCATTTCGGGGCGCCTATGTATCTTGGCAACAATATAGGCTAACACGAGTTGTCTTCGCAGGAGGTTATTCTGCAGGGTTCCCATTGCCGTCTGCCTTGAACAGAATTCGTTGGCCCGCATCTAGAGCCGAACTTACAAAACTTCTCTTTCGTAAGTACTTCTTGCGATTGGTCCGATGACTTCGCTAAAGATATGTGCAGCTTCCGCATTGGCTGAAATATTCTCTTATGAACTTCTTTGTCGTAAGATGTTTTTGTGAAAACGAGCCCTGCTTTTTTTGCTTGCAGTAACATCAGTAACCGAGGGTACGCACTGGAGCATTGCCCTAATCAATTTGTGGTGATTCCCATATGTTGTTTTATGGGGTTTAACGTCCCAAAACCAGCTCTGATTATGAGGGACACCGTAGTGGAGGGCTCCGGAAATTTCGACCACCTGGGGTTCTTTAACGTGCACTGACATCGCACAGCACACGGGCCTCAACATGGCGATTCCCATAAGCGATGTCAGCAAGTGAAGACGGAACTTGTTTTGATCGTGCATTGTTGACTTGGAAGTTAGAATACGAGATTACGACAGCTACCTGTGCGGGTTCGTTATGCAGTTAACGATGAACAGACGCAATCGCGGCACTTTCTACAAAAGTCGAATATATCAAATGGTGCAAACGGCCGGACCACGCAGCACAAACACGGGGAATCCAATACGAAGCAGTCCCAGCTGTCAGCACCCACGCTATGAGATCAGCCTGTGCATCCATAGAGGTGGTTGGAAGGCTTTCTTTGCAGACATCGAGTCTCAGGCAGTGGCATTCGGAAGGTGTCGGTCGTTCGGACTGGTACCGGGAAATATGAAGGCCGAAAATGACGCCCTCCAGCATCCAATATACGGGTAATTTTGTTGCCTTCGTTCCTTGCTCTTGAGACCGACGATCCCTAAAGTATTTAGCGCAGCACATAAGCGGGATCGACTCTTGTCGCTGGGCTTTCTGAGAATGGCTCTTCCAGGGAACCGCTTTCCCAGGACGAGAATTCGGGCGAACAGAGCTTGGGAGGCCCGAAGACGCAGCCGTAGAGACTGGGCCTCGTACTTTGAGAGTCTAGCAGGAAGCTTCAGACAGGAGGGTCATAGTCACACTATGTACAAGCATAGAATTATGTTTTTTTGGGTGTGCTTTCTGATAATTTCTTCTCTTTCTCTTTATACTTGCCAACCAGGTCACACCAAACATGTCTGAAAATATTTCTACGTTAAAAGAAAGAGAAATACGAATATTGAACACGTGCGTTTTTCTTTTTCCCACGAAGAAAGCAGACTTTTTGTCTATTCATGACCCGTGCACTAAATTACATCTATGGTCACTTGAGTGTGTGTTATGTACTTGCGCATGGAGAAAGGTTAGCACACCGCAGTACCGTGTTGACGAATACGTTCCAGGAGCAGTCGCTGTGTATTGAAATACCCCTTAGCATGGTGTACGTAACTTGGACGCTTTTGTCTTGAAATGAAGTTAGCTACAGCTTATAATTGAAGTCTAGAGTTGGACGGAATCCCATCTGGTCGGGGAATAGCATGAAGAACACACAGCACCGACCAAAGTAAATACATTTACTTTTACTTTGGTCGGTTCTGTGTGTTCTTCAGCTTAAAATGAACAGACCAAATCATTCTCGAGAGACGTAGCTTCAAATCAAGGTGCTTTTATATGTCTTAGTTCACCTTCTAATTACTTCTAGGCGTGACTGGTAAACTTCCTGGTTGGTAGGACCTTGAAATTTTAAGGCGACTTCCTGTCGGAGGGTAGTGAACTGAGGTGGTTGGTACGTAACGAAGTGGAACATACAGCGCAACGACGGGACGTAGTGAAGACATGCTGTATCAGACGTCTATGTCTATGTACAGCACTTGGTTTGTAGTCTTTACGTGCCTCTTTTTGCTAGGCTGTTTGTTTTTCTTCGACTTACTGTCTCCTATAGCCACGGTTATTTACAAATTTCGACAGAAGGCATTGTACATGCTTCGCCTACACAGAAGTGGCTGGTCTGTAAAAAAAAAAAAACGGAAGAAATATGAGCATGCATCAGTGGCGCTATAACCAGATATTTACAGCATCATTTGCTTTTCATATTTTGTAAGGGATACTTTTTGAATAATGATTTGTTAAAATTTGCAGACAGTTTTTTTACGTATTTCATGCACTTACGCCACGTTTTAATGAAGTTTGAAGATATAAAAATAATCTTGACGGCTTGTCACATACGCTCCTGCTTGAAGTAAAATGGGGAGATAGCATTCGCACACCTCTACCGGGCCTCTAGGGAACTCTAGGGAAGGCGCCGCCAGTGGAAGTGAGAAATATCGCAAATTTCGTAGAAGTTAATATCCGGATACCGAAAATGTATGAGGTATCTACATGGCCATAAACCACCTAGTGATGAATTTGGACGCGTAGTTTTAGTAATTTAATGAGCGTGCTAAAAACAATCGGTATCAGGTGAGGAATGCAGTGGTAAGTACTCTTCAAATTGCACAATCCCTTCCTTGTCTCACTCTCTCTGCTTGTCCTTTGTAGCCATGCCCCATTCTTCTATTTCCCGAAGCGCTTTCTCGTCCTATAAAATTTAGCAGCGTCCGGTATTTTCATTCCCCGTCATTGACTAACCCAATCTCCTGCCCACATTTTGGGTAGCGGGCTGAGATAACCTGTCCCTTTTCAGACGCGACAGCTCTCGTGCACCCTCTGAGGTCTTGTTTTTTTAACAAGCAGCAACGACACTTTGGCCTGCGTGGGAATCGACCGATTCACTTCTTTCGTAGTGCGTTTCGGCAATCGACACGCTATAAATATACGTGGTTGAGCGTCGGCAGGTAGTTACTCGCTCCTAATCAGAATAATTGCTATCCTAATATATTTAAGCCTGCTTATTGTGGCGTGAATTGTCTTCTTCGTCAGATGTACGGGCGATCTCGCGTTCTTTTTCGACTGCTACATGGTCACGGTGCGTTAATTCTTGCCGAATTAATGCAGTTATTCTGCGCGCCAGCTTTATCTGTACGAGCAGCATAACTTGAAGCGTCGAAGGCCTTAAACGAAACTGAAAGCTGCGCGCTGAGCAATTTGATTGCCGGGAATTACGTCCCAAAACCAGCTATGATTATGAGCGACGCCGTAGTGGACCCCACTGACATCGTGCACCGACATCGTGCAGAGACGTGCACTGACATCGCACAGCACACAGGCCTCAACGTTTCGCCTCCACCGAAATGCAGCCGCCGCTGCCGGGATTCGATCCCGCGACTTTCGGATCTGCAGCCGAGTGCCATAACCACTAGACCACCGTGGCGGGGCATTATGGAAAGAATATAATAACCAAATTTTGCATAAATTGACTTATAATAAAGAAACTTTCCTACAAACTATACTATTCGAAGTTTCATGAAAATGAAAAAAAGAAAGCAAACTTTTGGCAAATATTTCTTCTGCAGCCTCACTAGAAAAAAGTGTACAAAATACTTTGCCACTTCAATACTTCACGAAACTGTTTCTTTTTTCCCTGTCATGATACCAATCTTATATTATTTTTCATATGCTAAAGTCACAGATGGTGGAACGCGCGACGGGGACAGTTGGCACGGAGTGACCTATGCACGATTAGACAGAGACAGGGCAATGTTTTCTGTAGTCAAAACACCGCGTTGAAGCTGACAGGCAGACTATAGAAGCCGCGCTTGGCTACGGGCACGTCGCATCCGTCTCCTCGCACAACAGTCAAATGGCCTTGCTCTTATCCGCATACATGTGACTCTGCCAGCAGAAGAATCAACTCACTTGTTGCATGGAACAGGTGGGTCTGTTTTCGTTTGGTTTTGTTTTACGCAAAGAAAGGAGTAAGCAGGAAATAAAAAAAGAAAGGGTTCGTATCACTCTCTGGTCATAAGATCTCAACAAGGTTATCTGAAGCACGTGTCGCTAAACGATCAGGTGGCATCGCTGAACGACGGCGCGCGCATATTTATCCGTTCATTTATTTATTTTGCACGGCACTGTGCAAGCCGGTGTTCGCTTCAGGTAAACATCTCTCTCAGAAAAAAAAAAAATCGGCGTTCTCGGGTAAATTGTGCCTACGACGATGCGGGGGTTGTGGTTTTATCTGTACAGTCCTGCCAAAACTGCGACCCGTATCCAAACTCCCTGTGTCCGTGGTCGTGGCTTGCCTCGTCGTACTAGAGCCCTCTTGTATGAGTTTTGGGTTGGCTCTTGTGTTAGTGCGCGAAAGGTTATACCGTCAAGGACGTGCGGACAGCCCGTCGTGTGCGTCTTGTCGCCCCAGTGAGACACTGGAAAATATAATCGTGCAGTGCCCTGCGTTTTCCACGCAGCGTGCATTGTCAGTGAAGACATACGGACTGATTTCACTGCGGTGTGCCTCAATTACCGATTGCCTTTTTCCCAGTGGGACTGCTCGTCGACGTGGTCAGGCCCATCGAGCTCTGTTAGCTTTCTTGAACGCTACTGGTTTGGCCTCCCGCCTATAGTCATGTTTATGTGTTTACTTCATTTTGTGTGCGTTTGTTCGTATCCTCTTCCTCTTTTCTTTCTTCTTCTGGCTGATTTCCTCTCTATTTCCATCATTCACGTCTTCTATCTGTTCTCTCCCCCTGAAAGAGTAAGCAGGCGTTGTGCCCCACTCGGTGGCAGTTGCCAGCTTGCTCCTGCCTTCTTCCCTCTGTGTCCTTATGTGCTTTAATAATAATAATAATAATAATAATAATAATAATAATAATAATAATAATAATAATAATAATAATAATAATAATAATAATAATAATAATAATAATAATAATAATAATAAACTGCAAGCTTAATCGTATCTTACTTCTGTTTTACTTTTGATGCATGCACTATTCTGTTGTCTGGTATCTGTTCGAAGTGGGGCTTCTTTTTTTTTTCTTGCGTCTAAGAGTGTCGTTGGACTATTTTTATTTAATCAGTGATCTATTATACTTTGTGGAAGTAACTATGATACAATGATTTCGGAAAATATTGTTAATTTGTTGTGGCGAGGTTTGCCAACACAGCTCTTGTTTACGCTGTAGTTCATACGCAACTATCTCCACACTTCTGAAATAGCCATGATTGGGCTTCAGTATGCATAAACAAGCAGTTTCATTCGTAGTAGTCATCTGCATACATCAGGACTTTCCATCAGGACTTTCCAGATTGCAACTATCCGGATGGGTTCCAGTGAAATAGGAACTAAATTTTTTGCTGGTTGCAACAGCGTGAAGCCAGCAGACACTGGTGAAAATTAACTATTCAATTTACAAATGCGAAGGTAATAGCAAAATGAAAATTGAAAGGGGACAAAACAGTTTAACTCTCAAGAAGTCATTGCGGTTATATAGAAGGTCAGTAGTCAAGCATGTTTAGCCATATTTCATGACAAGATGAAGGGATCCTGTAAGGGCGATTTTCCCTTGAATACATGTGTGATGCAGTGTTGCAACTGGGAGCCACTCTACGAACTAATAGAAGGAAGAGTAACATGCCTAAATTTTTCATTTGGATTTATTTTCGAACTATACTTAGCTGACTTTCTGTTCACGCTGTTCAAGCTATTGAACAAGAGGGGGAGGGGGGGGGAGAGAGAAAGCAGTGGGTTACAGTGACTCAGCAGAAGAAGCAGAAGACGAAGTCGTTTCAATAAAGGAGTTAAGAGTGACGAAAATCAAACTTCCCAGCAGGCTTCCGAAAGCAAATAAACCAACTCTTGCGCGGAACTCTTTGAAATGTTTGTTGAAGAACGCGAGATATTATAGGTGAGGACGTCGATATGGACACGCTGAGCTTGATTAGCAGAGGCCCATCACCTGACCGAAGTGCCACTAGGAACCGAGTAATTTTCTTTAATGAATCATGACTTTAAAAAGCTTAAAATAAAAAAAGGACTGCATAATGAATAAGGAAGGTGAGAGCAGCTATGGTTATCTTAATCGCGAAATTGCATTTCTCTACCACAGTCAAACTGACATTACGTGAAACGACAGAAACGACAGATCATGACGTTCTCGTCAAGCAATATTTAATAAATCACCTCGCTGCGCACTTATTTCTTGCATCGCTGGTGTAGAATTTAGTGAGCAGCCCCGCCACGGTGGTCTAGTGGCTAAGGTACTCGGCTGGCGATCCGAGGGTCGCGGGATCGAATCCCAGCCGCGGTGGCTGCATTTCGATGGAGGCGAAATGTTGAGGCCCGTGTGCTGTGCGACGTCAGTTCACGTTAAAGAACCCCAGGTGGTCGAAATTTCCGGAGACCTCCACTACGGCGTCTCTCATAATCAGAGCTGGTTTTGGGACGTTAAACACCACAAATCAATCAATCGGAATTTGTGAGCATGTATGTTACGATGTACACCAGGATCTCTAAAAAAATGCTAAAGTACGTGTCCTGGAGCACAATAACTGCCTTCTCCTTAAATAGATTTCGCTTCGCCATTCAGTTTGGCAACACTTCGTCAACAACAAAGATTCGTCAGTAGACAGCCTGCAAAGCTCGCCGAGAATATAGCTGGAAAGTATCGATCGTTTTGTAGTATAGTCAAGTCTAAGTAACCGCTTTGAGAAATGTAACTCGTCTTCACTTCAACCGACTTCGTTTTTAGAAAATCGACCTTCTTATGTAGGTCGAACATGGCGTCTGAATAAGTATTCTTCTTTATTTTCAAGCATCTTCGTTCGCTAAAACTTTTTGCCGTGGGTCGGTAGCATTTCCTGATGTGTCCGACACATCGCGGTCCGGCATTACGATATAGAGCCCTTATGAACGAAAACGTTTGTGAATTACAATCTCTGTTTGCGAGATCCAGTCACCATGCAATGCCTCTAAGACGACAGGGAATATGCGCTGTTTTGCCTCACACATAAATGACGGCGTCTTTGTTCGGCTCATAAATAAAGGAAGTGCTTCGGACTTTTTCCCATTTCGAAAAATACATCATTCGCCAAATTGAAAGGTCTGCGTATTCCTTAACTCGTGTTGCTCCCACGCACACAAGATAACCAGAGGCCAAATTTACTAAACTTTTTTTATCTTAGGTCTTTTTATGAGTTGATGGCTGCCTTCTCTATATAATACGCCTAAGATTACAATTTGTTGGCATCACCATTCCCTCCCCCCACCCCTTCTTTTTTTCATTCACAAACGCACACACAAAATTTCGAAGTAAAAGGCCGTTCTGAACGCAGGTCCCGGGAAGCTACTTGTATAACGCTAAAGTTAATCAGAACAACAAGCTCCAGACTATTCTGCTTTTCGATATATTATTAGCGAAGGCTGGTAACGAACGCTGCTCAGAGTTCAGAGAGAGCCTTTACGAACAAAATAAAGTTGAATTGTAATGGTTCTTTTTTTTTTTTTTTTTGTCTGTCCCGGCCGCGGCGGCTGCATTTCGATGGAGGCGAAATGTTGAGGCCCGTGTACTGTGCGATGTCAGTGCACGTTAAAGAACCCCAGGTGGTCGAAATTTCCGGAGCCCTCCACTACGGCGTCTCTCATAATCAGAACTGGTTTTGGGACGTAAAACCCCACAAAACAAAACAACAACAATCTTTTTGTCTGTAAGCAAGCGCTGATGGCCATCGGCTGGCAACCCTAGATGATCTTTTTATTTATTTATTTGCTAGAACGGAAAAGAAAATACACCTTCAAGAGGGGTTTAGTGGTTAAAACCTGCTATTAGCAGCTTGACTCGGCTGAGGAACCGTCGCGGCAGTCAGCGAGACAAGCAGACATTCTCACCGATGAACTTGAAAATACATGCAAAACAAATGACGAAAAAGAAATCGACGAGCACCATTTCAATGCATCGCCTCTAGCGTAAGCACGATTTTTTTTTTTTTACCCGATATAGAGCATAACCTTGGGATATTTCTTCAGTTTCGTATGATTGCATTTACGTTTTCGACAAGTCGTGGAAACTATTGCATTTAAGAAGCCATAACTGTTTCGTTGCAACGCATTTAGCACAGACTCGCATACGGGGTATTTCACACACACTCCAAGTTATCACATTAGTGATGAAGGGGTAATTGAAGCATTTCTTTCCGGTCTGATATTAACACAGAAATTTGCGTATGTTAATTACTCCAGGTAAATTCGAAAATTACTACTGAAGTCGGACTAATTAACGTGCAAATGAGCTATGTGGTAGACCCCAATGGGAGCTGCCGCAGTGGTTACGGTGCTTCGCTCCTGACACGAAAGAGGCGGGTTCGATGCCGACCATGGCGGTCGCATTCCGTTGGAGGTGAAATTGTCAGTGTGCGTCAGAGAACCCCGGATGGTGAAAGTATCGGGAGCCCTCCAATTACGGCGTGTCTCCTAGCCACATCATGGTTTTGGCACGTAAAACTCACGCGGTTATTGTTACTATCCCGATGGAAAACTTACAGAGCGCCATCTCAGCGACTTTGTAGCCGTTTACAGAGTTTATATTTCCTGGGGTTTTACGTCCCAAAACCACGATATGATCACGAGAGATTCCGTATAGTGGAGGTCTCCGGAAATTTCGACCACCTGGGGTTCTTTAACGTACGCTGACATCGCACAGTACACGGGCCTCAACACTTCGCCTCCACCGAAACGCAGCCGCCGCGGCCGGGATTCGATCCCGTGACCTTCGGATCAGCAGCCGAGTGCTATAGCCATTACACCACCGTGCCTAGGCAGCCATTTACAGAAATACGAAGTGTTTAGACTGCCACAGACGCAGTGAATTTCGACCAGTTTCAAGCCGCAACGTGAGAATGGATTTCCGGGAGACCGCAAGTGTGTCGCCCGTTTCAGACACCCATGAGTGACACGAATGTTTTCTGTCGGGCGAAAGCGAAGCGAACGGAGATCGCGGTTCGATAAGGCAACTCGCCCGACGGTGAGATGTAAACAGTCATGTCACTCATGGGTGTCTGCAAAGGGCGAGGCACATGCGCTCTCCTGCAATTCATTTTCGCGTTGCTGTGTCAAATTGGCCGGAATTCAGTGCGCTGTGGCAGCCTCAACACATTCGCAATACGGTGTACATCTACGCAGCTATACAAAGGTCACTCAGATCTGCGCAAGTCATCCGTTGGCCTCAATCGTCCGACCTCTTCAGGCTCAAAGGTTAATTAGTCTAATTTGTGTGACTAGTTTTCTGGGAACTACATCGAGCTGTTTTTAATTGGGTACATATGTGGCAAAAAGAATGCAGCGCAGATATATTGTTAAGAAGGGCCTTACAGGACGTAAGCCGAGATCTCTTTTGACCATTTAGCAGTCAGCATTCAAATATGCATTTCGCGATGTACAACTGAAAAAAGAAAAAAAGACGCCTCTAATGATGTAAAGTACGACATAAAAACATCACATAAAACTATAACCTACCCGAAACTTATACACTCGAAGGTTAAAGGTGTATCACTTTAAATGACAAAAAAGGATTTAAAAAATAAAAAATAAAATAAAAAATAAGTAAATAAATAAAAAACAACAAAAAACCGAAAATACTGATTTATTAACAAACGGCCGGAATTCATTTATGCTGTGGGGATTGCCATTTTTACAATGTACAGTGGCTTTATAGTTCCGTTACATACAGGTAGTAGAATCCCTCGGGGTTGCAAGTGTTCCGCCTTGCTGTTAATTGATAGGCTACGGTGTCGCCTCGTGACTCGCCGCAGCCGACCACGTGTTCTGTCCAGGAAGACTTCATAGCCATTCCGTGTACAGAATACGCCTTTGTAGCCGCACTCTCTCCCCTTCCTGTACCCTTAAAAGGAGGGTGCTCTGCAACAGCTTTTTACTCTGATGAAGGCCGGTCCACCGGCCGCAACGTCAGTAAACTTATATTCTTTTTGTTAATCGTGTGAATCTCTTCTTTTGAAAATATTTATTCGGGCTCACGGATATCTTCTTTCTGAAATATATATATATATATATATATATATATATCTATATATATATATATATATATATATATATAGAGGGAGAGAGAGAGAGAGAGAGAGAGAGAGAGAGAGAGAGAGAGAGAGAGAGAGAGAGAGAGAGAGAGAGAGAGAGAGAGAGAGAGAGAGAGAGAGAGAGAAGTGCTCGCGCAAATGTCATATATTTTGTGGAAGTGTAGGCGCACTTATTTGATGACGATGATAGTTTTCTGTTCGCACTTGACGACGTAAAAAAAGGCGTAAACAGCTCCTGCGGCTCTCTTACGGCTGTACTCTGCCAACGGTTCCAGACAGTCATACAGTTCAGATGTTTTAGCATTTTGCAAGTGCGGTATTATCCCAGGGGGTAAGACTTAAACGATGGGCGGCAGGTTCTAAACCCAGCACCAGCAAGAAATTTTATATGGTTTACACATTTACTTTCTGATAGCAATTCGTCTTACGTGACGAATTGCGTCTTACATGGGAGGGGAGGAGGAGGGGGTGGGGGGGTAGGTTCTATTCGCACCCTGGCCGACAAATTTTCTTTTCACACCCGCTATTCACTTTGCTTGTAGGAACCTGCCCTCAAAACACTGCGTCACTCCTATAGGCAATTGGCACGTATTATCTGCAGTATTCACATTAACGCCGACCACAACGACGCGGGATCCTTCGTCTATTATGACACACAAGGCTTTTGCCTTGATAATAGAATGAGAGAATGTGTAGGACATCACCAAAATAACCTTCCTTTCTGTTCTAGAACAAATACAAAACCGCGATGCCAAGTTCGTGTTTAGGCGGTGCGGAAGGAGCTGCACTGCAATGAAGGCTGAACTTCGATGGGACTAACCTTCCGCCTGCCGCAACAAACTGAGACTAAAATGTGTATATTCGATTTACTGCAATAAAACTAGAATTAACATGGAAATTTACCAACGGAAGCGTCATTACTTTCCAAAGCATACTGTTCGTAATTACAAAATCATGGAGATTCCCTGCTAAGACGAACAAGTATGCAGTCTTTTTTTTTTTGCGGGCAATTTCAAAGCGGTATAGGCTGAGTGAAAAGGAAGTGCACTGCTTAAACGAAGACGCATTTTATTATATGCTGTAACCTCGTGATGTAACGCCTTTGGGTGCGGCGGCGCGATTGATGAATAAACAATAAATGTGTACAACTCAGCCTCTGCCTTCGCACACTACGGAATCTTACGTTTAAGAAATTTGCCGCAGTCTTTTTTTTTTTTTTTTTTTGGGGGGGGGGGGGGGTTATATCACGTCCTGTATACCGGAGGTGTTTCGAACGCCTTTTCGTTCAAAGCCACTATGATTCAGACTATGAATTTTTCTTCGCGGGCAGTTCTTTATACTATCACGAATGTATTGCTGGCCCGTAGTTGTACATAACACAAGTATTACACTGAAAGACAATTACAGACCATCTCAAACGGAACCCGCAGCACTTTTTGAACATAGTAAACAGTGCCGGTCATTCGTGGAGTCTCCTGTGAACTTGTGAGCCAAGTATTATTGCACTGCACGCACCGTCGAAATACGCAGTTTGGTTTCAAATACAGCTGCAAACGACTCGCTCTTCTTTCAACAAATTACATCACAGGAAGGAGCACCGACAACATCGCTTGAGGGAAACTATAGCACTGGAGATTTCATGATGGCGGAAACATCTTCACTGATGATTTATTTGTTCGTTTTGAGTTCTACAAGTAATGACGACGTATATATCTTTAAGGACGAAACAAAAAATTTTAAGGCGGCGCAGTCGGTGCCTCTTGTGACGTTTTGAAAGGAGAGTAGGCGATTTCCAGCTCTGTTCGAAACCACGTCGCAAATTTCCTGCTTTGTGCAGTGCAACAATATTGGGCTCACGTGTTCATAGGAACTCGATGACTGACTGGCGCTGTTTTCTGTCTACGTTGAAAAAAAAAAGTGTTGCAGGGTTCCTTTAATGCTGGAGATATTAACGAAGGTGTCCGTGCAATAGCCAAGAGCAGCTGCGAATGAAACCTTTTGTAAATTAAGCTCAAGCTTGCTTTTTCTTGCTTATTTTTGTTCCATTTCTTGTGTGTGTGTGTGTGTGTGTGTGTGTGTGTGTGTGTGTGTGAGAGAGAGAGAGAGAGAGAGAGAGAGAGAGAGAGAGAGAGAGAGAGAGAGAGAGAGAGATCGTGATCTGCTACTTGCGGGAAATATCGGAACTTGTTTACATATTTAGTCCTTGACCGTATTCTATTCAGAATTCTTAGCGTACTCTTCTATTTGATAACCCCATGTGCATTGCGGATGGTTCTTCTTGGTACGCGCACTGCACGTACGCTAACCGTATTTGTGTATACCCTGGCCGCTCTTGCCTATACTACTTCCTCCTTGTTTCGCTGCTTCGGCGGAGTCTTTCTTTTTTTTTTTTAACGCTCTAATACCATCCTGGGTCGTTTTAGTCGAATAAAACAGATTTGATGAGAGTAGACAACAAAAACTGGCTCGCCGATGCTCCAAATGGACCCTGTCATCACGGCAAAAATCTACACAATTGAAAGTCCAGCAAGCGCGACGCCGAGACCTGTTTAGCAGCGGCGCACTTGAACTCCAAAGAGAATGTTCTGCGCAATTGCCGCTTTTCCGCGCCGAGTCAGAGACGATCGGGACAAAAGGAAAAGTAAATTACAATAAAATCGAGAGGCGCGGTACGTGCTTTGGACCGAAGGCGCATTTAAAGTGGGTTTCGTTTCGAGAGGCGAATGAGCGTCACGGAATCTCCTCGCAGACGATGAAGGCACGTGAAAGACGGAAGCGAAAGGGCGAGAGAGAGAGACGCCCGACGCGGGAGTGTAGATGAGGAGGACAGGGGATTATGGCACGCGACAAGAGCGCGAGGATCGCGTTCAGGAATGAAAGCTAAACAAGGAGCAGCAAGAAAGCGTGCCACGAGAGGTCCCCGCGGGACCCGGGCTAACCTCTGAGTCGACTAAGAGACCCTGCCATCTGGCCGTCGATACCGAGGACTCATGAGAGAATGCGCACCAGGCGCAGGTGGCCGTCGCCGACGCTGAACGTGCCGGAACGTCGTGGAGGGCATACTGGGGCCTTCGGCCGGCGCTCCGTTTACACATGCGGCAGAAACGGGTAGATGGCTGCGTAAACACGCGTCCGTGTGCCGCGCTGCTGGCTGTTCCGTGCGGGCAACCGGATACTGTGCTGCCCCAAGTGACCGAACCTCTCACGCGCTTCGCGCCATCACGTGCGCGCTCTATACGAAGGCTCGCATGCGTGCCTTCTGTTGACATACAATTGCGCCACCATTGAGCCATCAAGGGTCCGCTGCGGCGAGGGCACTGTCTGTTCTCCGACTATTTTTATTCTCAGCGCGCAAAAAGCGAACCACGCGCTCCCTTGCTCTCTCTCTCTTTCGCTTCGTGGGGACCTGCGGGTTATTTCTCTGCACGCGCTTACATACTCTTTGTTTTGCGCGACAAGTGAGGTGATAGTTGCCTGGCGAGGGGTCATTGAGCGTTAACTTACAGAGATAAGGTATTACGTTCCAATAATAATAATAATAATAATAATAATAATAATAATAATAATAATAATAATAATAATAATAATAATAATAATAATAATAGAACGTTTTCACAGTGCGCAGTGCCAAAGGAAAGATAATTTCCTTCAATATGGTGAAACTTGTGGATGATACTAAGCGGTATGACAACTTGATGCTGGTCGTACATTTAGCAAAGGCTTCAGGATATTTCATGTCACTCTTGCAAGAAATGGTAAAGTTGTACATTCGCAAATGCTATGCCTTACGCGCAGAGCGCCCGAAAGTGTCGTGCAGGTTCACGAGCCAGCACAGACAATGGTGATCTGTGAATATTTCCGATGGTAACCCATACAAGAAAAAATAAAACATCCATACCGCAAAGATTACAGCCGAAGCTTTCCTACGCTTTGACCGCAAAACAGCGTTCAGGTATACTAAATGAACGGATTGAATTGTGATCAGGCTTGCTTCATGCTGGTGGTCGTCATTGCGTTTGACAAGGACGGCAACAAGACCGACGCCGCTACTATAGCTGTGGATCTAAGCCGACTCCGTATAGGATTGAGAGGACGAAAGATTGCTCAGGAAGTTAACAAGAATTTCGAGTGACAAAATGTGGGCGCGTATTCGGGCGTCCGCTCGAACCAGGCGTCTTTGTGCGAGAGGCTTCTCAGAGGAAAAAGCAACATCAGCAAAGTTTGGAATAAATCAACGGAAATAAGCACAACGTTTAAAAAGAAACTGCGAGGCTGCTTCTCTGACCACGGTGCATTAAATGAACCAACCAACATCTGACATCTTCAAAGGAATAGTCGGGCCTGTACTGCAATTGTCAAAAGATACGAGTCAGCGCAAGGGTTTGACGAGCCCCATGCAGAATGGCAGCGTTTTTAGCTCATTCCAAGAAAATATACAGTATTTTTCCCTCATTAAACGTATGCCACAAAATAACACTGTCATCAAGGTAACGCGTTGTGATGCGCTATTTTATGCCCTCCGCAGAATGGCGTTCATAAACCTCTCAATATTTGTCGGAAGGTGTATATGGCGATAATTCATGAACGGTGTTCTAATGCGTAAAGGCCAGGGACGGCAAAAAAGTTCAAGAAGGGATAAGGAGTGTCCACTGGCGCTATCAATTACAATGGGTATAAATGCAAGGTGACTGCATATATTATTAAAATGTCACAGTTTGGTGCAACTAATATAAAGAGGAGTTTGAATAGAGCAGGTTCGCCACAACTGTGACGAGCATGGGGAAAACCTTATGCGCTGATTGAAGACGACCACAAACATCAAAGATGGTCACTCTCCTTCTCAATGAGGTTTTTCACCACCACCACCGCTCTCCACACTTCGACCTCATTTTTATCTTTGCCTACTTGGTGCAACTATATTGCTTGCTAATAAAAACATACAAATATGGAACAAACCAATGCCTCAAGTAATTATGGGACGACATATTGCGGATGCTTATCACGGTTCGCCACATTGCCTGCACCACGAGAGAAAGACGCTGATATGGGATGGGATATGTTAAATAGAGTTTCACATCTGTTAAGATCATTGGACCCACCATCCTAGCCGCGAAATGTTGCGGTACAGGCCCGTACAACCAAACGCACAAGAAGAATGCTCGTGATGTGAGGCCCCGAACCGCGATAGGTTCTTGTCCAATAAAACAGAGCCATCATTTAAAGACCACATGAAAAAAGTAAACTATAATGACGCATCACGACAACATGCTGCGCACCATTATTTGGTATACCCCGTGACGTCACGTCGCTGATAGTTCCACTTTACTGAGCCGCAGCACCGTTGTATACATGCGTGATATCTCGCCATAAGCATTAGCGTTAGAACTTCTTTGTCAGTAAGGGCCCCAGTTCTCATTTCTGGTTGCCTGACATTGGCCATGTTTTCACGCTATGGAGATGATTATATATAGAGCATGGAGCCATGTTGAGTATCAACCAAACTTCAACATAAACACTTTTCTCTAGTTTATGCAACGTTCGCACCCCCCCCCCCCCACCCCGCCTCTTTCTGGTATAATGTTTTTAATGCATGGGAGTATAGCGTACGTATAGGCATCGCTGAGGTTATTGCGCAGAAAGTCTGAAACAAGTGTAGTTTCATGCCAGATCATTTCCAGTTGTTTATTTCTGTATTTTGCTGTAGGAACAAGACAGGATACTTGTTGAAAACCATGCATAACGATAGTTCCGTCGAAAAGAATTGACATGAAACTATCCTTAGCGCAAGACAACACAAGGACGAACAGGGAAGACACAACACATGCACTAAAATGTTAGCATTTTGTTGAAAGCGCACGTGTTGTGTTCTGCCTATTCGTCCTTGTGCTGCTCTGCGCTAAAAATCGTTTAATGTCTTACCAATACGGCCCAATTTTTTTCCCCTTGAAAAGATCTGAACCCTCAGTTTCTGAATCGGCATACTATAAGCACTCCATTACGTCTTTTGAAAGCGAGATACGGATGGCGCCTGAACATTGGAAGAAAATGAGATCGTCGTCTGTGTCGATCAGCTTGGGTTCTATGTCTTATGACTCACGCATATATAATCTTCGTTGTGAATCATCTGATTGTTGGGCATACTGCGGGGTGCGTTAGGCTGGTCCATGTCCCCAACAAGCGAACAACAAAAATGAACGTTTGGCTAAGTGCTTTTGGACGTTCCTCGCTGCTCAATGTAAACAAAGATGGGAACATGCTGATAACTGCAAAAGAATATCTCATCTGTTCCCTCATTGCTTTCCTGCTTTTCTTTTACACTTTTTTATACATGTCTTACTGGAATATCTTCATCATTCATTCATAAAATATCTCAGCGCTGTGGAGAGCATAGAACGTGAATGCATCTGTGGTCATTTCCAATGCTATAATGAATGCGTAAGTGAAATAACCCAATCTCCTGTTAATAAAACGGAACTGCATGGCGTCAAAAGAAAAAGAAAGAAAAGTACGCAGCTTCGTATAGGTCGCGCAAGGCCAGATCAGAGCGAAGCTGGGCGATAGTTTACTGAAACAAACTATCGCCAGCTTGATAACAGTAAACTTGATAGTCATGTGATATTTTGGCGGGAACATGTCACGTCAATTTGCGTTACGTGATTTTGGCGGGAACATGTCATGTGGCATTGCGTTAAGTGATTTTCGCGGAAACATGCCATGTGACATTTTGCTACGCGATATTGACGGGAACATGTCACGTGACATTTTTTCTACGTGATATTGACGGGAACATGTCACGTGATCACCCGAAATCACCTAATTCAATGTCACGCGACATGTTCCCGCCAAAATCACGTAACGCTATGTTACGTGACATGTTTCCGCCCACACCACGTAAGGCACAGTCCCATGACATGCTTCTGCCAAAATCACGAAACGCATTGCCACGTGACATGTTCCCGCCAAAATCGCGTAACGCTATATTACGCGACATGTTCTCACAAAATCACGTCACCAAATGTCACGCGACATGTTCCCGCAGAGATCGCGTAACGCAATGTCACATGATATGTTACCGCTAAAATCACGTAACGCTCTGTTACGTGGCCAGTTTCCGCCAACATCACGTAACGCAATGTCACGTGGTATTGCATGATGCCTCACAAATTACGGCTAGCCTAAACAACTTCGCTGTTAAAACTGGCACGCTTGTGAAGCATGCGCGTCAGCGGCAGAGTGTTAACTAATGTGATGATTTTGGAATTTAAACAGTAACAGTGGATACGCATAGATGGATATGCATAACTCAGGATATGAGCAAGAGCGCACATAGCTGGAGGAGCCTGTGGCTGCAACAGGTAAGTGGATTTATTTTTGCTGCATCGTGGCAGCTATGGAGACCGCAAAATCGGGCGTGCAGAAAAATCGAACGTTCAAAAGGAACACAGAGCAACGTATGGACAGTGAGAGACATGGTCAATGACACCAAATTGATAATTTCAATACTCTTCGACGTCCGACACACACACACACACACACACACACACACACACACACACACACACACACACACACACACACACACACACACACACACACGCGCGCGCGCGCGCGTGAAAGAAAGAAAGCGCGGACGCTTGCATGCGCAATGTTAGTTTCCTTGGAACTGACCGCGACGTAGACTCGATTCCAGTCGGACCATGGCGTTTCGCTTCCTCGAAGCTGTCTGACGCTCTAAGCACAACACGCAGAAGGAACAGCGAGCCACCGGGGACCCTTTCTTCGAAGTGTCTGTGCGGCCTGAGGGATCAAGATGACGTAAACACTTTAGTCGCACTTCTAGCCCATATAAAATGACGATCGTCTCGCCTCCTGATCAAGGATGCTACTCTTTCCTTACGGACATGCATTTCTCCTTTGCGGTCAAGTGTTTTACACACACTACCATTCCGTTTTTCAGTATCAACAGTACATCGGCCTCTTCTGCTTTGATTTTAATAAAGCTGTGTGATCTATTTCTTTCGATTTGTTGATTCACCTTTCGTATTAATTTTGTTCTTCCAACAGGTCCGTGACATTTTACTCTAGCCTCACACTTTTCTCCCCTGTTCACTTTGATGGCTAATTTCACACGGTTAACGGCTCCCTTCAGAACTGCGGTTACCTCGAACAAAAGTTACGCAGTTGGAAACGGGTCCGTCTGGCTGTGAATAGATTCTTTGTCATGGACGCATCAAAAGAAATACCCTTTTTTAAGCAGCTAATGCCACTAAAAGGACGACACCGTAACAACAAACTTGCGTTTCTGTATGCAGTGCGAACTAAATACGCATATATAAAGCAAGAAGCCAAATAGACGAGAGGAGTGCTTGTCCCATCGTCGTTGTCGTTGTTAGAGCTACGTGGCTGCAAGCTCTAGAAACCAACTAGCCCTCCTGAATGCCTTGACAAGGAAGGCTTTGGAGGCATAACAACAGCGAAATGGCTCAAATGACGACGACACAGCGTTGATTTTCACATATGACAAGAAAATAGACAGTTCTTTTTTTCTTGAATTTCTAAAGCTGATAGTGACTGCTACTTGCTTACAGCCGCACTGCGAACTTCGCACTTTACTTAGCTGATCAAAAAGTCACAAAGGTATAGACGCCATTGGCTATGACAATGTCATTTAACTCTGTTTTCTAGATTTTTGTTATTAAAATTTGCTTTTCTGTAACCTATGCATGCATTTTAGTTTGCCCTTGAGAAGAATTTGTAAGCGTGCGCTTCAATCATACATCACAGCAATATTTAGCAAGTAATTGCGAGTGTACTAATTGCCCCACCATCTCGAAACAGTCCATAAGTCGTCTTGATCCCCTCGCCTCTTTTTTAAATAGTGAATTCGCGTTTTCGTAGCATCATGCTTTTCGTAGCATGATGAAGCTGTTTTCGTAGCATGGAAAACAGCTTCATGTACTAACCCAGCGTGACGACTGTGGGGAAGCATGCGCACCCATTTCCTTCCCTTAACGTTGGCGCGAGCGCTCATCGGCGACGGAAACGAAAGGGCCGCGCTGGTAGGTGACGGATACGTCCCGGCCGCCCTTTCCGTCCCGTTCTGCCTTTTGAATGCCGCGCGCCAGCCCGAGATCCCTCGCGGCGTCAGGTGACTGTCTCTCTGTGAGGGGGAACTACCGCCCCTCGCAGAACAGACGGACGGTATAAAAGGAGCACTGGTCAGTGAGCTCACTCTCTCTTGTGTCAGCGGTGACCTCTGAACCGACCTGACCCCGCGAGACCGACCAAGGAGTAAGCCTATCTTTTGTTACTTTTTACGTATAGAGCGGACTATCCCTCTACGTAGCGAAGTGTACGCGGTATTGCTCGTTCAGCAATAAAGTGTCATTTACTTTGCTTGGCCAGTTGCCTTATTCGCCCGAACCCGCCGTAGCTGTGAGCACCACGCTACGGGAAGGGTACGTACACGTGCACGGAACGACTGCGTACGGCTGGAGCCGGAGTTAATCTTCAGAATCAGCCGTGCATAGTGCGTTGTAAACCCTTCATCTGGCGCCCAACGTGGGGCGCCAAAATGTAGGGGTTACTTTTACTAATTACTACTGCTAGCAGCGGCATCACCGCTAGCAACCCCCCTGCAGTGGGTTCGCGAACGCGACGACCTCATTCTCTGCTCGTCGAGTGCTCGAACCCACTGCAGGGGGGTTGCTAGCGGCGATGCCGCTGCTAGCAGTAGTAATTAGTAAAAGTAACCCCTACACGACACATTGAACGCCAGCCATACTATAGCTGTACAGAGCTTTGTGTCGCTCATATCGCGACATAGGTGAGCTCCCCGGCACAGGAGTTCGACACGAGAAGTGCTATGAAAGGGGAAAGGACAAGAAGACACACAACAATGTGCTGACTACTGAATGAAATGTTTATTCCATAAAATGTAGCTTACGAACCTCGGAAGCGAAAAAAAAAAACACAAAGAGAAGAAATGCAACTGCAAGAGACAAAGCGTACAAAGTGAACAGTTGAACGCCTGCTTTATTCGGAAAGGTAAGCAATTTCTCTATCGCTGAGTCCCACAAATGCGTCGCCGACACATGACGTCGTGCAGCGAGGAATAGCAAAGCCTCGCAAATTTTACTGCGCACGTTACTCGCGATAAGATCTTCGGACGTGTGCACTTTCAAAACTTTGGCTCAGGCCAGCGCCTAGCACAGTGTATGGCCACATTACCGCCTGTTTTTACAACGCATCATGCTCTTGTAGCCGGTCGGTGACACAGCGTCCAGTCTGACCGATGCAAGAGTTCATGAAAACGGTGATGCACGCACCATCGTCCTTGTAATGCACGGAACGAACAGCTGCGAGTGGCCCTTGCCGACAATCCAGCGCGGTAATATAGCTTTGTCCTTGACTACGAACACTACCACGACTAAGAACGATTGCGAGGGTTTTGCCTGCCAAGGCCCCCACATGATTATGAGGCGTGCCGTAGCGGAGGGCTCCAAAAATGTCGGCTACCTGGGATTCTTTAACGTGCACAGACATCACACGGTACAAGGCCTTCGAGCATTTAGCCTCAGTCAAAACGCGACCGCCGCGGTCGGGATCACGATGATTCTGACGCATCGTGCTGGAGTTCAGGGCAACCACCGCAGAACTTCGCAACACACAGCCCATTAATGCGCTGTGTGTTGCGAAGTTCTGCAGTGGTGGTGTCTGGTGTCGGTCAAAAAGTGACGAGGTATCTTGGACGTATTGGAAACTATATTTGTGGCCTCGAACGTGCCATCACGTGCTAACCACGGCCAATTACAGCGGTGTGTCGAAATGGCAAGACTTTCGCTTGTAATGCGGTAGGTGCCGGGTTCGATTCCCATGCGCCAACCGGGAATCCACGCACTGGTTTGTCTCTAGCGTGTATCTAAGTGCCCTGACTTGGCTCTTGGTGGTGTGCGGGTACTCATCTCGAAATTCGGCTCCATGAATATTTGTGGAGGTCTTTACCCTCCCCTTATGCAATACAGCCTAACTAAAATGGTCGAACATCCGTCGCTGCAGTGGGAGGAAGAAGAGCGCCGCAGCCGGGTACCTTGGTAAGTACCGGCCAGGTCCTCGGCCAAGTTTTTTGCAGAATAAAGTTCATCCTCTGGGGAATTGGTGACATGAACAGCCAGACCTAAAAATTAGCCTTGGTGGAAATGCGCTTTGGACGCGGACAGAGGAGAAGACGAAACACACACAGCGCAACTTTAAACTTTATTGGGAAATGAAGGCAGCATCACTTATATATGATGTTCATCACACGT